>JAYJMF010000030.1:297758-319628 GCA_036873715.1 Salvia sclarea
GTCTCATTATCTATATATTAATTATCGAAGCCGAAGGCGGAGCCGTTTGTTGTTTGCCGTCCCCTATTATTGTTGTCATACATTAATTGGGTTGGGCCTAACGTTAGGCCGACCTAACGTAAATGTGTGTCAAGTAAAGTAGTAAATTAGTAATAAAGTAGTTGGATATTAGATGCAACTATCTTATTTAAAAGAATTTCCTTTTTGAAGAACGACCCCTTTTGCTCAAATTCAAGTCCAACCATTTTTGTTGCACTTGACCACTCAGACACTATCTTTTATTTTCTAAATGGATATACTTTTTTTCCTCAATTATCGGCTTATTTGTCAATTTTAGGAATTTCTAGCAAAAATATATCAGTATCAATTCTAATAAATTGAAAATAGAATCAATTACCCCGTAGTCACGAATTTTATTCATTCAACTAAACATTGAAATGATAATTACTTTACTAGATCAATATATTGATTGCTTTAGCAAATAATTTATTTAGGCATCTCCCCAGAATATGATATAACTGGAATCACCAGGGATACTTTTCATATTCTAGATTTCAGTTTATGGATCACATCCCATAATCATATGATGTGACAGATATAATATATTTATATTGACATATTATATCTTATAAATGTTGTCGCATTAATTTACTGATGATGAAGAGGCCTAAAATAAAAAGATTGGGGCAAATTTTGTGCCACATGTAAAAGGGGTTTCAATATACAACTATTGTATATATATTATATAGTCTTAGGCATTAAGGGAACTACGCAATTCAATTATTTTGCTATGTCTCGAGCGTGACATTACACCTATTGAGATCTACATATATTCTTTTCTTGCTGCTCGAGTTATGGCGAACCCAAATAAAGAAGATCAACTTTTACGGAACGACATCTGTGAGATTTTGTTGAGAGCTAGAGATATGGTTTTAGTGGGGGTTTTCCATATGTATAAATCGGCTAATAGAGCCGCTCATATGTTAGCTCAGTTTGCGATCGATTAGTTGCCCGCAGTCGCGTTGTTGCTCTGTTAGCTTTCCTTCGTTTTTGAGGAATGTTGCCCTCGATGGCATTTCTTGAATAATGAATTTATTTTCTCTAAAAAAATATATTTTGGGAAACCTATTCAAAACTCTAAAATTGCCCTACAATTATTTCATTGGTTTAATTTGACATCTTGTCATTCATTTCATAACCATAACTAAAAGGTCACTGACATAAATAATTGATATTGGATGACATTCTGCAATGTCACTTCATAATAAGGTAAGTCAAAGACTGAATCGTTGATTTATTTATGGGTAAATTGTCTTTTTGTGTCATCGTTTCGTTGATTTTTAAAAAATGTCTCACCCTAATGATAGTTACAAAAATGTCCGAACGTATTTGATAATTATACAATTTTGTTCTATAAAATGTTTCCGGTGCCTGAAAAATGACGTGGATCATCGACGTTTCGTCATGGACAACTGATGTGTATCAACAAAAATGATGTGGAAGAGTATATTGCCTTCCCACCGGCTTCCACTTCCAAGCGCCGACAATCAACGTCATATTTCAGGCGCCGGAAACTCTTTATAGGACAAAATTGTATAATTATTTAATAATTGGGACATTTTTATAATTATCGTTAGGGTGAGACATTTTTGAAAAGTCAACGAAATGATGGGACAAAAAAGAACAATTTACCCTTTATTTACACAGTCTCTTTGATATTTTCAATGACTACAACGATAGATAAATTTTGTATTTGTACTAAATTAACTGGATACTATTATCTCAATTCAAACGAGACCCATCTTAAGAGAAATTGTGCACATACAGTTAAGTGGAATATATAAGAAAGAAAGGCTTAAAATATATATTTACGTTTGATCTAACGCATGAATCTAACTCAATTAAATTATATTTTCGAAATTCTAAAATAGGTATGTGAGTGTGTGACTATTCGGAAACACTTGTTCCATTAGGTCACAATGAACCTAATGAAGTTTAAACATTTAATTATTCGAAACAGTTCATGCAAAATCAAACTAACCCGTGAAAAAAATTCATTTATAGTTGAATTCTATGTACTCGTACGTATATATGTCATGAATTTGAGGCTCAATCATCTCTTTACTATTTTCGTCCAAAGAATAGACATATTCCATTTTTAGTAAAACCACTTTACCCCTTTATTCTCACATTTTCACCTTATTTACATATACCTTCTTTTTACAAAGTGAGATCCTTTCTCCACTAAACATCACAATCATTTCAACTTTTATTAAAACCCGTGTCATCCCAAGAGGTGTCCATACTTGTGGGATGAAGGGAGTATATGTGTGTCAGTGGGGACGGATCCAGGATTGGATAAAGGGGTGGGTTGGAAAATAAATATTTCGACTTACTAAATTTCATAAATAACAAAATATTTTATCGGTCATATAAGTTATGTCTTGTGAGATTTCAATATATAAAATGCATCAACAACTAATTATATATTTGTATCTTTAATAAAATCTCTCTTAATGGGAAGGATTAGTGGATCTTCAAGCATTACAAAAGAATTCAAAATTAACAAGAAAAAAATCATTTGCTAAAACAAGCATAAACAAGCTCATTTCATTGCTAGAGGAATAGCAAGGACAATTCCCTTGCTGAATAAGTTCATTCCTTTGTTGTTTTCTTTGTAACTAACTCATTCCCTTGTTCAATCCCTTGTTAATCCAACAATTTTTTATAGTGGAGTAAATTATTCTCAATCTTTGTTTTGAAGTGTCGTCATCACATACTTCATTGTCGAAAATGCTAGTTTAGCAGTAGAAACATGCTAAGTCAAATTATACAAATTAGTTTTAGTTAATGCTAACGTTACATATATATAGCTTTAATCTTTTACTCTTAGCAACTAGTTTACTCAATTCAATAAGCGTATAAACTTTAAACTCTTGCATCGTTTATTACATGATATTTATAAAGCATCAACTCAACTATAATGAAATAATATTTTGGTAGTAAAAATTTTAAGGATATAATTTAGCTTTGCAAACATTATAATATGTTCAATAATTTGGAAGAATTCATATGATCTAAGACTATTGAGAAAAATCAGTTCAACAAATAATATTTCTATTTTAATTTTATAATTATTTTAAATTGGGCTAATTTTGAATCGAGTTCAATATAACACATGAATAAGAAAAAATTTAGGGCTCGCACTGGGCGAAGGGAGGCTTTGATCCAGTTTCCTAAATGATGGAGGCCAAGAAAAGGGTAATATAATATGAAATATCTAATGCAGTGCAGTATATAGTGTGTGGTCATTATTTCATATAATCACAGTTCTAAAAATCATGAGCTTTTGAAGTGGGAATTGGTGCAACTGTGTAATCTATTAAAGTTGCTTTTCCTAAAAGCTTCATTTCTATAATTCCGACCCTTTGAAATTTCTCTATATTACTCCCCACCTTTTCCACTCCAGTCTCCAATATGCACCAATGCATATTGCAAAAATTACCATTGTTATTTTCTTTTTTTATTAATTTTTAAAAAAATCCTTTGTAGCAAAATGAAAGCTAAAACAAATTTAAATAAAAGGGAATTATAAAGAATTAACAATTACTTTTCCTAAACTTGAAATTGGAATGTCTTGTTAGCTGTATAATAATGATCATACATAGGATATAGCACCCTCGGTTCGAATCTTGCAATAGGCGTCGCTCATCTTTTGAAAATTGATTTTATGCACTTATTCGTCGATTTTATGCTCTTTTTCAACTTTCTCAAATTTACTAATAATATTTACTATTGCTAGACCGTTCTATATATATGTATGTATATATTATACCAGTGAAAACTTAATCCCGAACGATCAATATGTAATAATAGAAACGACAAACTTCGGACAAATTATTACTATTTCAATAATATCTTGTTAACTGTGTAATTAAGATAGCCAAGCTGATCATGAAATATTTCGACACGTAACACTGGAACGCGTGTTTGGTCTGTGGGTAAATTAACTATCAAATTTAAATGTCAAAATCAATTGTATGAATCAGAATATGCATGCAATTGTGGATGGATGTGACTTCCAGAGATTAGTATATACTTTTTTCAAATAATTACAGGTGTATGCATAGTGGCGTGCAAATTTTAGTAATTAGGTTTTAATCAATTTAATTAGATAAAAGAGACTTTAAACAAAATAACAAAGCAAAGTCTATGACAAGTGACCCAAATAAAAGTAAGAAAAAGCTGGAGTGCAGGTGGGGGTTAGTGCTCAATTATTGAACTCTTAGAATGCACAAATCAAACGTCTTACTTTTATTATTTCCAATTTCTCTTCTTTTGTAAAAAAAAAGTTTATACACACACAAGAGTATATTTACGTATATTTACGATTCTTTAGGGTTCCAATATATGAACTTTTTTATATATGTGCTTAGTATGTTTGTTATTAGTAATAATTTCAACCTCTAGGCCGGATACTTTTTAATTAAGGCTAGCGTTTTAATCTTAAAAATAAGAGTAAATAAATGAAAAAATAGAGTTTAATTCACAAATGAAATCAATTATTATACATTATGTAAAACCAACCAAACAAAATCCAAATAACTCAAAAGTTGTACGTACACCAACATTTTGCATACCAGCTTCTTATCCAAAAACCAATCACCTAATTAATTGAATTGAACATACGGAAAGAACTTTAAATATCAATACTTTATATCCACTTAGGATATTATTGATCCACTTTGAGTTAATTAAAATATATTCCACAAATCTTAAACATTAACACAAAAGTCTGGCACCTTTATTACAACTGGTAGCTAGGAATTTGTTAACATTAATTGATCCATTCTCATCAGCAGTAGTAGATCAAAGTACATGCCATCGTCTGCTAAAATCTGCAAATTAAAGGTTGCATTTGTGATGGATAGAAAATTTGAAATATATATGAATTCTGAAATCCAATGTATATATCGAAATTAATTAATGTTCAAATAAGCGTAAATTATAAAATGAGTTCATACTTGCTTATTAATTACTCCCTCCTATTTTTATCATTAGTCGTGTTTTAGGTTTTTACTTTTTTTTCTCAATTTACTTGTCCTTTTGGTTTTGAAAACCAATATTGCCCTCCTGAGTATTAATTCCTTCATTAATTAGTGCATAATATATTAATTCCCAATTTTTGTAATTAAAAGTTTATGTGACAAAAACCTTTATATCTTGTGATTATAAATTTTTGAACGATTCCCAATCACATATAATTAATTATCATTAATTAATGTTAGTTTGGGTAATTCTTTATTTATTAATATATGTGCCAAATCTTAGGAAGATTTATAATTTGATTGGGAGAGAGTAATAAATTTGAAATTTGAAGCACCTGCAGGTTTTCCTAATGGGCAAGCTTGTGTTAAAATTAACTTCATGAAGTCGAGTCCCATCTACCAATCTATGTGCTTAATTTCTAAGTTGAGCATGAATTCTTCGATGGTCGTTTGTCTTTTTCGATTTGATTTGCAAGATACTGAAAGCGGTTTTTACGTAGAATACATTGTCCAAAAATTTGAAACATATTAATGATATATATTTGATCATTTGAAATTATGTTTAATTAACGTGCATCTCAAAAAAGAAAAGGAATATGTTTTTTTGGATAAAGAAAAATAAAAAGGAATATGTTTAGTGTTGGTAGAAATAAAATTCACTTAAATACTTTCCTAAACATTTTCTTGTCATATATATCCATCATGGAATCTTACAAGTTCTCAATTATAATTATATATATACAAGTTCTCAATTATAATTATATATATACACTTGGCTAGTTTTGCTTTCTATTTCTCTTTCTGCTTTACTAAAGCTGATAAAGGAGTTTTTATTTTACAAGTGATGTTTAATTAGACTTAAGTCCCACACTCACTTCCACTTGTACCTTAAAATAGGGGCACTTCCTTTTTGGATTTATGTTTCATGGAGCAGAGATTATTAGTGATGCACTAATTTATTTTATTTGTTTTGTCATAAAGGAAAAAACACCGATTTAAAGAGAAACATTTTATTGGCAAAGTTGTATATACTTTATTTTTGTGGAGGGTATAATTGAAGTGGATATATATGTTTTATTTGGATGCGACAATTTTTAGTGCACTTTTGTAAATATATAACTCATATCACTAAATCTGCTATTTTTTCATGTTAATTTTGTTGTTTTTAAGTGAATAAATTATGTCTCCACTACACCTGATGACCTTTTCCTATTTTTTTTCAAAATGGGTTTTTATTTGTTCATAAATTATACTACTTTGTACTTATTTAACAAATTACAATTAGTTATTTGTTAACCCCATGCGATTAACAACACAAGCAAACGTAAGACACAAACTAACAAGAGCAACAGAGACAATGTAGTAGTATTGTTTTTTTGAGCTTTCATAAATATTTTGTTAGAAATTTAGTATTTGTAGGAGAAATGAGAGTATACAGAAATAACACGAAATGGAAATAACAACAAAATAACAAAATCGTATAAACTAATGCCAAGTCGAGGAAGGCCTCTATCCGCAAGACGAGATACGCCTCGGTAGTGCTCTCGGTTCTGACGTATCGTCTCCAAAGATAAAATGGCAACGTCCTGTAGGTAGCAGCACCGCAAACCAACGAGCTCCGGCGAACTGGAATGAGGCGAGGACAGAGCTTCGACTAGAATGTTATGTATGTATGCAGAGAGAGCTTGTGAATGCTTGATTTCGTATCTGTGTTGGATGCAAATGACATGCAGCATATTTATAGGCACAGCCCACACATGAGGAGCTTGCTGGAGTTAACACAGCTTCAATGCTATCATTCATTCAGCCATTGATTCTGTAGAGGAGTTACAGAATTTGAATGGCAGCCCATTCAAGTTTCTTCATCATGGCTGGTGTAACAGTTTGAAGACGAGACGCACCTGGACGTACTCGTGCTCGCTGACCACGTCGAGAGACGTATCTGGACGTCCTCCATGTGCACGTACGAGCCCAACGGAATTGGGCTCCGTCTGTTGGGCCTTGGTGATTGGATCCAGTCATTTGGGCCCCAAATAAATGGTGGTCCAAAAGAACTATAAGCTGGGCCTGAACCAAGCCCAAACCTAAGCCCACGACCAGGCCCAAAGAACAGCCCAAAGACCAATTGTCAAGATTCAGGGCCAGGGCCATGAGGCCGAGGCGAGGCGGGCGGCGGCGCGCGCGTGCGCGCGCATGTGGGCTTGACAGCCCATCATTTGTGCACATAATTATATCATGTATAAAAGATCTCACTTACATAGTTAATTATTAACTACACATTAATCAATGTGGGATAAGTATTAATCATTTCATACTTATCTCTTTACTACGTTCATCTACGCGAAACGTAGATCGAGAATATTTAATTTAATTTCAATTAAATTAAATTGCACGTCCGATTCCAACATTAGATGGTAAGCAATTGCGATCTACAACACTTGACTTTGTCAAATTAACATTAACAAAATATAGATTTTGTCGTCTAGATCCTAAATTTCCTATCAATTTATTTAATATGGTGCTTCATTTTTTTTTAAACATTTAGTGCGGAGTTAAAGAATTGAAAACACGATAAGAAACAAAGAATCTATAGTGTGTGTTTCAAACTTCCTTGAACGATTATATTTTCTAGAATTTCTTGAAAGGGGTAACAACAATCTTCCTCTGTAAATTTATAGTTTTCAGGTAATTCACGCAATTTTGAATACATTTTGTTGAATCTTTTGTTGGTCGTGAATATGAATGCCATTTCCCCATATAAATTGAAGGTTGATATTGTTTTCTCATATCAATCTCATGCGAATATATTTGATCTTCATTCGGACTTTCTGAATTTCTTTACAAATCTTATGAGTGGATAATGCAGAATCAAGAAGGAATAGATATATTTGAAAAAGTGGTTGAATTTTGTATTGAATGGTAGATTTGGCAGCGATGGATCAAACGAGAGGAGGGCATGGGAGCATTCAGATGCTGCTTAGCGCAGAACATGAAGCTCAACAGATTGTAGCAGATGCTAGAAACCGTGAACATTTTAATTCTAATTAACGTTGGAACAATAATCTGCAGTGTCTTAATTCCAAGTGTTGATCACCTTTCAGTGAAACTGACGCGGCTGAGGCAAGCCAAGGAAGAAGCTGACCGCGAAGTCGCCAACTACAGAGCTCAAATGGAAGCCGACTACCAAAGGAGTCTCTCTGAGGTGACTGCGCCGCACCCTAGCTATTTTCTTTCATTCATTTGTTGACGTCGGTTTCTCTTTCAATTAGTCTTCTGGGAGCTCTGATTCCACAGTGAAGAGGCTCCAGGCGGAGACGGAGGCCAAGATCAAGAGCTTCAAGGAAACAGGAGGAAAAGTGTCCCCTGAGCTTGTCAAAATGCTTCTCAAGCATATAGTTGTTGTCAAATCTTGATCAGATTATTTCTTCATCAAATTTCTAGTACGATCATCTCCTACCAGATGATCCCAGTTTTACTTTTTCTTCATACTATCATAAACTATCAAATCTTGTCTTCAAACCAGATTCAACAATAAAACTATCATGTTTTCATTCTTTGTCGATTAAGCTACTCATACACTCATACCCTTTTCTCATTAAATTAAACTATCAGTACTACTGATATATGTGAAGTCCTTTGTCAAACACAATGCAGAAGAGACGATATTTTTTAATCCAAAATTAAAAGGTTTTGTATTAGAACGTTAAACAACTTCAACAAATTACAAATCTATCATTTTATTGGAATTATCAACAAATGAGTTCCGTCATATCCATGAGCCTTTTGACTCAAATGGAATTTCGAGCCATTTGGCGTACTGAGCTTTCACGAATACTATTAACATTCTTGCGCTGCCTATATAAAGATTTCAATCTTACTACTTAGATATGGTTTCAAACATATTCTGTTTAATGATGCAACGCTAGTCCAAATAATGAGAGTATAATAGTATGCCATTCAATCTTTGTGAACAAATTCAATAAGCAGCACCGATATTAGTTTATCAGTATTTTTATTTTATTTTTAATGCTATTTGTGATTCTTATAAGTATATTATCATATGAGGTAATTAAGTTCACAAATTACATAAAAATCAAAATTAATTTATTTCATTCTTAATTTAACTTCAAAGAGATGAACAAAAGTATAAATTGAACTTTGATTTTAATGTAATGTATAAATTTAACTATCTTATTAATAATATTAATCGTTCATGATTAATGATAATAATAATAATTAATAATAATAGGTACCGAAATAAAAAAATAACGACATGAAACAGTGGAGGATACATGTTTATAGAGAAATTTTATGTGAACACCATCCTTGACTATTACTTTCATTTAGTTCACGTTAGCATTGTTTATGTTGTGTTATACATTTAGAAATACTTTAGCATTTTAAAGTCAAACTTTTAATTTTATGTAATTTGTAAATTAATAACATCAAGAATAATTTTTTAAAATATTAAAATCAAACTAAATATATAAAACAAGTAATATATGCTAAATAAAATGCTTCTCACATAACACAAGGTACATAGCATAGTACTTTTTTCTATGTTTCTATGATAGAAGATGATGAACTCCTCCAGCCTGAACAAATATCCTTCCTATTTTTGCTGTAAAGTCGCTGACGCGATTTTAGCATGTTTATCCATTTCGACGATCTTCAAACTGCAGAAACAGTGATAGGAATTCCAGACTTCGCGCAGTAACAATCAGTGTAATTGAATACAGGAAAAGCCCCTTAAAATTCTTGGTTGCCCGCGCTCCGAAGCAATCTTCAATCCCTAAATCCCCAAAATTGGTCATTAATGCGATCTTGATTCCCCAAATTTCGAGCCATAATAATGTCTGAAGCGACTTCGCAGAGCGAAACTCCGGCGAAAGATTTAATCGGCGATTACTTCCTCGATCTCTGGTGCCACACGTCCAAAACCCTAGCCCTAAAACCCGAAACCGGTCCCGAATCCGAATTCGACGAGGAGGAGGAGGAGGAGCTGCCGACGGCGCTGGACACGCTGAATAGCTCCGGCGGGTTCTCGGTGGTGGGCCCCGACAAGCTGTCTCTCCTTTATCCGAACGTGAATTTGCACGGTCATGACGTTGGGGTGGTGCAGGCGAATCGCGCGGCGCCGTTGAAGCGGCTGCTATATTATTTCGAGATTTATGTGAAGAATGCGGGGGCGAAAGGGCAGATTGCGATAGGATTTACGACCTCTGCATTCAAAGTCCGCCGCCAACCGGGGTAAATTTTTTGCGGTTATTGCCGTTTTCGTGGACATACTTATGGGGTTTATTGTAGTGGAGTTGATTGGTAGGGATTTTGGCTTGTTAGATGCTCGACTGAAAGTTTGTTGTTGTGGTTTGGAGATTGCCTGTAGCTAAGAATAGGAATTAGTGGTGAATTGTTGAAATTGAGAGTTAGATGGAATAGCTAATGAATTTAGGATGGCAGATTGCACAAGTTGGAATGCTATTTTTGTTGCCTTCTCTGATTTTGAAGTTTGTGTAAGATTGTTATTTAGCTGCATCAATTTAGGATGGCAGATTGCACAAGGTGGAATGCTATGTTTGTTGCATGCTCTGATTTTGAAGTTTGTGTAAGATTGTTATTTAGCTGCATCATTTTTATGCGGGCCAGTTGACGTTGCCTCTAGATAAGTAGATAAACTGGATTCTATTGGTCTATGATTTACATGATTTAAAAATGAGGTACAATGTGCATAATTACCGTAAACTTAGTTGCTAAGTGCCTCACTCTTGGAATTTGAGTTCCCTAATGATGCTTCAAATTTGACAGCTGGGAAGCAAACAGCTGTGGATATCATGGTGATGATGGACTTCTCTATCGTGGACATGGAAAAGGAGAGGCATTTGGCCCGACATTCACAACTGGTGATACAGTTGGTGGTGGTATTAACTATGCGATGCAGGAGTTCTTTTTCACGTAAGATAGTTGATTGACCCCTAGAGTGGAAGTTTCCAGTATGCATGAAAATATATGTTCACCATGTCTTGTTAAACTGTTCTAGTGTTTCTGAGTTCTTGTTGTGATCTGTTTACTTTGTTTGTGCCGTTATTTTATTTTGTCCATTTTTTTTATTTCTAAATTTCTTGTCTTCTCCAGGAAAAATGGAGTTTTAGTAGGCTCTGTCTATAAAGATGTCAAGGGTCCAGTGTTCCCTACTGTTGCTGTCCATAGCCAAAATGAGGAGTATGTTCATATAGAAATATTCTTCCATAACTTTTATAATAACATAACATTAGTTACTTATTATTGAATGTTGGTTGTATTCTTTTTCCAGGGTTACTGTAAACTTTGGACAGGATTCGTTTGTCTTTGATCTTAAAGTAAGTTAAGTGAGCAGCTCGATTGCTTTGATTTTTTTTTTCACAGCATATTCCTAAGTCATGTTATTTTGTGTTATCTACCAACAAGGAAGTACTTAATGAATTAGTATATAATAGTCAAATATAGTAATAGAACTCTTATCTCCTTGTGTAATAGTATATATGTAGTTATCATCTTCTCTTGGTCTTATTTACTTCTCTTCAGTTAATGTCTTGTACTATACAACTGAGATAGGCATTAACATGATGCACTATTCTGTTGCTTTGAATGTAAGACTCTGGAATAGTTTATTGCCTCTTTATTGATTTTCACGTCATTTTTCTTAACTGCTTATTCTACTGTAATTTTCAGGAAATGTTGTTTCTTTTCTTGAAAGAGAGAAATCTCAAATGAGTGGTGCAGAATGACACTGTATATTTTGAGATTTTATACTCATCTAATCTAATGATATATTGTATCCATTTGTCAGGCATATGAAGCAGAACAAAGAGCTAAGCAACAGGTAAAGATCGACAATATCTCAATACCACAGGATGCTAGTTATGGGTAAGTTCTCCTTATTACAGAATATCGCTATTTCAAAATTCCAATCAGTAAATTCAGAACACATCTAAGGTTTCAAAATGTTTGATGAAAAACTAACATACTTCATGTCTATATAGATGATTGTCCTAGTTGATATTCTTTGGAAATAATGAATGTATTATGCCACTTTTAAAGTTATTACACTATTAACAGCATTGACATCTTATAGTGGGCTTAAATCTATAATGAATCAATGATCATGACATAAACGTGTGAATCTTACTTTCGATGTCCTTAAATTAAGACATCCAATTGATTAGTTACTGGTACTCTGCTTTCCAGGATAGTTCGATCATATTTACAACACTATGGATATGAAGAGACTCTTAAGCTGCTTGATATTGCTGGGAAAAGTAATGTGCCTCCCATTTCTGTAGTTCCAGAAAATGGTGTTGTTGAGGAGGACAGCATGTATGCGTTAAATCACAGGCGGACTCTTCGTCAGGTATAAACTGAATTATGCAATTTATGCTTCTGGTTGTAATTGCTCTATTGGGCCTTCATTTTTCTGGTACAGTAACTTTCCAGCAGGGACCACCTTAATGTCAGATTTTTTCAAATCATGATCATAGCGGAACACATGATATGTACCTATTTTATTGTTTCGGCCATAAAGTTGTCTCAGAATGAGCTCTTAGAAGTCTTGAAGAAATTTTTGTCTTCTTTTGTCTCGTAGCTAATAAAGTCTGGCAAGATCGATGAGACATTTTCTACACTTCGCAAGTGGTATCCTCAGACCGTGGAGGTAAATGATCTTAAGTTTCTCTATAGTACATGTATAAATTTATATAGCTATAGAATTGGTCATTTAGGGTTTTCTTCTTGTCACTAAGAAATCAGAAATCATGCCTGCATGAGTCCATTTACTTGGAGATAAATCTGTGTCTCCATTTGAAGGGGTATCATTGCTTCTACTTTGGTGTGTGTAAAGCATATTAGATTTACTATGCAATGAGAAATGTACGACTATTTCCTGAAACTAACATTGTTGGTTCAAGTAGTGTAGACCTTGCTGCTGCTTCGGTGGTTCATATTCGTTACACCATCCTGATAATTGTCTATTTTCTGCAGGATGATACATCAACAATTTGTTTTTTGCTACATTGCCAAAAATTTATCGAGCTTGTTCGGGTAATACTCTTTTCTTGTGTAATTGTAGCTGATAAATGGTCTCCCTTCTCCCTTGACTGTTTGATTGATTTACTATGATGCCTGAATTAATAATGAGAAACCACCCCCATAGTTTTATATAGGTAAGAGTAATTATTATGTTCTTCCAAAAACAAAAGTGTGCTGGTAAATTAAATGAGAATGGCCCTGTAATCATGTAGTCATGCAATTCTTGTAGTTGTTTTAGCAAGATTCTCTTTTGCAATAAATCCTAAAAATCATGCATTTTAACGTAATCCAATCCAATTTCACTGCAGGATGGAAAGCTAGAAGAAGCTGTACTGTATGGGAGAAGTGAATTTGACAAGTTCAAGAAGTCTTCAGTATTTGATGATCTAGTTAAGGTTAGCAGAATGAGATCTATCTCTAATAAAAGTCTGCTATTAAGATGTAGAAGCGCCCTTCATCTCTCTCTCTCTCTCTCTCTCTCCCCCCCCCCCCCCCTTGCTGCTGCCCCAACTCCCACCCCTTCAACGCAAGCCAAGACTATGTGATTGGACTTGCACTGACTGAACATCCAACTGTTACTTTGATGTGCAAGAATTATCTTGCCATTGTATACTAAGAGGATGCTTACATCTGAAAATGATTTGACAGTAAGAGTTGAAGTCCTATATAATAAATTTATGTAAATGTGGAAAAAACATTTATGTACTTAATCTGCACAGACATTGGACTTTGAGCTTACAATCCTCGATATCTATCTTTGCCTACTTGGTAACATTCTATTCTTGTGCTAGGACTGTGCTGCATTACTAGCATATGACCAACCAAGCAAGTCATCTGTTGGATACCTTCTTGGTGATTCTCAACGAGAGCTGGTGGCTGATGCAGTAAACGCCGTCATTTTGTCTACAAACACAAACGTGAAAGATTCTAGCCTCTGCATGCACTCATCTCTCGAGAGACTAATAAGACAAGTTACGGCCTGCTTTCTGGAGAAGAGGGCCCTAAATGGGGATCAAGGTGAAGCTTTTCGATTGAGCAGGATCCTCAAGAGCGGAAAGAAAGCTTAAAACCGTGCCAGTTGCTGCTCTCAGGACCAACTTATTGTATGTGCATATGTTGTGTGACCTCTTTCACAAAGCTGCCCCTGGGCCGTTGATAATATCTGGAGGTAGCTCCTGAAGAATTTCTTGATTTGCACGGCTGACCCCATCTTCCATGTCAACATAGTCTGATTTGCACGTAACGACAGCACAGCAGAAGGTAGTAACTGAATGAATTGGGGTTAGCATAATACGCAAGTTCTCCAGAGATGAGCTGAAATTTGTATTGTACAGGCTGAATTCCCTTTAGTTATATGCTATAACAATGTACATGAAGTTTATATCTTTCAAACCAAATGTTGTTTCATATGTTCCATTGGAATCTTGTGGTTAATCTGGAGTAGTGAATTGATTTCTCAATATGGACTTGAAAACCCACAAAAACTTAATGAGGTTACATTTAAGAATAAAATAGTTGAGGTAGTGAATATTTAAAGTGATAAATTTTGAAGTAACATATAAAAAATATTCATCAGGTTTAGTTCAGTAATCATTGTTAGTGTTAGTAACTTGATTTATCTTATAATTGATGTTAGATCGAAATTTTAACTCAATACCTACATGTAATAAAGACGAACCGACCACCCCCCCCCCCCCCCCAAAAGAAAGAAAAGAACTAAAACTAAAACCGAATTTTGTTCTAAAAGAAAATTGAATCTTTTAGAAATTAATTAATATATAGAGTATTGTAAAAATTGGGATCCATATTGGAAATAGACAGTACGCAAGATGCGGTGGTTCTCTGCTAAAAAAAGGTATGAGAAATGGTATATAATGGAAGGTGAATTTGATGATGGAAAGCTCAGGTTTGTTCTGCGTTTGGCATCTGTACGCTACGCCCAACTCCCACGCCGGAGAGTTGATGGCGATCCCACATCGTTGAAGTAAACTTCGGACAACCTCCGTCTACCTTTTGTAAAGCAGAAATGGAGAGCACAATCGGAATGCCAAAACCTAGGGAAAATGGCAAGCTCTTGCCCTTTTCCCATTTCCCCTGCCACCCTGCCAAGCCCACGCATCACAACTTCCCCTCCGAGGGGGCGGTCGAGGAGCAACCCGCATGGCTGGACGATCTTCTCAACGACTCCGGAGCTCTTTTCCACAGAGGTCACCGGCGCTCCGCCAGCGATTCTTGTGCTTACCTGGGGGCGGAGGCCTTCCCCTTGGACGACGAATCTGATTTTGTAAATGCCTATTTTGGTTCCCCTCCCGAATCACAAAGCCTAGCCAAATTCAAACAGGTAGATAACATCTTCAGTCAGACAAAGGTAACAACCCTGCATTCCAAACACTATGATCCATTTTGTTCAATTCGGGACTGGCCCGCTTCTCTGGTACCCAAAAGTCGTGTTGGCAACTGAAAACATAAATTTTCTAGGAAAAGGCAATTCACTTTTATTGATTTCCGATTGCCAACACCAGTTTTTGGTACAAGGAAATTGTATCGGTTCTATATCTTAAAACAGAGTGAAATTATTGAGTACTATTCTGTCATTATCGGAAGTGTTGAGATATATCTGAAGAAAACGTGCATGTGAAGCCAATATTTACCCTTTTCTCAATCTCATCAGAAATATAATCGGTTTTGCAGGATTCAGGAGAAGTGGTTTCTTCGGTCGCTGTAGAATGTAGTGGACAGGATTCTAGTGCACAGAGTGTAGAGGGATCTGCTGACAAAGCTGGTGCTTCTCAAGCTAAGACTGCTGCTGGATCAAAGACAGAGTTGAAACGCGCTAAGCAGTAAGAGATCTTCTCACTTACCATCAGTCTTACGTCCCAAAATCTGTCTCTCTCTGCAAAAAAGAGCATCTGCAAAAGAAATGTCAATAATGCTTGAGACATTAACATGCAGGCACAATGCTCAGCGATCAAGGGTGAGGAAGCTTCAATATATAGCTCATCTTGAAAGGACTGTCGAGATTCTGAAGGTATAGAAAATCCCAAAGACTTCTACGAGGATGTCCATGCCAATAAACTGACACTTATCATTAAGAAATGTGACAATTATCACGAAAAAAAAGTGATATTTATTTACCCACTCTATAACTAGAAAGTGACAATTATCCTGAAGAGTGACAATTATTATACTGAAGAATTGTGACAATGTCATATCTGTTCCACCTCAAATGTCATTCCAAACAAGAAAACAAAGGCAAGTGAAAAAAAATCAGAGACTAACCTTATCTGACGTTTCACTATACAGGCAGAAGGAGCTGGAGTCTCAGCTGAGCTTGAATTCATCGAACAACAGAATATGATCCTGACGATGGAAAACCGAGCTTTGAGGCAGCGGCTTGAGAGCATCTCGCAGGAGCAGATGATCAAACAATGTGACTATCTCTACCACATATTGCTTCCATTTATCGTCTCTTCGCACAAACTGACGCTATTACCCTCTAAAAATGTCGGCAGGGGAGCAAGGAATGTTGGAGAGAGAAATCGGGAGACTGCAGTCGCTGTATCACCTCCAGAAGCAACACCAGGTGCAGCTGCACCCTCAGCAACCACCACACAACCAACATCCCAAACACAGACGAAACAGAAGCAGAGATCTTGACGATCAAGTGAACTCTAGTGTCGTCATGAAGAACAAGGATGCCATTTCCAACAATGGTCCCATTCGGGTCTAAATTAGTTCTAGTTCTTCTCTATTGGTCCATTCTTTCTTTTTTCTCATTGTTCCTTCGCTCGTTTAGTACTAGCACAGATGTTGCCACAATGTTATCACTTCTACTATAAAGTCTAGCTTTAGCAGGGGCAACAGTCGACCCCTTATCATGTATGAGAGTATTAGGCAGCTTTCCTTAATACAAGTGACACACCAATTATTGGTTTGAGGCACACTCTAGTGGATCCGTCCGAACTAAATTCTAATTGTGATTAATAAATCCTAATTACAGATTAATAAATCCTAATTGGAGATTAATAAACCCTAATTGGAGATTGGCGAACCACGACAGTTCGGATGAACACAAAGCCTTTTATGTATTCTTTTTTTTCAACCATGAGGTCCACGACAGGAAAAGATTCCGGAAAACTAAGTCTCTCATAACGCAAGAGAAAAGAGCAAGCACCTTATATCAGCTGTGTTAAATCAAAGGTTGGAGCATAATGTTGGGGAAAATTTTCTTACATTCATCTACGAAACTAGGAAAGCACTAACTTGCTCTACAATCCATACCATATCAATAGATCAATTCTAACAAACTGCAATGAAGGTTTTTACCGTTGTACGCATGGCAGCCTAACCATTTCTCTTCCCTTGACGGTTTTCCACGACTTTTTCTTTCTTTTCCACTTCAAAACAGCAATCTTATTGGACCTCCACTTGCGGAATGTTTCACGATTCTTCAACCAGGACGTGTAATCTTTGCCTTGTTTGCATTCGATGAAATCTACCAGATCATCGAAATCAGAGACATCTTTCTGTAACATAGACTTCAAGAAGATCTCCCCACTGCACGTCTCCTCCGTTTCTTCCTCTAAGCACGCAGAGGCCTCCATATCTAATGCAGTTGCTAAAGTTTGCGAACATTCATTATGCTTGTTTCCCACCGTACTGCAAGAAGAGTTGGAAATTCAACAAGGAAGAAAATAACAATTGGCTATCGAACTGTTCGAATGCAGTATCCAAGTAACCTAGAATGCAGAGACCGGATCTCGTGAAATCTCGACGCAACCACAAGGCTGGACCTTTGAACCGACTCCGACTGCATCATGTTTTGAACATCTCAGGTGGAAAAAGATGTCGTGAATAAGTGGTGACTAGAATGAGAAAATGAAAACAGCTACCTCCTGGAACCTGACAACCAGCAACTCAGATGAAGAATAATCACCACTGGAATCAACGAGCAAGTGCAACGCGTCCAAGTTTCCCTCCTCGAAGACAAACAGATTCAGCAATGCAAGATTTGTCAACAAACACGCCTTCACTAAGCAATCGAGCCCATTAGCAAAGCTCAGAGACATCAGTCCCGAGAAATGCAAGAACATCATTTTGGTAGCTGTATGTTTCATGGAATGGCTCGACATCGAACTGAGTAAATCTCGTTGCAGAGGTAAACTGACGTCAAAGTCCTTGAAGTGAGCAATCGTACCCAAAATGAAATCATACTCCTTGCACGAGGAGAAGTCTTTCAGGCTTCTCAAGCAGGATAAATCACCACTATGTTGAACACACCGAATTGCTTGTAGTAACGATATGCTCATTAATTTCAATAAAGAAGCGAGCAGGTATAGATGCTGCAGAGTCGCCCCCTCGAGTGGCCGTAATGATTTATCGTTATAGCTTTCAGAAGCTTTCAGCACCAAGCAACTCAAGATGGTCAAGATCTCTTCTTGGCATGACCCCATATAAGCGTTTTCACAGTCCTTGACGAATCTCAAGGAAGTTCCGACCAGGTCGGATTTCATTTTAGAGACACTACCCTCGAAGACTTCATTCGAAGAACTATCTAATCTGGAGATGAGGGCACCGACCTTCTCTTTCATCTCCCTTGATATGTAAAATTCAAATGGAGGATTGACAATGTCGTGTGGTGAACTGGACGCAGAGCCCCAGCCATCTGTTTGCAGAGGAGCCATGTGCCTTGTGTACAGACTCACCGACTTCTCAAAAGTCGATAGGAAGCAATTGGTGAGTTTAGGATCCGGTTTCACATTCTTGATATGAACAGCTTCGGAAACTAATGAAATCAAATGAGCTTGGATGTATTTCGGTGCAGAAGCCGTGATGGGGTTGAGAAACAACGCCACGGCTGCAGTCATACCTAATGCCGGAGGTCGAAACGGATGTTTGAGCTTCATGGTATGTGTGCAAAATAGTCGACTCAGAAAATCTCCAAAAACTTGCTTATCAGAGAATGACTGCATGAAATGATTAGAGATTGCTTCCATTAGAATCCCAGCATCACCGTGAGTTGAGTGAGAAGTAAACAACACATCATCGGTAGCAGCAATAGAATTGATCATCTTAAGGCATCCCATCACTTGTCGATGTGCCAACAGCTCATCTATAAATATCTGTCAATGAAATTATTAGTTGCTTGTGAAATGCGAACAATTTGACTAATGATCCAAATTTAGGCTGGGCAAGAAAGAACAAAAAATCTCATACAACTACAAGTAAACACATTGAAAGACGCACTGCCTTCCAAGGAAAATAGAGTAGAAGTCAATTGAGAAAGCATGTCACTCAAGGAAAATAATAAGTTTCATGTTGAAACTTATTATTACTTTCCTCCTCAATAATGATAAAGCAAAACACTAAAGTTGAATTGGAATCCAAAAGTGAGGAACGAGACTTGAATGATTGTTAAAAGCTGGCTCAATAATATTATGTTTTCGTACTTGTATATTAGGTTTTAATAACTTGAACGAAAGATTCTAATAGACGTTATCTTTCTCCAAGGTTCAGCAGTGGGCTACAGACGAACAACCTAGGCAAGGATGCTTTCGTGCCATTTGTGAGTTTTCCTCTCAATCTAAGCAGCAACTTAACATCAACATGTTCACTGTGCTAGATTGTAAAGAGTATCAGAAACCAACCAAATGTCTTTCACACCAGCCTCTTTTAGAATGTTCATTAGACGTGTATGCATCAAATTATGGCCGAAGAATCACATATGAAATTGCTAGTGCTAGTAAACAACAAAGGATTCAACACCTCAATGGATAAGGCATAAGAACTTTGAAGGCTGTAAATTACCTCAAGCATTTTACACTTGAAAGAGAGGAGAGGATTACAAGGCTCCAAAAACTCTATCGAAGCACTAAAGCCTTCAAGAGAAGATGTGGAACAACCACTATCTTGAGCAGCACGTTCGTGAAAAACTGATTCCTCAAACACATAAGCATGCTTTCCTGTGGTCTTCGTTGAATTGGGCAACAACAACTTTCTCAAGATCTTAAAAAGAATAAACCCCTTTTCAAACATAAGAATCTGGTGTTGCTCCGCAAGCAGAGGCAAGAGAAACATACAACATCTGAACAGAAAATTCAACACTTCCACTGCATTGAACATAAAACTAGAGCCACTCTCTCCAAGATCCTTGGCAGCAGATAAGTGGGAGAATAACTGCTCAAACCTCCCATCTAGTTTTTGGAAAAGCAAGTTCGAGAGTTCACAAATATCTCCAAATTTAAGTTTGATACCACCATCATCAGAAACCTTGAGGTTACATTGGTGAGAGCCTTGTGCATTTGATGACAGCTTAACAAGAATGCTATACAAATTCTTCAATTCTGATTGGATGTTTCCCTGAAATAAGCAAGTTCTGAGTCACAGTAGAGAAACCATAAAGCAAAATTGCTCGGCCTAGTTTTCCACTCCAAAAAAAGGAATCCATCCTCCTTTTAATAATAATAAAGCATTTATTTCAAGAAGCAGCAGTTTACGCACAAATGTAATTTTAATCGACATGCTAGTCTAGTACTTCACTGGAAAGAGTTGCTGAATACATTGAAAGAGAAATACACACACGACAGAGAAAGAGAGAGCGAACCTCAGGGGATTCAAAGTTGGGTAAAAGGGAGTGGAATGCCCTTTTCTTGCGGAGTTTCTTCTTCGACGATTCCATAACAAATTAGGGAAGCACCCAAGTCTCGCCCTGCTGCTTTCTCTCTGTAACCAACTTCCAAACAAGTTAAATCTGCATCATAAAAGAGAAGAAAATCAGTTTTCGCCTACACACACTTCCGAGTTTTAACAAAATCTTCATATCCAACTACACAACCAAGAGGAGAATGAAGAAATCTCTAACAATAACTACGCAACCAAGAAATCAAGGCCACATACATACATTTGGAAAATAAAACAACAGTAACTTTTTTACTTAAAACCATTTTTTAATTTTGACTCACTATATCTCCTCGTTTTCAAAAATATTGTAATAAAATATTACCATATTTACTATTTTATCCTTAAAGTCCAATTTTTTTTTAAATAATACTAGTAACTCATGCCCCAAGACTAGAGCTATCAAACGGGCGGACCAAACACTATTTTTCGAGTTGGGCTGGGCCGGGCCGAAATCTTTCAGATCTATTTTTTGGAGTCCACCCGGCCCGAAAGTCTGAATGAGCGGGCTAAAAAAGTCCGAAATTTTTTGGACTATCATATTCTCAACCCAATCCAGCCCAAATTCCGAACGGGCGGGATGAAATTGACTGCTCTACCCAAAACCTTGCAAAGCTAAAGCTAATTTTTTATGGTTAGTGGAAATAATTTTTTATAGCTTCTGTTGTGTGAATTATCAAAAACATATGTGGCTTATATGCATGCTGCTATCGGATCTGTTGATCAAACTATTCACTGCATGATGTATTATAAAACATTACAATTACCTCACCGTATTTATTTTTACTGCCTGGTATCACCTTAATTTGTTTGAATTTTGAAAAATTACTCAACTTGTCATAATTTATTTGACTAACCACTGCACCATTTCATATATTGTACGGATTGTTGGAATCGCTTATGAATAAGCGTGGTCAAAGGATTTTGACCAAATAATTAAATGACGTAGAATTTAATTTAATTGAAATTAAATTAAATATTCTCGATCTACGTTTCGCGTAGATGAGCGTAGTGTATTCGCTTTCTCAAAACCGATTCTTGGTGAGTGAGAAATAGTGAATTAAAGATTGTCATTTAATATGGA
>JAYJMF010000030.1:320123-358442 GCA_036873715.1 Salvia sclarea
CTAATTTGAATTGGTCCGATTTGCAAAAAAGATCTATTGTATGGCTGGACATACTATGTCCGAATAGCACTACTCTTTCGATATATAATCTAGTTTCATCAAAAATGTGATTTTATTCCTCTTATTAATGTAATATATTTATATCCCCTAGATCCTTTCCCCCTTTTCAGCCTACAATATTTTCTCTATTGCTTCAAAATAATGTTTTTATTTTTTGATTTTATTAGTTCAGTTTTCAAAATTCTATATCCAAGAAACTATAATTGGCTACTTTTATTTTATATACGAAAACTAGTCTATCTAACTACTCAACAATAATTATCTTTATAATTTAACTATATTTATTTTTTAAAAAGACTATTAGCCAAAAGAAATCCAATTTTTTGACAATTTTTATTTTATTTTGACGAGTTATCTTAGAAATTATTTTATTTAAGGTTTAACCAATGAATATACCTCAAAAAAAGTTTTGAGGTATATTACATTATGACATGCGACAAGACCTAATAAAATATATTGCTCCCAAGCTCACAAATTGGCCAATTATTTTGAATTTTGAACAACAAGCCTTTTCATAACAATAAAGTAGATTGTTTTACTAAAGTTTAATAGAGCCTTGCTCCACATTGTTCAAGCGATTTCCAATCTGATTATGATTTCCAATTTGTGTTAATCCAAAAGGTTGTTATATTATTCAGATTTGTTTATCAATCGTCTTCAAGAATTACGTACTGCTTCACGTGATTGAAAGTTACAAGTCTTCTACTTCTAACATCGAGTTTAGTCAAAAGTTGAAGAACACTAATTAAATATTCAATTAAAATTAAAACTAATGACAGAATCTTCAGACAAAAAGTAAAGTCAATTGAACACAAATCCAAATGCTTTGCGCCAAAATGTACAAATCCCAACATTATGAAATTAAAAAGTAAAAAAATCCCCAAAAATCACCTTGCATTTACATTTGAAGTGAATATAAGCAACAATCAAACCACTCACAATCCTTTTTTCCCCTTACAACCCCTTTGTCCATTTTATTACAAGCCCAAGCCCAAAATTTTCAAGCCACCAAAGATATCAAAATGAATAACAAATCTAATTAAGACATATTGATAGAATGTGACAATCCTAGCATATACCTAAAGCAACTAAGACATCTGCTTGTCTACTTCCATCGACACCACCACCGGCCCGGCTTCAACAGGGCCGTTAGATGCTGATGTCGTTCACAGAATCTGCTTTAAATCCTAAGTTCATGTGTATGCAATATTCAAATTTATTAGTTCAAGTGTGTGATGGAATTATACATTGCTCAATAAGGCAAGACATATAGGGAATTGGAGGCAAGTTTGTGATTTACTTAAAACAAAAAATTTATTCATCAAATCACTTTCTTTGCTTACTAATCATAATTTTGTAGTATCATTCAAATCAGCAACTGCCTGCCATAGGCTCGTCAAGCTCTTCAACCATAGTCTGTCGTGTGTATAAGGTTCATCGTCTCGAACTCCTCATCCTCCTCGTCCTCCTTCGGATATAAATTGCGCAAATCCTCCTCGTAAACTTCACCACCTTCATCAAGCTCAACAATTTCTGCGCTATGTCATTTTTTCTCTCTTTGCAGCTCAACACTTCAACCTGCTTATGCATAGGAGTAATATAAGTTAGTCCAAGAAATTGTTGGGTCACACTGAATTACTTATATAGAACCACCATTTTTTTTTCTTTCTACTCTTTCAAGAGAAATTGTTGGTGAATTAGTTATAAAGAAACATACCTCTGTAAATACTTTGACGAATACAAATCGAATAGTGTAATATTCGGTTCAATAAATTGGTCATTTGCAACATATATAAATTTATCTCATACGATTCAATCATCCGGAGACAAGCTTGATATTAGTGTAAAGTTACAAGTCTTCTAACATCAGAGTTTAGTTCAAGAACACGGAGTATTCAATTAAAACTAATGACAATGTATAAATCCCAACATTATGAAATTAAAAAGTAAAAAAAAAAAAAAAATCCCCAAAATATATCGAAAATAGTTATCATGAGTGTGACCATGATTAAGTCACTATCAAAAACGAACAATATAATTCCAACTGACTACAAATCCAAACATTACCAAAATAAATGCCAGAAAGAAAACTCTACCCCAAAATTACCTTGCATTTACATTTGAAGTGAATATAATATACCCCAACCAATCCATCAACAACAAACAAACCACTCACAATCCTTTTTACCCCTTTGTCCATTTTATTACAACCCAAAATTTTCAAGCCAGCAGAGATCTCAGAATGTAAGAATGAATAACAAATCTAATTAAGACATACATCATAGAAACGTGACAATCTTAGCATATACCTAAAGCATCATCAGCTGGGATGCTGCTGCCTTGCAGGGAAAGATCTCGTCGGCCGGATCGTGGGCCGCGGCGACGGGTTGCCTATGATCATCGTCTGGGACAGGTTCACCATGTCCACCATCGACGGCGTCTGGTACGCGTGCACGACGCTCCAGCTGTCGGTCGAGTCGCCCCGTGCAGTCGCCCTCTGCCAGGAATGCGAGCTCAGTCCGGACAGGACGTAGGCTCTCCCCGATGTCTCGTACGTCTGTCTGTTGGCCATCCTCTCTTGCATCTCCCTCAACTCGGCGTCCAACGCGGTGCATAATCTGTCCCCTGCTCGCGCCGACGCGGATTCCGAGAGCTGTTTACGGCAGTTTTCTAAAATGGCGACGGCTGAAGTTAGGTCGCCTTGCTCCGCGGCGCCTTTTGCCTCCGCCATGGCTTCGGCCGATTGGAGCCTGTTGCGCTGCTTGTCCACCTCCATCGAGACAACCACCGCCGCCCCGGCTGCGACGGGACGTTGGATGCTGACGTCGTTCACGGAATCGAGGGTCACTAGATTCTTGGAGATGGGATGCTTGTACACACATTTCACTTTGATGAGTTGCATCTCATTGCTGCTGGATTGTGTGATTGGGATATCAGTTGTTACTAGGAAATCCCTTTCTTCTTCAGCATATAAATCTCCAACCTCAATTGTGCCATTCCTTTTATCAGACGCCAAAATGTTCTTGTAGCTTCCGGATTTTACACCGGTGAGTTGCAGCATTGGATCGATGCTCTCGATTTCCACTCTCAGTTCCTGCACGACGACGCTCAGTAGCCCCCCAATGCACTGTGCAAAGGCGTCCTGAATCACATTCTCCGCCTCTATAAAAGAGAACGTTCCACCAGAAGTTTCAGAGATCGAGTGCATCGAGACGGCATCATGATCTGCACCAAATCCGAAAGCGTGCACAGGAATATGAAGACCGACGGTGTTATTTCTGTGCATGGAGGAAGGGAGTAACGACTGATGATCAGAGCGGGAATTGCCACCGGTCGGAGAGGTGGTGGTGTACGTATCTTGTCCATCGGACAACAGTATGATGCTGCTGACTGGATTCCTACACTTGCGCTCGCTCATCACCTTGGCGCCCTTCCTGAGGCCATCGGCTATGTTAGTCCCTCCGTTCGAGCTCAGAGAGTTGACGGCTTGCAGTGCTTCGTGCTTTCCGGTGTGAGTCATCCTACGGAGGGGAAAGAGACGACGTGCTGTTGAAGAGAAGGCGATCACGGATAACCTATCCGAAGGGCCTAAGTTTTGGATCACGAATCCCATCGCTCGTTTGAGAAGAGCGAGCTTGGTGCCGGCCATGCTGCCACTGACATCAAGCACTGTAACGAGATCAACTGGAGCTCGAGAACCTGCTCCATCAGACTCTGAAAATTGCATTGCCGTCGCAGTTGGAGCTTTCAGATGAACAAGAACAGCAAAGTTGCCGTGGGATTTCGATTTTAGAACGGCAGAAACTTCCGGATACGTCTTAACTTCAACTGCTCCAATAATATGGTCGTCGCCAGTATGCTTACTGGATGATCTATTGGGTAAATCAGCACAAATTTCATCATCATCATTGAAAACGTCAGGTTCCACAACATGAAACAGAGAAGAAACGTTTCGATTGCTGTCCATTCGTGGAGAAGGGATCCTTCTAACTAGCCGCATCAAGGATTCATCCTGAGGCCAGGGAACATTGTTTATCCTATCTCCCCCAAGAGATTTATCAGCAGAGGGACTCTGGAAAGGGACCTCTTTCCATTTTGCGCGGCAAACGGGGCAACTTTGTCTTCCATGCTTCACATTCGATGCAATGCAATGAAAATGGAATGAGTGCGAGCATTCTGCAGTGAAAATCGCGTGCCCATGGCCAGGTTTCATGGTTCCCAAGCATATTGCACAAATCTTCTGCAAAAATGAGGACAAGTAAGTATTAAAATAATATGATTGGAATATACATGCTGGCAGAGAGTTTGTTAATAACCAACTGCATGAATATAATAAAACCGGCTAAGGAATTAATCAAATTGATCATATATAAAGCATTTAAGGGCAAGCATATCAGAGGCATCTTGAAACATAGTGCTTCAACACACCAACGAGGTTGATGTTGGTTAAAAGTCAAATAGCACCTTGACGTATTACTTAATCCCACATCAAATATGGCATAAATTCATCACGAAAAAGAATCTGCCAACATACGCTCTTGGTCCCATCTCAGGCAAGCAATGGATCAAAGTTGCAACTCAAGGCTTCCACATATATACCTCACATAAGTTCCATATTTTCAAAGTTCTCATCAAGGTCGGTAAGGAAATAAAATTCAAGTTAACATTCAATCCTTAAGAAAGATCCATTAATAAAAATAGTAGAATTTACAGTTATATCCCTAGAAGTTTCCATCCAGTATAAATGACATCTTGCGCCAGTAGAGATCTGAGATACACTTTTACATCCAAGATCCATATTTAAGTTTCTTAAAGATTCAAGACATGAGAGAAAAAAAAATCAGTTGACGCGTTGATTAAATGCTAAAAGAGACAATCAGCCAATCAATAAAGTCAATCATGGATATCCAAAATAGAACGATGTAGCAAATAGTG
Source organism: Salvia sclarea (assembly GCA_036873715.1). Classification (NCBI taxonomy): domain Eukaryota; kingdom Viridiplantae; phylum Streptophyta; class Magnoliopsida; order Lamiales; family Lamiaceae; genus Salvia; species Salvia sclarea. Next base: position 325,119 of record JAYJMF010000030.1, read on the forward strand.
GTAAAGTGGACTTAACAAAATCCAAAGTCATTAACTTTTTTATACTATAATAAAGGTAAAATATGCAGTCTCCCGTAACTACTAATGAAGCTTTCGAGGCATTAAAAAATTGTAAGAAATGATCTAAAGCAAAATATGTATCAAAAGAAGCATAAATCATTAGCCACAATAAGATTTGCCATTCACTTTACAACCCTTTAGCCTTACTTTGATGGAGTTTTGTTGCATGAAAGCTCTCAATCAATGGTCAAGGTGAAGATTTGTATTTTATAAAAAGGGGTGAGGAAATGGGCAAATGTGTATTTGTCATGTGCGTGTGTAACAGTTATGTTGCTGACCAAGAAAAGCACTTTCTTTTTCCTTCTGTGAGAGAAGGGCAGAATGAGAGGAAAGATTTCACTGTTTCTTCCCTTTTAAAGCTTTTTACAATAATGCCAGAATCAGCTGATTATAGACCTCAAAAAGCACACGGGATCATTCGTCACATATAGTATCAACAAACGATAAAAATCAGATCGAAGCATATACACACGACATGTATTGACAAAATAATCAAGAAAATCGCGCATAATTTGCAATAGTGGAATCAAATGACAATAATTACAACCAAGTATCGAAACAATAATAATAGTATTAAAGAAATTTTGAAACAGAGGAATCCGACTACGCCATAAGGGGGCCTCCACCACCCACTTTATCTGCAACTGACTACACAGAAAATTGAAAACTACATAACAACAAAGGCCTAATTTCTTCTGACAGTTCATATGCATAAATTTGTAGACTTGTTTAGCTACATTATCACCATCAAAACCCTATTCCTCTGCCCCACGTGGTAGGAACACCCTTTAAACAAATTCAGCCAATGACCCCATCACACTAAAACCACTAAACATTGTTCTGTATTTTTGAAGAAAAACTCCTTAAGATAAGGAAAAAAGATCGTTGGAGAACCAAACCGAATATTATTATACAAATTGTAAAAGCGAATCCCAATGAAATACTAAGTAATTTCACGAAAATCCTCATTTCAAAACTCACCTAAAATTAAATATTAAGCAAGGAAAAAAAAAAACCAATTAACCGCACAAATAGCTTAATCTCTTCACTTCAAAATGTAAAAGTGATTCCCAATGAAATAAGTGCTCACGAAAATCCTCATTTCAAAATTCATCTAAAATTAAATATCGAGGAAAAAACAATTCACTCTTCACTTGAAAATTTAGCAACAAATTCAAGATTCAAACAACAGATGCCAGAAACTCACCAACACAATCAATCGATACACATGCATGAAAACAAAAACACAAATAAAACCGAAAATTCGCCCCCAAAAAAATAATCAAAATCCGCTTATAACCTTCGAAGATTTCGATGAGTGCTGCTTAGGCAAGCGGAGGCCTGAGGAGGACGGCGTCGGCGTAGTAGGCATTTGCACGCGGTGATTCGACTCCCGCGGCGTCGTCGGAGATAATGAGGAGGCGGCGCCGCTCGCCGCTGCAGCGGAATCCTCAACCGTTTTCGGAACGTAGAGACACGAATTCAATTTCAGCCCTAGCGCAATCCTCGCCTTCGTCCATTTGCTGCTCCCGCCCATTTTTTTTTTCTCCCCGAAACCGCCCTCAAATCCGATAATTACACATATAGAAACAGATTTTTTTTTTTAAGATTGTATCAAGCAAGCATGCAGAAACAGAAGGAATTCCGAAATGAGCGACGATTTGAGCAGAAAAGCGATCTCCATGGGTGGAATTGAATTGCTGTGTGTGAGCTTTTCCTCTCCGGTTTTTGGGATGGGCTTTGAACACGGTAACCAATGGCTTTACGTTTCGACAAATCTATATTTATATTTATACACTGTGTGTGATGTGTGTGTGCATAACTGTATGCATTTATGGGGAAGGGGCAAAATCGTCAATTCGGTTAGAATGGAATTAAAATATTTGTTGGGATTGGAGGAATTTTGACCTTAGCTTCAAATTTAGGGCTTTTTGGGAATGCTTGCGATTATTTTTCTTTTTTGAGATTTCTATAGTAAGTGTGACTTCGATATGATTACGCATTTTATATTTTGAGAGTTGTTAATTTTTTGGGAATTAATTAATTGATTGATAACGGATCTTTTATTATTATTATTATTATTATTATTATTATTATTATTATTATTATATATGGTAACTGAGATCAAATATGAGTGTAGTTTTGTAATGAAAGTATGGCCTAATTAGGCAATATTTAACCTAATAGAACTATTTAATGGTATAATTGAGAGAAGGGTCTATATTTGGAATTGTTGCAAATATAGTAGCTAGTGAATTAATCCACCTGGCGTTGATATACTATTAATTAATTTGTGTATTGGGGGTATTTATATTTGTTTTCATTATTTTGTTAGTGACAACGTGATACCAATTTTTATTCATAAGATGTGAAGATTTATGGTATATTCGTCTCTTTATTGAATATTTCATTTTCTCAATACATCAACTTTCATAATTCATATTTTCACATTAAGCAAGGTTTTTGAAATAACCAAACTCGTATAACTTGTAAATAAATTAGAAAACAATACTAGACATAAAAAAAATAAAAAATAAAATTGACATTTTGTTGTGGGAAAAATAAGCTCAAGAAACTTCCAATCTAGTCGTATGGGATTTGTGGTTATCGATTGTAAATAAATTCTCAAATTCAACAAAATATGAAGTTATCGCAACGTAATTGGTTGAATTTAGAGATTGCATTTCACAGAAAAATAAGAGTCCAGACCATTCTTTGTGTAGGTGTGTATCTTGAGATACTAACTACGTCTTACGAGATAATTAAATGTTAATTGGTATAAATCAAATCAAATAAATATTTGTATTGATCCACAATTAAGTGACGTCAATGTTTCCTTACGTGGCTATTTTTGTATCCCAAAAGTAATCATATTTAACACATATTTTTTATCAAAGTTGTATCAATATGTATTTTCAAACATTGTATTTGCAACACAATATTTCAACATTTAGAAAGAACCCCAAAAAAAATAAAAAATAAATCAATTATATCACTCCAATTTCTTTTGGTATCTAGCACGTATATTTTTTAAGTTGCGAATTGATTGTGTGCATTTATTTGTGAGTAAAACTCTCATGGCATAATCATTTAAAGACCATTAATATTATAGACTAAGAGTCGTGGATATATATTTAGTTTAAAATAGTATAATCAAATACTTCTTATCACCAAATAAAGCATGAGCAAATATTTTATTTTATTTTCTAATCCACGTAATTGTACTCAATAGTCGCAAACCATAATAAATAGTTTTAAAATAGTATAATCAAATAGTACTTATCATCAAACAAAGCATAAGCAAATATTTTATTTTATTTTATAATCTCCACGTAAGTGTACTCAATAGTCGCAAACCAAAATAAATACTAAGAAATAGTAAACCCCAATTGTGAAATTCCAATTATGCCCTTGGATCAAAAGTTACAATCATGATTGTAACTTGGTTAAATAGTTGGTTGTGGGTTTCTCGCAGCTCTCAAGTCAAAATCAAACTTTGGTAATTTTTGTCATTGTTTGCCGCAGTTGAATTTACAATATTATTCTTATGTATATTAGTCATTTATTAGTGGTACAATTAAGCTGCGCTGAAATTACTTACAAAAGCAACTGGATATTTTAATTATTGGACTTGTGTGAATTATTTTAAGAATCAATCCACGTCCATGGTCAAATCATTCTATTGATCATGACAACTTGTATCATTTTTGGTCAAATATTGGAATAGGAAAAAGCGACACAACCAAACTATAACTTCCAAAAAGTAAAACCTCGAAGAAAAATCAAATATGTGAAAGTGATTTTGGTGAGTTTAGCTAAGTATTAGTAACTTGGTTAAAAGGTACGTTTTGATTTAGTTAGATTTGACTTTCATGAAATTCCCACAGTTCTACAAAAATAATAATTAGGTCGGTCACTTACCAAATGAAAATCATATATTTAGCATTCCTATTTTCCTACGCCATCTAAATTAGTAGATGTTTACAAGGATAAGTCATCTGTTTCCATAATTTCTTAATTTGCTTTTATCATTTCCTAATCATTTACTAGCAATTAAGGGATAATTTCATTATTTAATGAAACTATCGATTCCTTTTCAAGAATATCATGCTATGAATGAATATTGGCAGTAAGTTTATTTAATTAACAGTGTTCAATATTTAACCAAAACAACTAACTCAAAAAATGCCCAAATTGTTAGGTAGGAAATAAATGTGGAATATTTGTGAGCAAAAACACATTTTTTTTATTGCATTTAGATAAGTAGTTGCCGACTTGCCGTGCCGCTTTTGGTTATATTAGCTGTGACTGTAATCGGTCAAAAAAATTCAGATAAATTACATCAATTTGCCATAATTAATGGTGTATGAAAATTATTTACAGTATAATCTAAAAAAATGAGATCTTGGAAATTATTTAATCATGATCATTTTTGTACGAGTTGTTCTAAAATTCCAATCGCTCTTAATTAAGGAAGTTTCAAAACATTTAATTTTAGGAGATGGAATGCCTTTAGTTCACCTAAATATTTAATACTATATATTATATACTCAAATATAGATATGAGTTGAGATATTATGTGTAATTACTTTCTTGCCCACCATATTGGAATAGTGTGTGTGACGCTTAAATATCTAGCTTATCCTTCCACGCCATTATGGCTAAGATGATGAATGAAACCATCATTATCACCTCTTCAAAATCAAGAAACTAAAATAAAAAATAGGAAAATGAAGAAATCAAAATTATTAGTCACTTATATAAATTGGTTTGTTATTGACTGAGAATGACTATTTGTAGATATTATAAATACATACGCATAACGCTTAGTTACGAAATCAAACTTCATTTCTCATTAATTTTTAAATAAACGGAATGTCCGGAGCAAATTCAGTTAAATTTATTATTAGTATATGCGCATATACTAAATATTAGTGCTAGCGACAAACGTAACGTTTTCGTTTGTTGAGATAAGGGACTGGGGAGTGGGGATTGTCAGATTGAACCCCGAACTTCTATCTTTATATAAACAAGAAACATCACCAGACTACATCTATGAGATGAGAATGTAATATCAGATGAACAATATGTAATATTGATTTAAGAAATTCACCTAAAATTCGAATGTGATATTTTGTCAAATCTTGAAACATTGGATTTATTAAATGTGTAATATTAAATTTTAAGAAAAATTATAGTAGTTAATTTGGCGCTAGTGAATTTTGATTGTGATAACAAAAGGTGTAAATTAATGTATGTCAAGCTGTCAATAATGAATATTGTCTCAAGCTAAGAGTAGAATAAAGGGGCCAAAATCCAAATAATGTTTGTCACGGATAAATCATGACATGAATTTATGGATGTGACGAGCCACCCCTATTCATTAAATAGTGGTGCTTTATTTACCAAATAACTAAGTTGAGCCACTAAGTTATTAATTCTTGGCAAAATATTCATAGCTCCTCGGCTTATTTAACTTTATCATAAGACATCAATTTATTAAATTTGTCTCTCATACTTTATTAATTTTGATCTTGGGTAACTACACTAATATAAAGATTATCCACTATTTTTTTTGTTAATTTATTGGTTGTATTGTAATTGATGCCGGATCAATAATGAATAGTCCAACTGACTTCTATTTTCATTAATTTCTTTCATTATCGACTGATCTTTTCAAATTTGGATGGGATTATTCTTTTGCATGAATATGTCATAAGCCGCAGATATTTACACTGCACTATTCATAAACAAATCTAACTTGGAAAAAAAAGATTATAATATTTATAAAAATTAAAAGATTTTGACTATTTACAAGGAAAGAATTTAAAATTCTGAATATTTTCATAAATAATGTGAGTTAACTATCCACATCCTAGCTAGTTCTAATTTTCCTACTATTATCTATAAAAATGATATTTGAGGTGTCACGAGTCTTCGCCCAGTGGTTACTTAATTAGGCACTTAATTAGCCTTCCAGAAAATTGCCAAGTCTTATATGAAATTTAAATTTAATATCATCAGCAACAATATATTAATCAAACGTGAATTTGATTCACTTCGAACATTTCTATGACCACATCTAAGAAAAACATATGAACATTTTTGTCTATAATTTTTGTTGTAACGGAACATGACTATTGAGCAATTAAGAGACAGAAATGTAAAGAAGACAAATGAGTTGGCTACGTCCACGTGCAGAAAAGGAGAACAAATTGTATTAGGTAGTTAGATTTCGGATTACAGATACAACTCTTAAAGATCATATATATATATATATATAATAGAACACATCAAACGGGCTCAGCCCAAAACGAGTGTTAGAGGCCCAACACTGCATACCGTCGGTAGATTGATTCAAGGCATATCAACAATTTGAGGTCCAAATCTCCAATTAAAAGTTAATTGGAGGGATTAATTAAAGCACGTGGTGTGGTTAGTTGGTGGGAATGAATAATTAGTGGGATTAATTGAGGAATGCAAAAAGCATAGTGGGAGTGTGGGTTTTTAGCTATATCCTACTATACTATAGTGGGTGTGGTGATATTTAATGTGTGATAGCTGGGAAATTTCTCGAAATTTGATAAATGTAAATTAATGTTTCAATGTTCCAACACCTAACATATCCAAAATTGCTGTTGAAGCTTTCAATTTCATCAAAGCTGTCACAGTGCACTAAATCATTCTCCAAACTAAAAGTCAAATATGGTATATACTTAGGCATGCAGTTATTTGTCAATATTGATTCTTTCCAATATTTCTAGGTGGAGCTCCCCACCCAAAAGAAAGAAAGAAAAAATCATATATACATTTTTGAAATAATCAAATATATTCTAAACTACATTAACTTTTTTCTTGAATTTAGTCGCGAATTATCGATATCGATCGATTATATCTCATATCATTGAAGATTTGCGACTTTCCTCCTAGACGAATCTTTCAATACTTGAAAGTTGAGTAGGATCGCCAGAATTTTGATGTGATACACAAATATCAAAGTATATATTTTTACGTATGACCATGCCATTTCCAACGCCACGTCCTGCTCAATAACTAGAATTTTATCGAATAATAATAATAATAATAATAATAATAATAATAATAATAATAATAATAATAATAATAATAATAATAATTTGAGATATATTAACTTTTTATTCTTTTAAAAACCAAAATAATTGTTGAATATTGTCGGATTGAAATAAGACAAACCATACCCGAAATTATGTGCTGCCATACGGAATTTGATCTTACAACTCGTGACATTAACAATCTTTTTTAGGTGGAATCATAACTATGAATATGAGGGATATTTTCGTCATTTGACTTCGCATGGATTCTTGCGAAACGTTGTATGCAACTCGGAGATTGCGAGCCAGCAAATTTAACATTTTTAGATTGGTTACAAATTGTAGACTTGTAGTTTTTGCTCTTAAAACATTTTTTTTGTTTTTGGAAAGAAAACATAATAAGATTTTTTTAACATCTATTAATTAATGTACAATATAAAATAATGAAATTAGATGAGATATCGAAACAAGATTATGTGGTAGTGCTAAAGAAAGTCATGTAATGAAGGAATTATGAGTAGTGGGTTAGAGTTTTGGAGTTGTTGAGTGGAACTTACGATTTTTTGTTTTTGGTGCATTGTCTCATGCTTTTTGCTTGTGTTAGAAGACTGATGTAAACCTAGAAAAAAAAAACACCATCTTCAATAGTGAGGAAAATAGGCTCACATTGTTAATTTTAAAAAATATGTCTCACTATATTGGACTGAATACAAAGCTAATCTTCTGAAAAAATTTAAAATTTCATGTACATGTTGCTCATTATACAATTAACCATGCGGTGGATTAGTAGCCTATACTTATAAATAGGTAGTAAGTATGCTCAAATTTTTTATTTTCGGGTCCCACAAATTTATATATCACTCTCTAGTTCAATTTTAAAAATATGTTATGTCGAAATGGCTAGCGTATGTTCTTTATTATACATTTAACCACGGTTGGCACGATTGAATACGATAGATTAATAGCTTGCTGATAGATAGACAATGTGCTCAATTGTTGGTATGGTTGAACGATTACACGATTTTATATTGTTGGTATGATTGAGGATTCATTATAGTTGCAACTATACGATTAAGTCATGATAGTCTCGCCGGAACACACATAGCAGCCTAAAAAGATTTTAATTCAAGCAGATATATTTGCTATGTGTTGTAATCAAAATTAAATCTTACCAGTTAATATTATTTGATAAAGTAATTTTTATTTAAAAACCAAATAATAGTTTATAAATTGGATACAAGATTATTCATTATTTCAAATGACTATATATAAATTGTCCCTTAAATCACGTGGATAGATTCGGCCGTATACAAAAGACTAAGCAGACATAATAACGTAGATTATATAATCACAACATAAAAGATATAGCAATATTAGTATACAAATATAATAAAAAGTATTTGACCACTTTACGATGAAACAACCAAAACCACCACTATTAAAGTAACAAGAAAATATTCTACCCAATTTTTTTTTTCTTAGTTAAATGGGCAAAAACTATTTGCAGTCCTATTTTCTAGATCTTTTTTTTATAAAAGAGTAATAAATATTAATCTATTTTCTTATTGGTCAGCATTATTGTTCATCGAAAAGTACATCCAAATTAAAGAATGAAATTGAAAAAGTAAAAAATCAACAACTAGTCAGCAAACATCCAATTTCGGCAAAGAAAAGAAGAGATCAAGTCACAGACAACGAATTAGGTACCATAAATAATTAAGCCTAAGACGGCCGTATTTGGTTTATATTTAAATCCAAGAAAATGCAATTTTGTCCTTTTAATTTCTATTAATAGTTGTGATGTGACCTTGTTTTAGTAAAATTTGGCGATTTTCTTGTTTTATGCAACTGAAAAAGAGAGAGTGTACCACACTCAACTTAAATTACTATGTTTGACCCTTTGAATACAATTAGTTTTGGCCATTTTTAAATGGGGAAGATTTTATTCATGATTTTTCTTTACTAATTAAAGTTGGCTAGAGGAAATCATGACTTCACCAGTGTGGGTTTGTTCAATGCAACACCAAAAATAAAAATAAAACAAAAATAAAATTAACTATGGAATGTACTAATATTATATTTTATGCATGTTTTTAACTTTATATCAAGAAATGGTGATAATTTGTCACGTAAAGAAAGTTTATATTTGTACTCTTTTCTCATAGTGCATATTGATGAACATACTACCTTATATAGAAAAACCATATTCTTGAATGAAAATACTGACAGTGAAAACCCACATATAGTTTTATATCTTCTTCGAATTATTCATCGAGTATATACGTGTAAAAAAGTATATTTATCAAGCATCATAAAGTTTCTCTTTTCTTATTTCTTTTTTCATCAACTCCCACCTAAATTATCCAACTTTTATCATATGATTTCCGGAGCTACATTTAATAAAAAATTATACACATTATACGCGAATGATGGAATATTCATATTCATGGATATTCTCCTGGTGTTGAATTTAACATGAAATTTAAAGAAATTGAACAATGCAGATTCTTACTAACCAAAGACATTAATCAAATAAATCAATCAATTAATATAGTACCCATCACCAAATGTGGGCTTCGATTATTTACCGAGCCCAATTTAAATCTTATGCACCCATCATCAGCCCAGCCCAGCCCAATTTGATTTCTATGCATTTCTCAAAACAGTTTGCACACAAATTAAAGAAAAGAGTGCATTTTCCTTTCTCTTCAATTCTTTAAGATTGTGTGAATATGACTAACCATCATCACTTTACAAAAACTCTATGATTAGGATTTAGGAAGATTCTGAGCAACTATACATCTATAGCAGTAAGTTATATATGTGCAAGACTGAGTTGGACCTTTGCAGATAACTATACAAAATTACCAGTGAAGAGGATATATGGCAGTGAGACTTCACAAAATGCACCTAGACAAAAAGGTTAGTCGTCGTCGGACGAGCAGATCGCATCAGCTGCTCCGGCAAAAGAGCTCTGGTCATTACCCTGCACGGCTCCTAGAGTATCAAAAAGTAAGGAGGATATGGCAGTGAGACATCACAAAATGATCCTAGAATAGAAGGGTTAGTCGTCGTCGGACAAGCAAATCGCATCAGCCGCTCCGGGATCAGAGCTCGGATTGTTACCCTGCACGGCTCCTAGAGTATCAAAAAGTAACATTGCTGTAACAACCCAAAAACTCGAAGTGAACTCAAGTAAAGACGAAGCACACTTACCATGTAGCTGTTGCTGACGAAGATTGAGAGGACGAAGATGAGGCTCCACGCCCATTAGAATATCCATCACTGACGCGGATGTAGGCATCGTCGTAGCAGGCTGATAACCAAGAAGTTGAGGATTGTGAGAGTTTGACGACGACCACTGTGGAGCTGCGAGAGGCTGTTGCAGTGGCCGTTGCAGTTGCTGTTGCTGTTGCTGTTGCAGTTGCAGTTGCAGTTGCTGTTGATGTTGATGTTGATGTTGCCGTTGCTGTTGCTGTTGCAGTTGCCGCTGCAGTTGCAGGATATTTGGAAGGGATGGTATCAAAGTAGAACTGGGCATCAATGGTGCTGCAGCAGGTATAGAAGCTTGAACTTGCGGAGCTGAGGAATAAATATCTCCCCCGAACCGTGGAAGACTCATGGGATGGACTCCATTGATGCCCAAGTGTCTCGACATGGCTTGAGAGTGTGAATCAGCTTGTACAGGTGGAGCTGCAAAAGGCTGACTGTTGACGGGGCAAAATCTCATAGTAATAGGTAGTGACGGGGGGAACTGCGGAAGACTCGTCGTCTGCTGCACGGGTTGCACATTTAGGCTTGCAGTCTGCAGGTGGGGAGCAGGAGCACGAACACCAGCAGGCGTGACCGAGTATTGATGGTATTGCATAGAACTGGATTGAAAATCTGTAACAAGAACCATGATTATTCCAGCAATTACTCTGCATTGACAAGAACCATGAAAATCTGCACGATGCTCTATAACAGCAACACAAGAAATATGGTATCATGTTCTTTGACCTTAACCATAATATGATTAAAGTTACGAATTTCATCAGCAAACCAGTTCCTTGGGTTGGTAACCGAACCAGAGCCTGCAAGGTTTTCCCATGTGGTTGGCATTTCTCATTAATGCAGAAACCGTTTTCAACTAAGGTAAGAAAACACATTCTCAAGTAACTTTCTCTAAGATAAGAAAATAGCTAGTCACAAATCATAATACATGATGCCCAAGAATATAGTAATATTTATAGCAAACCGAAGTTAGGAATATGCAAATATTATGTGGATTTAATTCACCCAAACAGCCTAAAGTGATTTGTTATTATGGGTTTGAAATCCAGTATCCAAATTGACTACAAACACAATATAGATGCATGGGCAGTAAACAATTTACCTAGCTGCTGTAGGGGCCAAAGAGAAGTCTCGTTCAAGCTATTTAAAATCAAGGCATCAGCCAATAACTTATTCATCAAAATTTTCTTCTGCTTCTGGATAAGTCCATTGTTCTTCAGTGTATGTTGTGCTTGGGCTTCCTGAAATTTGAGCTGGTATTTCTTTTGTACTTCCTCCATCTCTTTCATATATTCCGATTTAAGCCCTAAAATCTGTTAAAGAGAGAAGGATCTGTTACAAACATCACCAAAACCCACAAACCAAATATTAGCAAGTATGAATTCAGACACTGACCGTATCTTCATGATTCTTTTGCAACTCGTCAGTGTCTTTGTGAATCTTTTGCAACTCACTTTGAAGTGGGTCAGCAAGCACAGATCGAGAAACTTGATCGCTACGAAAATAGGTCGCACCTCCCAGTTGTAGAACAGTTTCATGTGGGAGTACAGGTACCAATTCGGTAGCTATGTTATTCTGGAAAGAAGCAGATATCTCAACGCTTGCGGCAAGGGAAGGTTGACCTTCAGGAGTGAAATCAAAAAAATTAATCTGTGATTCCAAATCTTCCCTTAGGTGAGATGTAGATTCACACGAAAGCATTTCAGTCTCAGCAGCTACAGAGGAATTTCTTCCCAGATTATGACTTTGGCTTTCAAGTTCAGGGGCTGGAAACTGGTTAGAGATGTGAGCTGCATCAATAAGCATGAGATCCAGCTGCTCATCACTTTCAATTGGTGGCGCATCAGTACAGCATTGCATGGGGATTGAGTTGTCAGCTTGTCCTGAGTTTGAAACCTCAGTCTCCACATTAACCTGATCTGTAACAATTAATGCATCTTCCTCTTGCTGTGCTGTACCGGACAGAAAAGATGATGTATTGTCCAGGTTCTCTGAGACTGAAACTCCAATCTGTGACGTGCTTTCGGTTTCTATTCCAGGCTCAACTTGGTCTTGGAGTTTGTCATTTGATTCCCAAGTCTTTGCAGTAAGAACGAGTTCTGATGCAGCAACAGGGGAAGCAATGTCGATTCTCTCTGTCTCCGCAGCTTCTATCTGTGAAGTAACTTGATCTTTAACAACTGATGCATCTTGGTCTGGCAGTTTTACAGAGGACTCGGCTATTATAGCGTCGATGATCTTTGAGGTTGAACCTTCAGTTCTTGATAAACTTTGAGTTTCTATTGCAGGCTCCTCACTGGCATGTGGTTCGATATTCAACAGAGAATTTCTTGCAGCGACAAGTTCTGAAGAGACAATCTCAGGGGAAGCAATGTCGATTCTCTCTGACTCTGCAGCTTCAATATGTGAAGTAACTTGATCTTTAACTACTGATGCATCTTGGTATGGCAGTTTTACAGAGGACTCGGTTATTACAGTGTCGATGATCTTTAAGGTTGAACCTTCAGTTCTTGATAAACATTGAGTTTCTATTGTAGGCTCCTCGTTGGCATGTGGTTCAGTATTTGACAGAGAATTTCTTGCAGTAACAAGTTCTGAAGAGACAATCTCAGAGGGAGAAGAGTTTACCAATCTTACTACCTGTACACTACAGCCTTGTATTTCAGCAGACATCACATCGTGATCTTTTTGTAATTGTACCTACATCACAAATTTAAATTTGGCATTAGAGAAAGGGAGAATGGGTTTGGGAGGGGGTTGGGTATACGTGTGTGTGCGCGGGCGCGCGCGCACGTGCGTGCGAGCGCGTGTGTGCGTGCGAGCTCGTGTGAAATGTAAATGTAAAGCACACATTAATGTTATAGGTTAGAGAAAAATCATGTTTAAGAAACTTTTACTTGAATCCTGTCTCCAAGGCTTGCACTTATGGATATTACTTATTAGAGCTCATAGCTTTTAAGCAACTTCTATATAAGGATAAAAAAGGGAATATTAAGTTATGAAAAGCATATAGAGGAGCATACTTGCATTGGCAACAAGGGATAAGGATGCTGAGAAGCTTTCGTGTTCTCCGGAGTTTTCAATACTTGTCCAGCCAAACCAAGATCATCAATTGTAATCCTATCAGTCTCAATTCTCCGGTCTAGCAAAGCACCAGGCAAATCAATTGCATCCCCTTCACCAAATCCTTTAATAGAAGTATCAGCACTCAATTCCACTGGGTTGACATTATCCACAATATCTTGTGCATTAGTTTTAGCTAACTCCACAGAAGCGTCCTTACACAAATCAGGCATTTGCATGCCACAGAGAACTGTTTCTCCAGAAGCCGGGATGTCTGCAGAGATTCTTTCCGCACAGCCAAAATGCTTCGGTTGAGGAAGCTGCTTAGCATCAGATAAAACAATTGCATCCCCTTCATCAAACACTTCGATAGGACTATTAGTACTCAAATCCTCAGGGTTAGCATTGTCCACAATTTCACTGCCAACAGTTTCAGGCAACTCCAATAAGATGTCCTCGTGCTGCTCAAGTGTTTGCACTTCACCAGGAACTCTTTCTCCAGAAGCAGAGATGTGTGGAGAGGTTTTCTTATCACTACCTAAATGATCAGCATCAGGTGAGTGAACAGGAATATTAGTACTCACACTCACAGAGTTAACATTATCCACAATTCCACTAGCAACAGTTTCAGGCAACTTAGACAGAACCTCTTTATTACGGGAGTCACATGCTCCTTCCTCAGCTGTTGCACAATCAGAATTGTCGGACCGTACAACATGATTCCCCTTCACAGTTCTACTTGAACCATTATCTTTACCATGCTGCACCGTTAAGGGCTTTACATCCTTAGCACCTCGGATATGTGAACTCTTATCTTTTGCTTGGGACAGCCATATAGTTGCCTTCTGATTCTCCTCATTTTGTGCAGCCAATTGTTCTTCCTCAAGCTCTTTAAGTTGCCTGTCCTTTTCGGAATCCTGTTCTTCCATTTTCATCGCAAAACTATCATCCAAGATCTTGAGCTTGTCTTTTCCCGAATATGTTCCGTGTATAACACGAATGATGGCCACTTCCAATTTATAATCCCTCTTCAAATTTGAAATCTTATCATCCCACTTACGGTGAAATTCCTGCATTTTCGCCTTCTGTTTACGAATGAGCTTCTTCATCCTCTTGGCACAATTTTCCTGGACTTCACTCACAAATTTATCAGTATCAGCACTGTTATCCTCCGGTGCTAGAACGGATGATTTCCTTTTGTCAGCACTGTTATCTCCCCATGCTAGAACGGGCGACTTCCATTTATCAGCACTGTTTTTCTCCGGTGCTAGAACAGGCAACTTCCCTTTGTCAGCACCGTTATCTCCCGGTGCTAGAACGGGCAACTTCCCTTTATCAGCACTGTTTTTCTCTGGTGCTAGAAAGGGAGACTTCCCTTTATCAGCACTGTTATCCTCCGTTGCTAGATCGTGCGACTTCCCTTTGTCAGTGCTTTCATCACTTAACAGAGGATCACTGCCCAATACGCTTGCCTCTTTGAGCCGGTTTTTTAATCGCGACTTGAAACTGTGGCCAGTCAATTTTACCGCCTTCGAAACAACCGGCTCTGGTTGAACCGTAGACTTCTTAGCTTCCATGGTCACCTGGGAGACGGGCTTATGCTTCTTCCTCCTTCTCTCTTCATTTACATCCGACTCTAACGTATCAAGTCCTCCACATCGCTTCGAACCAGAAGAAATCGAGGATAAATTTCCCCTACTACTTGTACACCTCCTTGGAATGCTTGGCTGAGCCCTTTCAGCTTTCCTATTCATAACAGGAGTTGAGATAGGTATAGCTCAAACTAATACTCCTAAATGATTTCGAAAACTTTACTTCCTTCGATAATTAACCAGCATTTAATTTATAATTTCCGGTGAGATAAGGAATCCCTCGCCCTTCTCTACTCAATTTCTGCAACCACAACCACAAAATAATTATTGGCACAAACTTGCACATTAAATGCTCAAAATGTATATAAGTAGCAAATAACTAAAATACTATACAAAGATTTGCACACATAACCTTAAACCTCAAATTGCTTCATCGGGATCACACTTTCAGCTTAAAAAGTTAACAACAAAACGCAGCACATTCTCGGAACTGCAGAAGAAGAATAAAAAAAAAAAAAAAGCATTTCGAAAACTTTCATCATCACAAAGCAAAAACTAAACACAACAATTTTGACAGAAACAAGTGAAAATCAAAAAGTTCATATTCCAAATGAAGTCGGTTACAGCCATCAGCGGCAAATAACTTACTGTTACAGCAATCCACAACCACGAAGAGATTATTGACAAAAAAAATTGCACTATATAACCTTAAACGTCAAATTTCTTCATCGGGATCATAATTCCAGTTTTAAAAAATAGCAACAATACGAAGCACATCCTCGAAACTGCAGAAGAAGAAGAATAAAAGAGGCATTTCGAACATTTTCATCAGCACAAAGCAAAAAATAATCACAGCAATTTGAACAGAGAAACAAGTGAAACTCGGTTACATTGCGAATGAAATCAAAAAACGAAGCAATGCTTGATGGGAAAAAACTCACAAATAAACAAAATGCGGGCGAAAGCAAGTAATTGAAGTGAAAATCAAAACTAGAGAGCAAAGAAAAGCACCTTACAGTTGCAGAAGAGGAAATTTCCGAGAAATGATTATGGAAGCCCTTGGTATTTGGTAATGTGCTGGGTTTCTCTCAACAAATTAAGACATTTATTAAGGAAAAACTAAAACAAAAACAAAAACAAAATTCGAATATTAGAGAGAGAAACTGATCAACTGCAGTTTTGCTCAGTTGTGCAAACAGGCATCCGCCGTATTATTGAGTCTTGCGGGGCAAGAAGTTTTTTTAAATTGCCGCAAAAACGTGATCATTTTCTTGTGAGGGTAAAATTGTATTTTCACAACCTAGTTCTGAAAAGGAATGCATGCCCTAATAAATGTATCCTATAGCATCAAAAAACCTCATATCATTGATATCAATGGAAATTGAAATTTACTATTTTAGTGTATTGCCCTCGATTAATGTGGGAAATTGAAACGTCGTCTAAATTGTAGGATATTGAAAAAGTAAATATGGAATGAATTTTGTCAATAATAATAATAATAATAATAATAAAGAAAAGCAGTATATTTTTTTGCATCTTGTTCCATTGACCAATCTTGGATAAAAAAAGAAAAAATTATGAGTTTTTTATTGACAAAGTGTCCAAAAAGTAATATCGAAAAATATAGAAATGATTTAGAGAGATAAAAGGAAAATTATATTGAAATGGGGTAGTAAAAAACACTAAAATGAATGAATAGATTGTAAATGGTGTACGTGGAAGAGAGGAAAATAAATACTTTTAAAAACTGAATTGTAAAAAAAAATTATAGATGTCAATGAGCTTTATAAACGACTAGAATTAAAAACATAATAGTGGAGAAAATTTAAATTAAAATACTAATGTAGCTGTACATAAATAAGCAAAAATTCAAGCACCATACAAGATGCTCAGTTTTTTTGGGTAGTTTGGGTGGATGAAGTAAAAGTAAATATGGAAATTTGTCAATTTTTCCTGACATTCGTGCTTCGATAGTTCGATAGTACATAATTGATCTGTACGATATTTTTTTGGGGACTTTATTACTAATTTTTGGCAATAGATTTCATTTTTTTACTTATGAAAAAAGAAAGAGGATGCATTTATCATTTATTCTCATATTTGGGGACCGATCTTTAACTCTTTACGGCCTTTAATTAATGATAATATATCGGAAGATTGTTATTTTTTGACTGGATATATATATATCGGAAGATTGTATTGGATTCCACTCTCTAATTTAATTAGATAAGTAGATTGTGACTATTAGTTTATAGATTTAAACTAGCATACAATTATATTTTACGATCTCACTCACGAGTTACTCAGCGGTGGACTTCATTTTACCAAAAAAAAAAATATACCAAAAATGATGAGAACGTGAATTCCCAGTAGTTTTTATAAATGACGTTTTTATTTTATAAGTTTTAATATGTGAAGACACTCATATTTATAAATTATATAATAAATTTAATCATTTATGTAAAAATTATTCAATTTTAAATGAAGAAATAAAAAAAACATTGCATGTGGCATACTTTACATAAAAAGTCGACATTGACAACTAACTAAATTCATTAAGCAGTGAAATCACTAGTTGTCGATTCAATGGTTTGTGAGAAATTATCACTAGCTAACGATTTAGCGATTAGTAGGAATCACTAATCGTCAACCGAGTAGCTAACGGAGAATGGCAACTAGCTATTTCCACCAAATGATGCGCTGGCGGTTGGTGATTTTCTCGCTAGCTACTTGATTGGGGATAATGATTATATTATTTCACATAAATAATCTATTGACTTAGTGGCTCGTGAAAAATTCACTAGCAAGCGATTTAATGACTAGTGGGAATCACTAATCTTTGACCAAGTAGCTAATGGAGAATGTCAGACTAGTGATTTCCACCAAATGATGCGTCGACGATTGGTGATTTCCTTGCTTATTGCTAGTTGTTGGGCTGGGGATAATGATTCTACTATTTAATATTTTTTATAGAAAACAATCCATGGATATTTTTGAACAGCTAAATTGAAACCCTTTTTATTAGGAAAAAAGTTTGGTGGTACTATGATGTTGAGTACTAATTAAATTCATTAAGCAATGAAATCACTAGTTGTCGATTCAGTAGCTCGTGAGAAATAACTAGCTGGCGATTTAGTGATTAGTAGGAAATAGGAATCACTAATCTTTGACTGAGCAGCAAATGGAGAATGGCGACTATTGATTCCCAACAAATAATCCGCTGGCGGTTGGTGATGTCCTCGCTAGCTGTTGGATTGGGGATAATGATTCTATTATTTAACAAATTTTTTAAAAAAAGAATCTATATTTTTAAATAGCTTAATTTAAACCCTTTTTTTGATAGGAAAAAACTAGTGATAATATGACATTGACTACTAACTAAATCAATTAAAGCAATGAAATCACTAGTTGTTGATTAAGTGACTAGTGAGAAATCACTAGCTAGCGAATTTTAGCTGCTAGTAGGGATCACTAATCGTCAACGGAGTAGCTAATGGAGAATGGCGACTAGTGATTTCCACCAAATGATGCGCCGGCGGTTGGTGATTTCCTCGCTAGCTGCTGGATTGGGGATAATGAATTTGTTATTAATAAATTTTTAGAAAATAATCTATTAATATTTTTTAATAGCTTAATTTAAACCTTTTTTAATAGGAAAAAAACTCGTAATACTATGACAGTCACTAACTAAATTCATTATAAGCAATGAAATCACCAGTTGTTGATTGAGCTTTATGAGAAATCACTAGTTGTTGTTGATTCAGCTGGCGATTTAGCGACTAGTAGGAATCAATAATCGTTAATCGAGTAGCTAATGGAGAATGGCGACTAGTGACTTTCACAACGACTCGTGTCTTTCACCAAATGATGAGATGGCGGTTGGTGATTTTCCCGCTAGCTGTTGGGTTGGGGATAATGATTATATTATTTAATACATTTTAGAAGATAATCTATGAATATTTTTGAATAGTTTAATTTAAACCATTTTTAATAGGAAAAAACAACTAAATAAATCACAAACTATAATTGTATTTTATTTTTCCAATTGAAATACCCAACCTAAGTCTTGGATGGAAAAACGAAAATTTTCAATCATTTATTACGAATATACGTTTTAATCATAGTAATAAATACTCCACAGCAAGTTCCTAGGTGAATTTTTCTTTTGAGGTGAATTTACTACTATAACATTAACTCAAAGAATAAATGTTTTTCTTCTTTAAGCCTAAATCTCGGTAATCGCGAGCTAATGTGTTAATTGTAAAGGTAAAGCCTAAATCAGAAATAGAAATTTCACAGAGGAAATAAGGTAGGCGAGGAAAATGCATAAGTAGGCGACAAGGCTCTAATTTACTATTGTTTTTGGCATTTTTAAAAGTTAACAACATTTGAAATTTTTTCCAATATTAAAAAAATGGAAATTTTATAAGAAATATAAAAGAAAATTCATATCCATGTAATAAAACTTTATATACTTTTATCTTCTGAGCGTAGGAAGCGGAGCGGTCAATTGACACCGTGGGTTCAAGAATCAAGAAGACGAAACTGCGCAGGAGCCGCTGCTGTGAAGGCCGAGAATGGCGGCGGCGGCGGCAATACGTTCATGGTAGCCGCAGTCTCGGCCATGTAAAAGAGAGAAAAATGAATTTTCACACGGTCGTTAAGTTTCCGTCAAATTCGTAGTCAATCCGATCTTTTTTAGGAACGTTAGAGGCTTCTTTGCGAAAATCATAACAATGGGAATTTAGTTGTTTTTTGCTACAAACCTTAGGGACCTATTTGATACTTTTTCCTAACGAAAACTGGGTTAATATTTCCACATAATTATTACACAAAATTAAATTACTCGGTAAAAGTAAAAGAGACACGCACGCGGCACACTGACACGCATCACAGAAAAACTTCAAAAATTAACGAGGCTTTATTTGCTCGCAAAATTGACGCAACTTTTTTTATTGGTTTCAAATATAATGTCTTAAACTTCTAATTAGGGGATAATCAATCAATGCATATAAAGCATTAGACGTAATACGTATATTCCTAAATGGATGCCCCCAAACGACAATGATCTTATAATCTTATTAGAGACCTATTAATTGCAATTTGCAAGTATTAAATTATGCCACATAGTCGATACACGATACATGGCCACTAATATTGAAAGTTTAATCTCATTTTCTATACTACCATCATTACTATCTATACTGACTTATATAACTTTCTATACTACCATCATTACTATCTTTACTATATTTTTTTTATACTATAATTATTACATTCCATACTATCTACACTACCACTATCTTTACGTCTAACCATATTATCTCACTATCTATTACAAGAGAATATATACATACACACCTTTTAGAAGTCAAAAAGAAGAACTATAAAAGACGATATGTACAAAAACTTGGATAAAATTGACGATGTCAATCATGTTTGATTAAGTATTATAGATTAAAAAATATAAAAAATAAAAAAATCATGATAATATAACTTAAATGTGATTGGTGCTCATATAACGTGTGTAGCATATCATTCCTCTATATATATATACACATAAAAATCATAGTCATCGAAAAACTATGTATATATGTATTATAAGAAAGCACATCTCATTAATCTTGAGAGATACATTTACGTTAGGTCGGCCTAACGTTAGGCCCGGCCCAATTAATACACAACTAATGAGACCGACAATAATAATAGGGGGTGACAAACAACAAACGGCTCCGCCTTCGGCTTCGATAATTAAAATATAGATAATGAGACCGGCAACAATTATGCTTTTACGGCTCGCTCCGGGTTCGCCTTCGGCTCCCCCTCGCTCGACTCATTGCTTAAAATAGGAGCGACAAACAATTGGCCTAACGTTAGGCCGGCGTAACACAAATGTTTGTCTTAACTTTTTCACCAAAAATTTTAAACGCGCCCGGGCCCTTTTTTTCTTAAATTGAGCTTTTGCTAGCTAATTTCCTTGTCTATAAATCCTTTCATCTGTAGTCTTCACCCACATGGCTAATTTCAAGTCAGTTTTTGGTTCATTGATATGACCGGTCCTTTTCACGTTCTGAAAAACAAAATTCAAATAATTGAGGAAATAGATCGATACACTCCCACCATACAACCCCCGGATAAGATTCCCAAATTATAAATATATATTAGAGTTGAGAGAAGTGTAAAATCATAAACGAAGAAGAAAATGGAGAAAAATGAGAGGAAAAATAAAATCCTGATATTTGGGGGGAGTGGTTACATAGGAAGATACATGGTTAAAGGAAGCCTGAAATTAGGACACCCAACCTATGTATTCGCAAGGCCTAATTCCCCCAAAACGGACATCCTCAACGACTTCCAATCCTTGGGAGCCATCATAGTCAAGGCATGCAATCTCGCTCTCTCATACTATATATATATATACATATATGATGTTGGATTTTGCAGGGAAATCTCGACGAGCATGAGAAACTTGTTTCGGTGATAAAGCAAGTTGACATTGTGATATCTGCACTTGCTTTCCCTCAAATTCTTGACCAGTTTAAGATCTTGGAGGCCATCAAGGTTGCTGGAAATATTAAGGTGCGTATTTTGCCAATACAAACTTATTATAGTCCCCTGTCTATTCTCCAACATCATGTCCATTATAAGAGAGATCAAACAAGTAAGGAGTAAATTAACTTGAAATAGAATTTTTTTATTAACATCTTAACAAACTATTCCCAAATGTTGATAAGCACAACTAGATATACGAACTTCTAGCAAAAAATTCCCTACACCAATTTCGGTGCCCATTTGCTAACGTAGTTCGCATCATTTTCCAATTTTAGAATCGAAACTCATACCGTGTTGTTTCCACATTTTTAATACTACAATTTAATAATACCATCCAGTGAGTTGTCCAACCTGGAATTTCACCTCCGAGTTATTTTTATTAGTTTTGCAAATAATTCGTGCATTTAATTGAAATTATCTTTTGTTCATGACTTTTTTGTTAAAACGTTGATGATTTAGGATCTAATGGGTAAATTACTCCAAAATAAGTCAGACAGCCTACAACGACTACATCAATATCAATGATATTGTTACAGAAAATCTAGAACTTTTTTTTTCCTTTTTTTTTTAATAAATGTTTAAGGTTCTCTTATTTTCATAATTACTTGATACTAATGTGTAGCGGAAAAAGGGTTGTAATTGTGAATATTTTATCGGTCCACAGATTTTGTGGCTGAGGGGACAATTAATCTCAAACAAACACTTCCGTTGAAATAAAATAACTATTTAATATTAGGTGTGAATTTCATTTTCTGGGATTTTCAGAGACATTTTACTGTTTCTTTTATATAAAAAAAATTAAAATCTCTATGTGAGTATGAAGTTTATCAGTCTGCTTGAATTTTCTTTGTATTTGACGATAAACGTTGTGGGATTTTATCATACCGTACCTTTTCAGAAGTAAAAAAATTAAATAGTTTTTGCTTTCTTTAAAGGAGTAATTATGCTAGAAAAAGAAAAACAAACAGTTTGTAGTATTCAGAACAATTACTGATGAGATAGTAGAAGGATAAAATTGAATTAGATTGTAGACATTGTATATATATGTGGAAGAAAGAAAAATAAATATAAATATTAAAAAATTGAATCATAAAAATTATGAGCGTAAGTAGTAGTATAGTTATAAAGTGTGATAGTGGTATAGTAAAAGAAGTCTGAAATAATTGAAAATAGTGAAAAATTATGAGGCACAGTTTTTTTTGTTTGGAAGGCATATATGCTCTATGTTCAAATTCATGAGTTGAGATGAAGATAATTTGAGAAGTTCACCGAATCAAATGTTTTGAGCGAAGGTGATTTGGTGCATGTAACATATAATTCGCTGAGTTTTTGTGAATAATTATTGATATAGATGTGCATGTGCTACAGCATAGTGGATATATGGATGCTATTCGTCGACATAGACTGTATGGTGATATGTCACCATGCACCTAGCTTTCAGAACATAGTACAACTACATTTAATGATTTTTGTAAGTTTGCATGGGCCTATTTATAAGAATTTGGCAATTAATCAGAATTTACAGTTAGTTATATAAGAATTTTGAATTAGGGATAAAAAAAGATGTGTGAAAACATCCGTTTGATTGGATATGATAGAGATTTTTGCCGTCGGATTTTGGGGTGGAGGAAGACAAGATAAGTGTATTGGCACCATTTGAAGCATTCCTTGAGAAGAAGAGGAAAATCAGAAGAGCCATTGAAGAAGCCAAAATTCCCTACACTTTCGTGTCTGCAAATTGCTTTGGAGCTTACTTCATCAACTATTTGCTCCATCCTTATGATACAAATAGAGATGACATCACTGTTTATGGCAGCGGCCAAGCTCAATGTAAGAACCTCTCTCATTAAACTCCTCCATTAATTAATCAACCAATAATAAATTACAATGCATGCATGTTAATTAGTCGTGATGAACTATGAAGAGGACATCGGAGCGTACACCATCAAAGTTGCCAACGATCCAAGAGCCTGCAACCGCACGGCAATATACAGACCTTCAACAAACATTACTACACAACTGGAGATAATCTCAAAGTGGGAGAACATAACAGGAAGGAATTTCAAAAAGATTCATATTCCAGAACAACAACTTGTGGCCCTTACACAAAGCAAGCTTACCTATTTACTAAGTAATTAATGCTTGAATTTGTATTGAAAGGGGAATTTAAATTAAAATTTAAAGTTTGTTGCAGCGCTGCCGCATCCAGACAACATACCGGTGGCCATCCTGCACGCTGTCTTTATAAAAGGCGTGACGACGGCCTATGATTTTGCGGAGGATGACGTGGAGGCTTCCGCGCTCTATCCCGACCTCAACTTCACTACCGTCGATGACCTTCTCAACATTTTTCTCAACCCTCATGCGCCCAAACCCGCTT
The DNA here is from genome assembly GCA_036873715.1 of Salvia sclarea. Classification (NCBI taxonomy): domain Eukaryota; kingdom Viridiplantae; phylum Streptophyta; class Magnoliopsida; order Lamiales; family Lamiaceae; genus Salvia; species Salvia sclarea. Next base: position 349,109 of record JAYJMF010000030.1, read on the forward strand.
CTGCAGCATTTCAATAGAAATATTATTAATGGCTTAAGACGCCTACTCTTTTTCTGTGTCAAATTTGCTCATCGAGTTGATTTAGTATAGCATATGGCACCGTTGTTGTTGTAAACAATATGTTATCAACCTTAACTACTTGTTGGACCTTTTATTATAAAGGAATGTTATCCATGCATTGACCCAATCCCCTTTATTTGTTTAATTAGCGCGGGATGAAGATACTTTATCCCACAATTTTAGTGTGCCACTACGAATTTTAATAATGTTTATTATTAAATAAAATTTTATATGTCATAATACAACATGATTAACATTTATAGTAAAGAATTAGAATTTTTAAAAACTATATACTACTCCCTCCGTCCCACGAAACATGTTACATTTCTTTTCGACACAGAATTTAAGGAGTTAGTGCTAGTGTTGTAGTAATTGGGTAGGTAATAAAGTAGAAAAGTGATAAGGGGTGAAATGGGGAATAATAAGGGGTGCAATTAGTTAAGATAATTGTACTTAAAATCCCTTATCTTTCTTTAATTTTATCCCAAAATAGAAACGTAATAAGTTTCGTGGGACGAACTAAAAAAGAAAACGTAACAAGTTTCATGGGACGGAGGGATTATAATTTTGGAATATTTTGATTATAAAAATACTTATTTTGGTTGATTATTCAAAAAATATGATATATAATTTTTAAAAATTCTAATTGTTTGCTATAAATATTAATCGTGATGTATTATGATATAATAAAATTTTATTTTGTAATAAATATTACTAAAAAAATATTAAAATTCGTAGTGATACACATCGTGGGATATATGATCTCATCCCTTAATTAGCGACTGTTGAGTTGGGCAGCTACCCACTTTTAAACGAATCACATTTTTCTCGATTCCATTTAATAATCTAACAAGTGATATAATAGAAAACGCGCGAAGCGACAATTGCAAACAATATTATATATATTTATGGGGACATCACATGTAAGCCCACTTGTAAATTAATCTGAACTCACAATTTTCTAATTTCGATTCATACTATGATAATTGAAATTTATAAAGGGTCTAGTCATGTTTATGTCAGATGTTTCATATTTTTTAGTATTAAATAAATATTAGATGTCGATCTCTTTTCCTTCAGTTTCAGTACTTTATTGTATTTTATTTTAATTTCCCAATTATTGATTAGACCGTGCGATTTTCACGTTGTCGGAAAAGAGAAAAAGGAAGAGAAAAGGAAAGGAAGGGTAGTTGTAATTGAGAAGGTAACTCAAGAAAATAGTGGGAATTAGAATGAAGCAAAATGAGAGCAGAATCCTAGTAGTTGGTGGAACAGGTTACATAGTGAAGGCAAGCATCCCACTTATGTTTTTACAAGGCCGGATTCCTACAAACAAGACATCCTCACTCACCTCCAATCCTTGGGAGCAATCATAATCAAGGTATGGACAAACATCCATTCTCAACTTAACAAGCTTATTGCTTATTGCTGCGGTGAAGGAAGTCAACGTGGTCGTATCCACGAGCTCTCGACCAACTCAACATCAAGGTTGCTGGTAATATCAAGGTATGTTGACTATCTTGATGCAACAATAAGCAAATTGAACATCCACATTTGGTTCTTGCAATTTATTGAAAAAACTATATGAGTGGACACAACACATGATTGTGGTTCAGAGGTTCCTGCCATCGGATTTCGGAGTGGAGGAGGACCGGGTCAGGGCGCTGCCACCATTCGAGGCACAAGAAGAGAGGAGTCAGAAGAGCCATTGGAGAACGTGCAATCGCATTGTGATACACCGGCCATGGTATCGCAGCTGGAGTTGATTTCTCTCTGGGAGAAGAAAACTGGGAAAATATTCCAAAAAACTCACAGAAATTGTGTTGAGAATGAGCATGTTTAGAGACAGAGGGAGAATTGATTGTTTGATTTTGCCAGATCCTCAGAATATACCAGTCTCCATCCTTCACAGCGTCTTCATAAAAGGAGTGACCGCAGATTTTGATATTGGGGAACACGAAATCGAGGCTTCGGCTCTGTATAAGGACCTCAAATTCTCCACCGTTGATCAACTGCTCGACGTTTTCCTCCAAAATCCTCCCAAACCTGCACTAGCAGCATTTCAATGAATACTTTTTTCCAGATTCTTTGCAGTTTGATACTGGCCAAGATAAAGTGGAGCTTAGGAGAAGAAGAAATTCACTTCATCAATATATGTCCACAACTCGCTCATTATTTTGTATGCTGCCAAAAGTATTATAGATATACAAAATTTGAAAACATTATAATGGTATCATCGAACAAATTGAAGGCCACAGTTAATTGTCTGCCTACACTTATAATTTATTGGTGTTGCTACATCCTCAAGGAGACGAGACTATTTACATGAGGAAAATAGCAACCGGGAGAGAGACGCCATTGGTTGTTGACCTCAATCCTCCTCATAAGTTGCAAACGTCGATCATAAGCATACAGATGATCGCCCTGCTCGAACACCAATTCTTCACCCGCTCTCACGCTATAAAGAGGAACCATATTTCTCACGCAATGCCACACGATGGTGTGCTGCTTCGCCCAACCTTCGCCCCCTAAACTCTTCAACGCCCACACATCGATTCGCATGCCTGATACACGGGACACAAAGCCAAGACTTCCCCCAATTTCAATAACACGATCGTGAATCCCGGCAGTGCTGGGGAGCAGTATCTTCACAAACTCTTCGTCCTTCAACCGCATCGACACAATATACTCGTTCTGATCAACATGTGGGACCCAATGAAGAGCTCCGATAGCAAGAACTGGTCGGTATCCCAACCAACCCATAAATCCATGAGGGGGTCCGTCCGCAACTCTCCACCGTCGGCTCCCGATGTACATAATCTCACATCCGATGTACTGTGAGGCATCCTGAAACAAGTGCACCAATTTATACCTGCTCGACTCGTGGCAAAACGCTAATCCATATGATTCTAGATGAGAACTACACATAGTTCCCAAAGGAACCGTCTTCACCTCTCTTGTGACGGGGTTCATCAAGATCAACCCTCTCCCCTGCACCACGTTTTCAAGAACAATCAGGCCGTTACACGTTGCCTTAATTTGGCCGGTGCAAGTCACATTGTACTCTTTTATCGTGCTTTTGGCATGTTCGATATCCAAATACTTAATCTGAAACTGGGTACGTGGGTTGAAAAGTTGCCAGTGGAGTGCAGGAACTGAGTCTAACTCTAAAACCTTGGCATCAACATTAACATCGATTTTCATGGTTGATGAGCTCGACGCCTTTCCAACATCAGAAGACGAGCAACCCCTCGGAGTCGGGGTCAAGTATATCAATCCCATACGCGAACGTTGCAGATAGGCATCGATAAAATCAGGACGATTGACAATCCCGTACCAGGCCTTACAGACAAACCTCGATGTTAGTAGCAATTCAAGTGGAAGCCGAACAATGATGTGGAAAATGCAGTCTTGGGGGAGGTAAGGCACGACAACAACGAGACTACTTCGTGGCTCCTTCTTCTTGTGCTGCTTTTTCTTCTCTTCTTCGAGCTCTCGTTGCAGCTTCATTCTCTCTTCCGCCCACTTCAGTAAGCTAGGTGTTTCTCCCGTCTTTGATTTCTTCATCATGTCACTTCATTTGAGAGAAGAAACAGAACACTACTACCATATAAGTACAACAATGCAACAATCTAAGATGAAGGAGAAATAGGCTCAAACATAACGTATAAGACGTATCAGAGCTTATAAATTTCTTGAAATAAGCTTAGATTACAACCTCTGAAGATACCTCAGCTCATCTATCATTTAATTATCATATTAATAATAGTTTATGACGTCGACTTTGCCATCTTTTAATTTCGTCAAAAGAATGAGACTACGATGTGTGAGGCATGTTTTACGCGGGAGCCTATATACTCCATCTTTTAATACTCTGACACCCGAATTTTGATGCGAAACAAAATTAAAGCAATTTGCAAAGTTTCAGGATAGTTAGAAAAATAAATTAATGTTGTGGTCATAAATAAAGAATTGGAGTCGAAAACCTAATTTTGACTTCTCTTCTCGATTCCTATATGAATTGGGGAAAAAGAAAGAAAAGAAGAACTCATGAAAATTCAAACAAATAAAGGCAATTAAACTTCCATGTAAAGATTATACGCTGTGAACATCAGAAATAATGAAGCCCAATTCCCAGATCTTCTCAGTTTTAACAAAATTAAAAAAAGAGAATTAAAAAAAAAAAAAAGCAATATAAAACCGATTTATGTCAAAAGCTACCTTTTACAGTAAACTGGGAGTATGTGGTTTGTCTGTAAAAGTGTAGATGAATTCGCCGATAATCGTTATCTCTCCGGCTTTGATTTCTGAGAGGCGTATGCTAGAAGATCGCCGCCACATACAAGTAACAACTCACAGTGCGTGTGTAATTGACTTGGCTGGGTCAATTTTATTGATTTTATTTTTCTATAACAAATCATTAATTTATACATATGGAAATAACTTAATTACCTTTTAACCTCAAAAAATAAAATCTTTAATTACCCTTTATATCATATTTGACCTTTTGGCACAAGTTATTGTAGTGTTGGATTCCTCTCCAACCGTCCGCCAATAGTGCACCGGACCGGATCACTCTTCAATCATCAATCTTCATCCCTCTACGTCAACTATTATTTTATTTTTTTTAACATTTATTTAAGTTGACTCTTAAAAAAATTTATTTAAGTTGTAAATTTTGTTTTAAAGTTCATTCCTAAATTCTTTGAGGTATTAAAAATATTCATTGCTAACTATTATTTCAGTTTCATGTATATTTGAAATAAGATATGGAGTACTAGATTTTATGGTGTAGTTTTTGTGTTGTTAAAATAAATAAATTATATTTCAATGGTTAAATATAGCTTTTTATTAGATTTTTTTTAAAAAAGTATAATTATATTTGATTCTAATTAAAATTTTGGCAAGGCCGGGCGAGTCCACATTGAAATTGGCGATTGATCTCCGATAGCTTCATCTAGAACAGGGTGCTAAGTTGGTTCTGAAAAAAGGTAATTACATTACAATTCTTGAATCTTGACATATTTTGTCACAAAGAAATTACACTTTGATCACCACATGATACAAGTGTGTTCTGATGAGGAATATAAAGCCTATTTATCTTCCCAAACCACGGCTCATCGCCATCGCCACCACCTGATTCTGAACTCACCACCTTGATTTCATCTCTATAGAAGTTGTAAACATACAAGCGATTCCCCACGCACTCGAGCACCATCTCCTCCTCGTTTCTCCGGCTACAAATCGGAACGCAGTGGACGAAACTACCACTCAAATCGATGCTACATCTCCTCATCCAATCTTCTCCATCAATCAAAATCCATACTTGCAATGTATTAACCTCTGCACGCGTCACAAATCCAAGATTCCCTCCAATCCCAACCAGCCTATCGCTCCCTGCCCTCTTCATTGGCAGTTTCTTAGAAACAAACTTCTCATCATCCACATTCATGGATACGAAGCTATCACGCCCTCGCTTCGATGCCAACCAGTGCAAGGATCCACCAGCAGACACCGGGAGTTGCCTAACTCGTAACAGTTCAAGAGGTCCCTCGATTCTCATCCAGATTCTTGCATTAACACTCAAGATCTCACAGCCAATAACACCTAGTACTTCACGAAACAAGTGCACAACTTTGTAGGTTTTCGCCTCACTACTAAATGCTATACCAAAAGATTCACATAGATGATGGCTTGCAACACCTAATGGAAGATCAACATGCTTTCCTGTCATAGGATTCATGAGCATCAATCTCTTCCTCCTCCCGTTAGAGGCTAGAATCAAGCCATGGTAACTGGCTCGAACGCTAGCCAGTTCGGGCACACTGGACTCCACAAAAGTGCTTCCCAAACAACTATCCAAACTCAAGAAATGGAAGTAGGATTTGGGCTTCCCTACACATCCTTTATCACGGGAAAGAGACAACTGTTGAGCTATCAAAACTGTCTCCGATTCCTGAGCATGACTTGCAACAAATGCCGGACTATTAATCAATACGAACCATTGCTTGCACACAAACTGCAGCCTGAAGAGGGAGTCAGCGGGAAGGAGCATGAAGATTTGGTAGAGCAAATCACGGGAGAGTGTCGTCTCAGAATCCAGCAACGGCGTCTCTTGTGGAGCATCAGCCTGCAGCTTCGAGGCAGAATTTCTCCGGAGAAACTCAGCCAGCAGGCGGCTCTGCTTCCTGGCTAAGGACTCCCTCCACGTTGCGCCTCTCAGGTGTTGTGTGGGGACCACTTGGTGCGACGACATATCAACATCCATTCTTCTCAGACTTGTGAAATGTGAATAAGGAATCCTTCATATATCAAACAAACATCGATCATAACATTGTTTCTGCTTAAGCTTTGGGCAACAAAGAAAAGAATATGCTTCTACAATCGGCCTAATATAAATATGCAATGACATTTTGCTCAACCCAGCAGAATCGAAACAAAGGCCTAATAATCAATGTTGCATGAATATTTAAATGAAAAAATTCGCCTTCAAATTATCATCAAGTATTCTGGATTCTAGTGTGCGAAAGAGGAATAATTTTCAATTGAATAAGTCCAGGTACAGAATACCAAATTTGGGGGGTACTGCTCATAGAAGCAATTTTGTTCCTGCAAATCAATCAAGCAATCGGGGGGAATATAATCTTGATAAAGAAACGCTTGATCCACATTCAATCATATGTGCAATAAATTTCAAGCAGCAATCGTAAGAAAAGAAGAAGAAGATAAGGCACAAAATTTAAGCTGGATAATTACCTCAGAGAAAACTTCTTGGGGAAAAAACCTCTGGAGCTGAAAATTCATGAAACTATATGGAAAAAAGGAAAACAAGACTCTATGGTTGGTTGATGAATTACGATTGAAAATCCCCTATTGACAAAACTTTGAAATGTTCCATTTAGAAAAAATATACTAGTATAAAAATAGGTAGTGATTGATTTTAATTAGAATTTTATACTTATTTATTCGGGTAAATTCTAGACTTTATCTTTTATTTTAGGAAAGGCCATGGTTGTTGCAAGTTCTCAATATTTCACTGGTTAAAGTCATGCTTGCTTTGGAGGATCCGACTATAGCAAGCCATGTATTTCATGGCATATATTTGTCAGTTTCTGAAACTAGACTAACTGTTTAATATATCTATACGAGTTTTATATAGTATGCTTTCTTTTAGATATTTTTTTTAGAATATGTATTCTCCTAAAAAAATGATGTCCTATGTTTTCTGCAATGATCATCGTTGCAGTATTGTCTTTGTTTTATACATTAGATTTGTCTTCTTCTTTTTGTCCAATCACTAATTTAACGACATGCATTATAGTCATCATCAAAGTTATCAACAACACTTGTTCTCATGATTTGGTTCGACTGCAGTTGCAGCATTTCGAACGATACCGAAGGAAAAGTAGAAAGGGAGAGAAGAAATTCCTAATATTTCGGCACCATAAAATAAAGACAAATATTTATTCAACTAGTTTGGCGGTACTTCATGTTATATGAATTGGTACTTTATTTAATTAATTTGTAACCTGTCCAGATTCGACGGGGATTATTTGAAATTCCAAATCCAATAAAACTAACTTTGGATTTTTTTATATTCCAAGTCCAATAAAATTTATTTTGTATAATTAATCGAAGCAACTCCAAATAAAAAGAAATTTATAAAAAGAATAAGCCGTCGAGATTCGATGGAAATTTTTTGATATTTTCCAATCCAATAAAATTATGTATAAATAGTCGAAGTAACTCCAAATAAAAAGAAATTTATAAAAAACAATACAATTATGTATAAATAGTAGAAGTAACTCAAAAATTTAAAATAACACGATAAAAAATAATACTCCATGAATATCATAGTTGTTCCAACGGCTATGATGTTTGCAAATCTCTCTCTATACGACGAACAACTCTGGACTGTAAAAACACACATTCTAATCAGAACTTTATTTCACTATAATTAAATCGGTACATACTTACCAGTTAAATAAAGAGTTAATGCAAATCATAAATAATACATGTAAATAAAAGTGTATTCCAATAAAAATACAATTTTTCCTCAAAATCTCTAAAAATATTCATCGTACACCACGTTATCTGTCATGTTGTTCGATCCATTCTCCTTGTCACATATTAAAACTTTAAGACCTTTAAATCCGACGTACTTATTATCATTCTTGCAATAGAAAACTTTTCCCTTACATTTTTTTCCATATATATATATGTTTGGCTTCAATCACCCGATCTCCAAAATTAGTGGCAATCATCTTAGTGTCATTACACATCTCATTGGACGGATGATATTTCTCAGCAACATTATGATGCACCCCTCTTTCAATTTGATCATGCGACACAGCAAAAAGGAAATTTTAATAATAAAATATTATGATGAAGAAGTTGTAAACTACGGAATAAGTTATAGGCTTTTGTCTCCAAAGATATAAATGGCACAATGAAATTAAAATTTTCAAAATTTACGAAATAAGATTACCCATTCATCCATAACAATCATCTCCAGCCTTCTATTACCGTCTTCATCTTTTCCTTTTGGACCCATTAGTGCAGTATTCACACAGTAACCAATCTCTTTGTCTTTCGTGCATTATCAAGAGTATTCAAAAGCGTGGTGCCATTGTCGGTCGACATTTTTTCTTAAATATGTAAAGCAAAAAAAATAACTCATTTTACTATAACAATTTAAGAATCAATATACTAAGTGGAAACAAAAGAATGAAATATAGGTTGGAAAACTACGGTAATCAACATCCAAACATAAAGAGAGACTCAAGCAAACAACGAACAAAACCATTAAGTCGTTTAAAAGAATATAAAATCGTCATAATTAACTTGAGCAAATAGCAGATTATGCATTTATTCAAAAAATCATATTTTGAAAGCACAAATCGGATAATGCAGCTGGAAAAAGATGTTAATTGACAAAAGTGACACTCATAAGAGATAGAATAATCGAGACATATTAATATTCCAAAAACAAAGAAGGTAGTTTTAGAGTATATATGTAAGATTTAGGATAAATATGTTAATTGAAAGATTTGATATTATTGGAATATCACAGCAGTACTTTTCTCGAGGCTGTTCGTGGGGACCCTACCCATTTAACATCTCTAAGAATTTATAAAGATCAAAAGAATAAATTAAATTTCACACTAATTTAGATGTAATATTTCAACTTTGTATGTTACTCCCTCCGTCCCTCAATTGTTGGTGCACTTTCCTTTTTGGGATGTCCCACCAACTTGGTGCATTTCCTTTTGTG
>JAYJMF010000030.1:358542-377719 GCA_036873715.1 Salvia sclarea
AAAAGTTTCCTTATTTGGCAAAATTGAAGTGTAAAGAAAGGTTGTGGACGGACCAAAATGGCAAAATGTAAAGAAAAATCATGGACGAAGGGAGTATAAATTTTTACAAAAATTATGTATGTCTATTATTAGTAAATTTTTGTAACATGAGGCCAACAAATGGAATGTCTCAGCATTATTGTTTCGACCGTAATCCCTTTATAAAAATATTCTAAAATTTATTGAAGTATAAATCAAATAGATAATATTTCTTCATAATTTTATTATTTGGTACAGCTTTATGAATTTGTGTGAATTAAATGTATATCTAATATACACAATTGCCCTAAAATATATGTAGTAGAGATACAATAAGCAATCTATATTTTAAACAAACAAGTAGCTCATTTTCTATTAGTATAGTATAGATAAGTACCTCATATGCTTCTTTTCTTATCCAGGGTTGTTCACCAGGATCACCAAATTCAAGAGTTGAAGGGGGCAAACGAACGGAGAGGATGTTGATAGGTGAATATCGGAAGAAAGCAACCATATTGCCAAAACTGTCGAAGAATAAGGGGGTATGTTAAATTGACATTCTACCTCTACTGCATCACACATCGCAATAGAAAACTGTGATTGTGACGTACCCATAAAATCTGAGGCAGTCTCTCTGAAGTGAATGACCACAGCTTGCAATACGGTTCCCAGTTGCATGGTTTGAGAAACTAAGTTCAAGAAACTTCCCGAAAGAAAGTCCCCAGGCAGCATCTGACATAACCACTCTACGAGTCGCTGGCGGAACCCCGTCAGTACGTTCACACCTGAGGCATCTATGCCACATCCATATCTTCCCATCCTGCTCCCCGGGAAGCTTAACTGATGGAAGGCGTTTAACATTTATCGTGAGATTGGCATGCTGGTGGGTATAACACATGACATGGGCTTCAGCTGGTTCCTTGCATGATCGACATAGAAATGACTGGAAATACGACAATGCAGTGAGATACAAGAATAATTGAGAAAAAAACACCCCCACCAAAAAAAATGAAATAACTGAAGAAATTACCTGATCAAACAAATCATCCCTCAGATACCTCCCTAGTGGCTTGTCGGAATTGCCATAGAATTTCAAGCGAACAAGCCTCGACCGTTCACATACAGTTCCATTCGCCATATTATGGCTGGAAAAAGAAACTAATATGTTGTGGTGACTGTCGTTGGATGAAAAGTATTCGCCGGATGCTTCAGTATCTTCGCCATGTACAGGAGTTGCTAGTCCAACAACACCGGATTGACCCTCCTCTTGACCTACACTCGAGCAAGTAGGTCTCGGGTCATGGGGAGCTACATCCAATGCTAAATTCTCGTTGCATGCCTCAGATAGCGCTTTTCTGTATCTAAATTCATCTGGAATAGAAACATCATCACAACCAGTGTCGCCAAGCTCAGACAGAGACTCCTGCAATCCTAGCTCCAACGTGAGATCTGCAGATCCTAAATCTATATCCGAGACTTTGTTTTCTTCTTCGTAACTGGTGGATGCAGCAGAATCGGGAACCACAGAGATGGCCTTGTCAAGAGGCATCTTCTCCGTTGAAGATTTAGTTGCCGCTTTAGGAAGACTAGCGCCTTCGTCTACGAGAAAAGAAGTCTCTAGTGACAAATGATATGCTGCAAAGACAGCATATTGAGTCACATGTTTCAGCTTCCTAAGTTCTTCACGGCAAGATCCCCGCAGCACAACCTATAAATTGACATATATACTTTTTATTTAAAATAATTTCCAATAACTGATGCAAAATAAAATTAAAGCATTTCATCAAAACCAACAATAACACCATAATTAATTAAGATATCAAAGGAAGAAAAAGTATCGTACCGTGCAGCCTAAGCGCCTTGGACAACCTTCGAAAAACATCAAGGTCTTTGATGGCTTCCTGTTGAATTGATTAACTGGTTCATGATCTTCTGAAATTTTTTCCAAACGGAAGATTTCGCAGTGCCCCAATCTTGTTGTGGATATGTGATCAGTCGATGGAGTTATACTAGCACCAGTACATCTAGCAATCTTTTCCAGCAGCGGTCTTTTAACATTTAGAACTAAGGAGATCTCTTTTGCTAGAAGATGCTCGAGAGCAAATGAGGATACACTTTTCTCAACTAGCAGAACATTTGGACGATGGGCCTCTATCTTGGAAACGATCGTCTTCAGATGATCGTTCTCCTGATTCATAGACAAAGCAAGGTTTAATATCATTGTTGCAACATAATAATATAAAAATAGATAGAAAATCATGACAAACCTGTTGCAGTAATGTCTCAAAAGATGCCAGCTGATTGGAAGCTCTTTGGTATTCCAGAGCTCCTCCTAAGAGAAGCAGTCTAGCATTTTTGTACTGAGACGTCATTCGTTTGTGTTTTATATTCTTGGTACAAACGACTCCTTTGATAAATTTGCTGCACATAAGAAATATAGCATATACACTCAATTATAACGCAAAGAAAATGTTTTGGCTAGATGATCTTTGCAAGCTTTATCATTTAGTGCGGGGAAATCCTTGGGAAAGAACACGACGTTACCTTTGGCAAGGGCTTCCAGAAGCTACACATTTCACCTTCAGATAGTCCGTTGGATCCATGCTGCCTCCTCTACTAGTATCAGGCTTCAAGAATTTTGCAGCTTGCCACGCAATAGTTGTTACTATTTCAAGCCAATCATCAGCGCAGTTATCTTTTTCGGGAAATATACCCTGCCCATGTAAAAGCTGTGACACGAGAGCTCTAAAGTGCCCCTGCACCGCAGATCTCCAAGGCCCCTTTTCATCATGATTCTGCTTCTCCTTGGCTGAAAACATGGTATCATCTATGGTGGCAGTGGGCAAAAACATCTCACCCGAATCCCCAACTTCATCATCCTCGTCATCATAAGTAAACAAGTTGTTTTCCACCTCATCATCAGCATCATCAGCAGGAGGAGGAAACCAAATAAAACCATTGTTTTCAAAATCCAATGGTTGTGGCAGCTCTTCACTAGTATGCCGAAGAATTGGCAGGTCATCAGCATCTTCTGCGTCCCAGATTCCTTTAGCAGGCCTTTCTAAAACAGCCTGCTCGTGGTCATCTTGAGACGTTGGGGTTCCCTCTTGCTCTAGCTGTACATGACACCCAACTCCACTAGAAGTAGTATGGGATCTGGAGGGGCTGTCCGAAGGGCTCGATCCTAAAGACATGGCACTATAAAATTCATGTCTAACACTAACACTACTCGAATCTACATCAGAAGCATGAAAGCATTCATTAGGTATGCTGAAGAAGTGGCTCATTGAGTGCTCCCCCTCATCGTCATAGCTCCTACAAGAACAAATTTAAAGATCATATCAAAACATATTGGTAACTTGCAGCTAAAGATCGGCAACCAGCAAAATTGCTAATCGAGAAGCAATATTCACATGAAACAAAAAACACTTTGGGAGCTCCAACCAGGATATAAATTGCACTATGTGACCAGAAAGCGTGAATGATGCCAAAGTCATACGATCTCGTTACCTGCTTGAGCGATGAGCTGATACTAGAGATGGATGGTTGGAGAGAGACACATCACTACTTCTAGTTAGAGCAAGAGGGGAATGACCACCACTTCCCTCACCACTAAAACTTGGTGATGGTGGTTCCGGGCTTTGTCTCGGAGACTCAGAAGGATAGACTTTACCACTGCATCTTCTACCACTTTTACCAGGGGGGCTATGTTGGGAACAAAACTTGCACGACATAGTATAAATCACTGCCTCTGCAGTCTCCTTCAAATGATTTGTCGGCACAACTCCATCCGTAGAGGTAAGTCCCTTACTACAGTTATCACACAACAAACTCTCACAGACTCGACACTGGTACTTGGGGTACGAATTCAACACGTTCCGTGCACACTCGGAACACATACTGCAACCGTTATCCATCATCTCGAATCCACGAAATATGGAACACGTATCACCGTTACCCCTAGACACCCAAGATTGAAACTTCTGAATAAAATGCAGAAGGAAGCTACCGTGCATTCCCATATACCAGCAGTATCACACCACACATAAGACCTCAAATTTTGCCCCTTAGAGAAAAATTGCCCTCGTCTTCTGTCTTCCTTCTGATAATCTTATTCCAAGATTGGAAAACTAATACTAGTTCCCAAATCAAAACAAGAGAATTTTTATTTAACTTTAAAACTATCAACCCCACAATAAAAATAGTGGTGTTATCTTTCTTCTTTTTTATGTTTCTCCTTCTAAAAATCAAAGATGAGTATACCACAAATTTTAATAAAAGAAAGAAACAAATTTACCCCCAAGAATCAGATACAGTCACTAAAGGGGAGGTAAATACCCAAATTCAGACAAATCCGGACGATAATTACACCCCCAATTTTGAATGATTAATGTGAGTAAAGTATAATTATACAACAATAGAAACATCAAAAAATCGAATTTCAGAGTAACACCCTAAAATCTTCACAACTGAGTTCAACCTATCCCAGAATCATCAACATTAGACTCCAAGATTGATTTTTTCATATAAAAAAGAACAGCTCAAGCCCTAGAAAACTCAGATCGAAGTAACTTCATATGATGATAGAACAAAAAAGCCCCAAAAATTGAAAATTCCCAAGGAAGAAGAAAAGTTCTGGAATTCAGAAAATCACACGAGCCCACATCAAGAAACCCCAGAAAGATTGGGTCTTTGTTTCAGATATGTAAGAGAAACAAGAATGCAGATGCTTAAACAAGGAAAGCAAATCGAGCCAAAGTTAGTAAAAATAGATATGGTGGGAATTAATTAGAGGATGAAGAGGATGAGAATGAAAAGTAGGAAAAGGAAGATAACAGAGGAGGTTCCTTTTCTAGCTCTAATGGCGGAGGCGGCTCGCATCTCCATAACCATATTTTGGTGCATCTCCTTCTTCACCACAACGAACAACTCTTGTTTCTCTCTCTTCCCCACCATACCTTTCACTTCCACGCATTAAAATATTCATCCAAATGCCCATAAACATGTGTAATCGTAGCTTAACTTTTACTAATCCCCTCTCTTTCTCTCTCACACAAACACACACACACACAAAACACAAACACAAAGCAACCTTTTTTATTCGAATAAGTGCATGAACATAACAATCATGTATGTAACTCTATCTCTATCGGCTATCATTATCAAGACTATATCTTTTCTTAGAGATTGATGGGTGCGAAAATGAAATTTGCGCCTTGTTTTTTTTTATTTTTTCCCCTTTAATTCTTGGCTTTGATTAATGGGTTTAGTGGTCCTTCCGATTCAGCTATTGGTCACCGAGATTATTTATTTATTGCGTTAATTAAATAGCCTGGAATTTATTTATCCTTTTTCAAAATTGTGGGGTGCTATTGGTCAGAAACAGTATCGCCAAAATTAAAATATTAATGGGTGCTATGTCAGCGCCAGCGCTTAGATTTCCAGTATTTTAATTTCGGACAGACCACTTTCATTCCTACTTGTCTGAGTCATTTTTTTGCTTTTTCGTTGCCAGTTTTTGACTCCGCTGCTTTACTCTTTTTAGTATGGTTGTGTGATCGGTTCGGATCCGTTCTGGATAATCGGATCGAAAATTTGAAAAATTTATAATTGAAAATCGAACTATTTTATAATTTCGGTGATCGAAAATCGAACAGTTCTCGCAGTTTGATTTGGATTAATCCTAGACATAATTAACTTGTATTTTGTAAAAGAAATCAAATTTCTGATAGATTAGTGTAGTGATGTCCGATTTTAATTATTCTCTATATAAATTAAAATAATTAGTAAACAATATTTTTTATTCTTCCGGTTCCAAACCAATTGATTCTCGGTTAACCGAAAATCTAACTGCTAACCAAAAATGTCGGTTCGATTAACCAAAAAAGAACTGTTCTAATTCGATTCCAAACTAATAGAAAATCATAACCCATTTAGACAATCCTAATTCTTTTACTCGCTAGATACGAACAATTACATCACTTAATATGATTTTGAATACTCATTTTACGAGGTTTTATTCATAAGACGATCTCACACGAGAATATGTATTATGTATGAGAATTTTGAAAATGAATTTTTTTGTAAGATTATAAAACAGTTTATTTAGTTGAATCTGTTGGACCTGGATTAGGCGGGACTCTGGTTTAGGTGAACTTGCCAAAATTCCATTCTCAGGTCAAATTCTTGATGGGATTTATTTGGTTATAAACGAAAAGACTTTCCATACGCAAAATAGTGTTAATTTCAATTTTAAAAGCGTCGTTTTTATACATATAAATGACAGTGTTGGTATTGTTGAATAGAAAATGGTATAACTGAAATTAAGAAATAATGCGTGAATTACAAGCGGAGTTGCAATACTTTTTAAGGGGGATGTTACAGAAAAAAGTTAATAAAGTTATTTGCACAAAAATAAAAAAAGGTCAAGGCTTGCTAGCGCAGGAAGAAAACATTGTCACTTTTTCAATTTCAAACAATATATAAAATTTGACTTAATAATTTTGACTGTATAATTTGCTTTTCAATTGTTTACAAATTGCTCATTGATAATAAAATTAATGCTTATATATTAGAAGCAAAAACTTTGATATTGAATAGAGTGGATTTTGACTTATAAATTTTGGTAGTATAATTTGCATATGAATTGCTTATTGATTATAAAAATGATGTTTCTTTTCTGTAAGCAATAACTAGGGATTAATATGAGGAATTTTAACTTAATAATGTTGATTATATAATTAATTTTCTATTCAATTGCCTATGAATTGCTTATTAAGAATAAAATTGATGCTTATTTTTATAGGCAAAATATTGCTTATCATATACTCCCTCCGTCCCTCAATTGTTGGTGCACTTTCCTTTTTGGGATGTCCCACCAACTTGGTGCATTTCCTTTTGTGGACATTTTTACCACACACACAACTTTAAATATAATATATTCTTATCACTACTTTATACAACTTACACTACTTTTTCAACTCTCCTTAATTCCCGTGCCGAAAAGAAATGCACCAACAATTGAGGGACGGAGGGAGTAATTGTTATCTTTAGTAATGTGATAAGAGCGATTTGTTTCTCTATGGTATAATAATAAATTAATAATTATCAGTATTCTAATTCTCGACTCGATTGCCTAGATAATTATTCAAACATCCCTAGTGATTAATATGAAATTATAAGAATATAGACATAAATTTTTTTTATCAAACAAATCAAATATATATTTTCATTCAACCAAATGAACTTGATTATATAAAGTTGGAAAAGTGTAAATATCCTAAAGGTTTTCATTAGGTTTAAAACGCATTAAAATTCGATATAGGATAAATGTTAATATGGAACAAAATAATTAAAATGACAAAAATTCACAAAATAGAAAATTGAGACTGGAGCAATTAGAAAAGTTTAGGGAATGATGTGGTGCAAACTCTACAGAGATGGAGCCAGGGTGGCTGGTAGTAGCCACCGGCCCCCTCAAATTTGTACTTGTAAAGAAAATAAAAACAATCAAGTATTATTGAATTTTCATTTAATAGCAAGAATATGTGATCTTAGTCCTTATATACTTAATGTATATCATTTGATTAATTTACTACCTAAAATCAAGAGAAATTAAATATTCAAAAAATAGGGAAAAATATGACCAGATAAGAAAAGGAAACAAAGCACGACTACTTCACCAATCATACAATCATTATAAATCAACCAATTCTTCCCTAAAAAATTCAATCAAATTGAATACGAAGCTGGGCCGCCCTCACAAAACAATTAAATCAACAATTAGTTGGATGAAAATCCATAATATGCATCATGTCTTTTTTAAGGGGAAAAACAGTGAAACTCGGATATATTATCTCAAGTTTTCCAAGATCTTCTAGATTAAATCGTTGACATTATGATCTATGAAATCAAAATTTAAAACAACAAAAACGTATACTCAAATTTATAACTAAATATAAATACAAATATACAATCAGAAAACACAATATTTTATTTATTTCGTTCAATAAATTAATTAATATATTAAGGTATATGAAATTATCAGTAGCAGTTATTATTTCTCGCTTTATGCCGTTCATATCAAACCATTGCATTTTTAAATTATCAATCTAATTAAATGCAATCTACCTAAATCATAATGATCAAGACATGGAATAATGTGCATACAAAATTTCATAACTCGAATATAATTACATGGCTTATTGAGAGCTTTTCGCTTGATGTATCGGATAAGTTTCTCCAATTTTTTTCCCAAACTCCCTCGAATACCGACATTCTATTCGATAGCAATAAAGTTGTGAAGTAACATCTTAGGTAATCTCCATATTCCTAAGTGGTGAAAGTCTTTGATTTTCATTTACACATGTAAATACCACCCTAAAATCGACAAATAATCAATAAGTTTAGATAATATATCATACACTTAGGTTGATAAAATGATTATTACCTCTTCTGTTTAATGATTCTTGAGGAAGCAACATTCAACTATTCATTAATGTTGAAATCTGAACCGCAAGATATATCAATGATGGAATCACTCCCCTCAGCTCTTCCGTTCACACCCCGTCTTTATATAAATGTTTGATTATTATAGAAAATTAAAAACATCAACTTAATCATCAAAATATAAAGGATATATCACAACACACACCTTTTGATAAAATCCTTTACTTCTTGGATATCGGACTGGATAAAAAATTTCGTTGTGTTCTTCATTGTTGAAATTTTAATTATCCCTGAAATGTAATGTAAATATTTATGAACCGATTCAAATTTCTAAAATTTTGCTTTAATGAGAATATACCTTCGTATGCAGATATGACCACAGGCTATTTATCATTACTCTTACTTTCTATGAAAGTGCTCAGCTGTTGAGCAGATGTATTCCATAACACGAGGATCACTTGAGTGGCACTACAACTAAAAAATTAAGAAAAAACAAAAAGATACTTCAAATGAATTGAATAAAAAGTAAGAACAAACAAATTAAATAAATAAATAAATCATACTCAACATCAGCTATCACGCCTTCACACGTTGGTGTCCGTTCACCCCGAATATCAGTCCAGTCTATATCTATATTTGGGTACTTCGGTTCCCCCAAAATATCTGCAAAAAATAATGAAGTGTATAATTTAGTATATTTAATGGGATGTAATATGATTATAGGAATTAACTTCAAAAAGATTATAATTACCCAAGACAAAAGCCGGATTATGGTGATGTATATCCTTAAAGGCGATGTTTTTCGAAATTTTAACCAATACCTTCGTGGCCATACCAAATCCAATCTTTCGCTCCCGCTCAATCCTTGTCGATTGAAGATTATTATTATTTTTAAGCATGCGGAAATTTTGGAAAGTGTAAATACTTTTCTCTTTTAATTGAGACATAAATTTTCTTTTCAAGCCCACATAAATAGATGCTTGTATTTTGTTAACTTGTGTTCAAAAGAAAATTTTAATTTATGATTCAGAAAGCTTAAATCTTTAATCAAAACCAAAACAATAAAAATAAAAACAGAAAAGAAAAGCAAACAGATAGGCTAAAAACTCAAATAGAACAAATAAACTCCGATTGAACGAAAATATATAAACGACTAATAATTTTGGTTTGCAAAACACACAGTAAACAACATAGGCTGCGGCTGTTGTGGTTTTCAAACAATGGAATATATATATATATATATTGAATCAAATCACATGGTATTAAGAAAATTAGGCAAGGAAGTAGTTTGAGTCGAACCAAATATTCATGTCTGCTTCAAGGATGGACAATCTCCAGGCACCCAAGCGTTTGACGCTACATTGAAGAGGGCGGCGGCTGCTGCGGTTTTCAAACAATGAATTTAGAAGAAGATTAGAGGAGAAGATTAGACGATTTTTTTTATTAAAAATAGTTAGTTTTAGGATATATTTTATATATGGTAAATTTTGGATAAGTGTAAACGATTTTATATATGGTAAATTTAGTATAAGTAGGACTGTAGTAATTTATTTCTCATAGGTCATTAGACGATTTATTTATTAAAATAGTTCCATTTAACGATTTTTATCATAATTTTATGTCAAAAAATCACAAAAAAATTTAGAAATGGAACAATTCTAGGGGTTTTGGGGATGATGGGATACAAACCCTAGATTTTATTATTATAGTATGATGATGATGATGATGATGATATATATTGGTATTCTATATGAATGAACTGTATTTTAAGTGATATTCTATTTAATATGAAATAGTAATACGTGTATTGATGAATGGTACTCCGTCTTGACATAAATGTGCTTCTAAAATAAATTGTTCCCTTGTCAGTTTTTAAAATTTAATCAAGGTCGGGTTTCTATTTTGGATTTTCGAAGGTTGACTGGAATTGGGAACATATTTTATTTATTTTAAGCCCAATAACCTGTTCCAGTTCCAGTAATATATGGGCCTAACAAGTTCGTAAAAGCATATTGGGCCTTACCCATAACTGATTTCAACTTGGCCCTAACTTTTCCGAATCCCCACAAATTTCTCTAAATTTGGGATCAATAAATTATATTTTTGCACCCCTCCAAAAAGAAGAATCATTTTCATTTTTTTTAATTTAGTTGGAGTATGGGTAGTTAAGATTTGTACCCTGATCACTCACGTCTACAAAAGGAAGGAATACGACTGGTTACAAAGCTCGGGTTAAAGAAAAATCTGAATTTGAAGTTTGCATATAAATCCTTTAAACAATAGTAATAAGACCATAATGGAAAAAAAAAAAAAAAACCCTTTTTATATCAAGTATGCAAGAGAAGAGTGATATCGCATTAAAATCAGCTAAGGACGCGAAAAAAAATAATGTAGGGAGTTCGAAAATCGAAATTTACATGGAAATAATTAATGTAAGGTTTTAAGTTTTCAAAAATATTTGGCTGGAGATACTAAATTAAACTCCCTGCCCCTGCACCCCTAGGTTTGCCACCGATTGGAACATAGTCTTTTACATTTTCCAACGCAGTTTACTATTGATAGAGATTTATTTTTCAAAATTTGAAACATATGAAATTGCAACAACACAATTCGCTCACTCCATCTACTATCTCGTTTCAACAAAAAGGCAAGATGATTTTGGATTTTTAGCCAAAGACACGTATCAGTGGTCCTCAATAACTTAATCTCATTGCATATGCTTTTATAGTCAAGATCACATGCTCAAAATTTGAATTAAGGTTAGAAAGAATATGAAATAAATTTATGTGACATTTTCAAGTTTGCAGTAAAAACATTACAGTAATAAAAATGATGACCTGTTACACTGCATGATCACTAGAAAACTAGGATAGATTCTCTGCATGTAGATGTGAAAAAATAGGAAAAATACAATAGGGCGATAGTGAAAAGAGATACAACTTTTTTGTTTAAGCTTAAGTCACATCTTTGCCACCATAACCAAACAGATCTCTGCAAGGCTGTATTTTTATCATCCAAGAAAACACTCCACATGCTTCATAGATCTGCCCCACATTCTCTCATTCATCATCAATAATTATTTTTAATGGGGTCGAGGTATAATTTGTAACTTTACGCATTTATTCGATTATGTAATAATCAGTGAACCACACTAGAAATATAGTATGTACTTGATTGATAGTTTTATTAATGATTGAGTATATTAAAATCTAAGTAATCTTGTTTTGATACCATAACTAGTATTTCTGCCCGTGCTATGCACGGGAAAAATAATTTTAAATTTATTATTTATGTAAAATACTAACTATAACTTAATCGCGATGAGACTTGATTATAATGCATGAGACTTAATCGCGATGTAGATAATGAAATACTAAAATTTAATTATAACAATTCTAAATCATAAATATTTAATTATGTGGTAATTAATTAACGTATAACACATGTAAATAAAACATATTCATTTTAATTAGTTAAAATCGTTTACATATGAATAATTACGAATAATATGCGTAAGATTTCTTTAGAGATGTCAACCTCACATACAATATCCAAAAATATAAGTATAGTCTAATCTATTCAAAACAAAATCAGCACATTTTCAAAATTATACTATGCAATATCTCAAAAAATAAAAAATTATATACTATGCAAGAGCTTCATAAAGAAATACAAAAATAGATTAAACGGTTCAAGTGTATATTCGATGGCAGAAAATGTTTGAGATCTACTGAATTTTTTTTTTCTATTCGATATTGAAAAATAAAAAAATAACTAATAGAGAGATTATTTCTAGTGTGAGAAAGTGAAGTCAAAAGTATGCTACTCCGGTACCCCCTATTTATAATGACAAATAATATACAAATTGGTAAAACAATCTAAATTAGTTAAATTAATTTATTATATATTAATTGTATTAATTACATATTGTATATTCACACGCATTTGATCAATAGATTGACCTATTTCTTTTTTTGATTGAATGTTATCCAAATTACATGCGGAATTATATGTTAACTTCCATATATAAATTACTAATTGTTGTATAGAATCGCAGTGGAGTTATTGTTGTGAAGGAATTAAGGGGAATTAAAAGAGAATAAAATATGTAGGATTTAGATAAATTTGTTATGAATGGCATACGTAGGAGTGTCACATGGAATTGATAATCGAGGTGCCAATGTGACGCCTCCAATATACATTATATTATAAAATTGAATTAAATAGAATATATGAAAATAAAATTAGTTATAATGGAAAGGTTATTTAATTATTGCAATCTGCAAAGGATTGGTAATTGTAAAATGTAACGGTTGCCAATCAAGAATAATGAAATATTATGTGATTAATTTTTCCATGATTATTGCTTGTCAACCTTTTTGTGAAGGTAGCATAAATATAAAAAAAAAATAACGTTCAACATAATAATAATTAAAATATTATTAATCTTTTGATGGGAGAAAAAAAATAAAAATATTAAATGCATTTTTGGCGGGAAAATTTTTTATGAGATGGTTTCTCTTTTTATATAGATATAGATTGATGAATTTTACTTAAGTACGTTTTCCCCTCCATCCACTATTCATTTCTTTATCCGGCTCAAAATTGTAGTTCACCTCTGTTATTGGAAGTGGACATTTGAGGTTTTTGTAATTGTTTTCGTTAATGTATATACCTGTTTAATGTTCTTTAAAAATTAGCAATTTTATAAAAAAAATTTACCTTGAATAGTTCAATAATGGTATAATATGAAAATCTTACTCTTTCGAGTACACATTAAATATATTTTCACCTACAAGTATGTATGAAAAAGGGGAAACGGGCTATAATTTGGGAAGAATGGGATTACATTTTTTTTTTTTTTATGTGGGATTCTTAAAGAAAAATGTGAACATTTAAATCAAGTGTACATATTTTGCAATGCTTGTATAGTTTGATGTTTCCACTTTCCATCAATCTCGCGAGTCATGAATGCTTTTTTTAGTAAATTATAATCGAACCAGCTCGAATATAATCAGTTACATCTCTAATTAATCATTATATAATCAATTACATACGGATAAAGTAGACATAAAATAAATAAATAAAATACTAGAAAAGGGTACTGTTTGAAAGTTAATCTGTGAAACATATACTAGTATGAATACACAAGATTTTCAAATAAATCCAACTACCCTTCAACAATAATTTGACTTGTGTTCCCCACACTCATCTCCATCACTCGAGCTCGTGTCGTTTGCCCTTTGCATCTACATCATCAAATTTCATCAATAATACCACCCCTAAAACCTATCGACATTGATCAGTCATTTGACAGAGTATATTCATAGGGTAATCATCATAAACAACACTATATTTTATCCAAATTTGCAATTTTCACACAATTTTCAAAATATAGCAATTACAGCACCACCTTCTATTTTCTCTCAATTACCATATCCATAATTCTTCATCGATAAAACTATATTCATTTAGTCCATCAAAAGTGTGCATATTGAAAAGTGACATGGTTTTTATGTGTATGTTAGTTGAAGATTGTTGATTTTTTAATAAAGTAATTTAAAAAAAAAAATATATGCACACTTTTGTGGAGCGAACAAAACAAAAGAAAATTGTGAACACTTTTAAGTGATGGAAAGAGGATTATACCCATTGAGCTAAACAAGACCGGGGCTGAGCCATCGGGTCCAATTTTCTTTGGCCTAACCCAACCCCTAAAGTTGCCTCAATTCATATATATTTTATGTGTCAGGCTAAGCCAAGCCAACGGCTCATAGGCTCAGCACGACCAGATTGCTTTTACACCTCTGAAAATTGATCGGGGTCTGAGGGTATGTATATAATTAAGAAGGCATTATGAGCATGGAAGCGCCTTATAAACGTAAGGTCTGTGGCAGTGGCCACCGTCTAATTAGTCTTTAGTCATGTCTTTCCCTCCAAATCTGGGCATCACAAATTCCTTCATAATCGACTCCAGCTGCTCCCTCTTCCAAGAATTCCCATCCCTCCTCCCTCGGCTCGATCACATCTGCTCCCCATTCTCCAAGCACAAAATGAAGGGCTATTCCAGATCCAAATCCCTCGACTTCGCAGACCTCTCCCTCACTCGAACGCCCCCCAACTTCACCGACCCCTGGCTCAAAACCTCCATCCCCGAACATGAGGCCCTCCTCGGCTGCAGCGTAGTGAAGAGGTCGGCGTCCGTCACTCACCGCTATGCCAGAATCCATAACCATCCTACTTCTCACGCCACTGTCAACAAAAAAGGTAAGCTCTTTCGCGTCTTCAAGCGATTCCTGCGGCTGTAAGGTTAATAAACATACGTGATATAAATGAATATGTGTTAATTTTACACATGCTATGTTTGCTCACCATTTCTCGATTCCAAACTTTTTTGTTTTTTTGCTTTAATTTGCCACTAAATACCTACGACGTGTATGGATGATAGATAGTTAGATATCTTTCACAATAACATATCGGTAAAATAATATTAAAATGACCATTTACTATAACTTATCAGTTCACGAAAATGTGTAAACAATAAGTCAATAATTATCGATTTCCATTACTAAAATTTGATAGTGACAACTACAAGACGGAATTATTTCATTGAATTCAAGAATTACAGATCTGATCCTACTATGTACAGTAATAATCCCACTTATTCACCCAACCCACAAAAGACAAACATCATTTACTGAAACCCAAGTAAAAAGCACACCTATCGAACTCATCACGTTGTCTTCACGAAACACATTTAGCTGCTCTCAGTGAAGTCGGCGTCAATGACTTCTCCGTCTCCGTTCGATTTACCAGTCGAGCTAGAGCTAGACCCCTCCGATGCAGATTCACCACCGCCCGGCTGGCTGTAAATAGACTGGCCCAACTGCATCACTTCTTGGTTGAGTGCTGCCATGGCATCCTTGATGGCTTGTGTTGATCCACTACCAACACAATCTTTCAACTCTGTCAGTTTAGATTCCACCTTCTCTTTCACTGCAGCGTCGACCTTGTCACCAATCTCTTTCAACTGCTTCTCGGTCTGGTACACCATTGATTCTGCTTGATTCTTGGTGTCTATGGCTTCCCGTCTCTCCTTATCTTCTTTCGCGTATCTTTCACCGTCTTTCACCATCCGATCCACCTGAAAATGTTCCAATTTTACAGTATTAAGTATCTAGCAGCCAAAATTCCTAGCCAGGCCCTATCGACTGAAGTTAATTTCAGCATACCTCATCCTTAGGCAATGTGCTGGCGCCGGTAATGGTGATGTCCTGCTTCTTCCCGGTTCCCTTGTCGATGGCCGTGACAGAGAGGATGCCGTTGGCGTCTATGTCGAACTTCACCTCGATCTGTGGGACACCACGGGGAGCAGGCGGGATTCCATCCAGGCGGAAGCTCCCTAAAGATTTGTTGTCCTTCACGAATTCTCTCTCACCTTGCAACACGTTGATCTCCACGCTCGTCTGCCCGTCTGCAGCCGTGGAGAACACCTCCGACTTAGAGGTTGGCAACGTCGTGTTTCGTGGTATGATCTTCGTCATCACCCCTCCCAACGTCTCCAACCCCAGCGACAGAGGAGTCACGTCCAAGAGCACAATATCACTCACGTCGCCAGCCAAAACACCAGCCTATTAGATAAAGCTCAATCTTGTCAATGCTAATTACGGCATAATTATACACTAAAGGGGCTGTTTCCTTTACTTGATAGGATGGATCGATACAAGTAACTAAAGCTAATCTACAGGTTACTTTGATGAATTACTTAATCTTGACTTGTTTAACCATCTTATCCTTCAAATACTCAATCCGATGTCTTATCACTCAGTAAACGAGAAAGCATAACAACGATAACTGCAGTGAGGTTCACCTGAACTGCAGCTCCGAGAGCAACCACTTCATCAGGGTTGACAGTAACATTAGGTGCTTTCCCCGTCATCTTTTTGACGAGCTCTTGGACAGCAGGGATCCGAGTCGACCCTCCCACCAGAATCACTTCGTCTATCTCCTTAATCGAAAGCTTTGCATCATCTAACGCGGTTTGAACAGGCGTTTTAAGCCTGCAACAGATCAATTTCAGACCAATAATCACAAATTGTATTCGTTACTACCAAATGTGATTACGACAATCAATCGAATCAAGGCCTCTACCTGTCTAGTAAGTCAGAGCACAGGTCTTCAAATTTAGCTCGTGTCAGCGTCGTATCAATATGCTTTGGACCATCGGCAGTCGCAGTGATGAAGGGCAAGCTGCCACGCGATAAAACCCCTCAATAAACTAGTAAAAAATATTACACAAAACGTGATGAGCAACGACGGATTACCTTATGTTAGTTTGAGTTAGAGACGAGAGCTCGATCTTCGCCTTCTCAGCAGATTCAGTAAGCCGTTGGAGCGCCTGCTTGTCCTTGAGGAGATCGATCCCTTCGTCTTTCCTGAAGCTATCGGCTAGCCAATCAACAATCCTCTGTTTCATTGCAACATATCACATTAGGTCATTAGCATTTAGCAATACAACCAACGGATAAAACCACGCGAATAATTGATCATTTTAGATTAATTCCATACCTTGTCGAAATCATCACCACCCAAATGTGTGTCACCTGAGGTGGAAAGCACCTCAAACACTCCATCTCCGACCTCAAGAACTGAAACATCAAATGTACCGCCTCCTAAGTCGAAAACTAGAATGGTCTCGTTGCTTTTCTTCTCGAATCCGTAAGCCAGAGACGCAGCTGTGGGTTCATTGATAATGCGAAGAACATCTAAGCCAGCTATACGGCCAGCATCCTTGGTTGCAGTTCTTTGCGAATCATTGAAGTAGGCCGGTACTGTGATAACTGCTTTAGTGACCTTGTCGTTCAAGAACTTCGACGCATCATCCACAAGCTTTCGTAACACCTAACAACGAACGAAAATTCATGTCATTGTCTGTTCTCAACCAATTCCAAATAATCATTAAATAAACACCTAAACAAGGGGGTAATCAAATGTACATGTCTTCAACACAAACGAGTTCACAATCATCATAAATTAAAATGAAGTTAGATATATATAATAAATTGTAACCAGTTCTCCTCAACACCATCCTCACATTGTGAATCGCCAAAAATCACCACCATATCATATTTTTCACCTAAAATCACCCCAAAAATCATCTCTTAGCTACAATCACACTTACAAGATCAAGCAATCACCGCAAAACACAATAAGAGTTTCAACCATATCAAGACCTAGAAATCATCTCAAAATTCACCTCTTACCTACAAATTACAGTTACAGCATGAAGCAATCACCACAATATACAAGAAAGAACTCAGCGATATCAAGATCAAGAAAAAGAACAAACGCACTGATAAAAATACCTGAGCAGAAATCTCCTCAGGTGCAAACAAATTACCGGTAGCAGGGCACTCCACCTTCACATTCCCAATGTCATCCTTGACCACCTTATACGAAACCTGCTTAGACTCATCGTCAACCTCATTCATCTTCCTCCCAATAAACCTCTTCACAGAGAAGAAAGTATTTTCAGGGTTGACCACCGCCTGCCTCTTCGCAATCTGCCCCACCAGCCTATCCCCGGCCTTGGTGTATGCCACCACCGACGGCGTCGTCCGCTGACCCTCGGCGTTCGTCACGATCGTCGGCTGGCCGCCCTCCATCGCCGCCACGGCCGAGTTGGTGGTGCCCAAGTCGATTCCCACCACTTTCTCGCTCACCACTCTCAACGGCTTGTAACCATCATTTTTTCTTCTCACACCCAACTTAAAAAACGGAGCTTTCTTGATCGTTTTGGAGCCCAGAAACGGCGTTTGTTTTACTTTTTGAGGGAATGGACAGTGGAGTTGAGCTGCAGTGGCCATGATCGCTGAGTGGAACTATGGTTTTGAGAGTTTTTTTTAATCGTTTAGGGAATGTTTTGTTGAGCAGGTGGTGCGAGCGGGAGCAGAGGTTTTATAAAGAGGAGATTTTGCGGGAAATTTGATGAATTTCTAGAAATCTCGAGAGGGTGAAAGTGAAACAGTCACTTTCAGTGGGAGTGGGGATTTTTTGTTGGTTTTAAGGAAAGTCGAGTCTCGAGGAGCTTCTCGTAGACGGGTGCAGAGTCTGGTTTTTATATGGATTTCAATCTTATTATATTTTGACCCCTACACTTTTAGCTTTTCCAATACTGGCACCAATGAATGATGAATAACCCCCAGAATGTTTTGACCCCTACACTTTTAGTTATTACTCCCTCAGGCCTCAGTCCACCTTGACCACATTTGACATTTTGACCCTGCAATAAATTTTTAACCCTGTCTTTTTAGTAAATAATAAATCCATTATAGTCATTTATTTTATACCTTCAATATATTATTTTATTTAACTTTAAATCAATTATTATTTTCATACTTCTAAATAATTAATTTAAAAATACAATCCAAATGCAACTCCATCTTCACACACAATACACTCAACTAAATTATTAAAACACGTACGAATTGCAAATGAATCAAGATTTTATGAAATGAGGGAGAATAATATATTAAGAGTGAGGCACATTTACGTTAAGTCGGCCCAATTAATATATAAATAATGAGACCGATAACAATAATAGGGGGCGACAAACAACAAACGGCTCCCCTTCAGCTTCGATAATTAATATATAGATAATGAGACCGGCAACAATTATGTTTTTACGGCTCGCTCCGGGTTCGCCTTCGGC
>JAYJMF010000030.1:380943-392620 GCA_036873715.1 Salvia sclarea
ACTCATACCAACAAGATGCATCTTCTTTTTCGGGAGTCCATCGTAGAAAACTCTAAGGTTAAGCGTGCTTGGCCTGGAGCAATACTATGATGGGTGACCCCCTGGTAAGTTTCTCAAGGAGTGTGTGAGTGAGGACAAAGCACACTGAAAAGACACGTGTTGGTCTGTGGGGTCAGCCTTCAATCCGGAAGTCGGGTCGTTACATAATCTCATGATATATTGTCCGGTTGGGTAGACTTGTTTAGTACTTAGCCTCGGGACAGTACCAAGAAGAATTAGTCTTGCCTTATGAGTCTTGGCCTATCACCTAGGGGTGTCAACGGGCGGGTTTTACCCGGATCGAAACCGTCCGTTGCCTTACGGGTCCGAACTGGACCTGGATCGTAAACTAATAAGAGGACCGGTTCTGGGCCAGATAAAATTACCCATGGTTCTAGATTAACCGTGGCCCAATTAGTTGCTTTAGCCCAAATTCATATTTTGACATGGTTATATTATTTTATTTTCTCATAGTTCAGGATATCATTATTATTAGTATATTTTAGGGGAGCAATATTAGTTTCAGTAATCAAAGGAGGAGTGGATTTTTATAATGAAATAATATCACAAAACATTCATAAAAATTATATTGCAATAAACTTCAAAATATGACATGTGTGGTTCCTTTTTGAGAGATTAAATCTGACTTGAAGACACATGTAGCACAAACATCCAAAATTCAATATTTTAGCTTTTGTTTTATCTGTTGACAAAAAATTAAAAATTACTATATCGCAATGGATGCGAGCATGAAATTTTGGTCAGAAACATTAAGCATTTGAAATTAAGTCGTTGCGAACTTTTTTTTTTAATCTCATATTTGAAACTTTATCTAAACATATGAATTGTTCTAAAAACTATACTAAAGATCATGTCATTTTAAAAACTCATCTCAAATATCAGAATATAAACTACAATTTTCTCTCAATTTACAAGTATTAGATTTCATCAAGTTAATTTTTGTTACTGATTATGATTTTGTTTGGTAGCTTATCTCGAAATTAATATGGAACATTATTTCAAGGTTTTAACACGAGTCGCTGAAATGTCAATCATTCAATTTTACGTTGTTAGATACAGTGACATTCATATTGACAAAATATTCAAAAATTGAAAAGAAAAGAAATAAAAGTTTCTTAAAACTTTTGAAAGTTAAATATACAAGAAGGATTATCTTTATATAATATTTTTTATTCTAAATAACAAAACTATAGCAGTTCGAATTTGATAATGCATATGTTGCCGCTTGCTGCTACGTTTCTCGTTATACTAGTGCTATCTGATTATAAATCACATCGCGTTGATTAATTAAGCTAAAAGATATTTAGAATATAATTATAGAATATACGGTTAAATAGGTGTTGGTTAAAAAAATTATTATAAAAAAAATGGCGGTCCGGGTCGGACTGGAACTAGAATGAGCGGTTCGGGCCGGTTCTATACCGATCAGGTCCCGGGTCTGGAACCGGAATCAGAACCGTAACATTATAAGTCAATGGGTAATGAGCGATTCCGGTCCGGGTTTTACCCGCCCATTGACACCCCTACTATCTATTTAGGCCCAATTCAATCTTGGATAATCTCAAATAACTGAACATGTGTATTTGAAGTACTACACGACCAAACAAGCTCAAAATCATTACAGTGGATCAACCTATACTTTTATCTATCTAAGCTATCACGAAAAATAAACCCCCATCCTATCTCGTTGGACATGCCACGCGTATATCTAACCGAGCAAATTAAAACCTCATCCTAACACTGCAAAATCTGCAGTCCACTCACATAAACCTGCTATGTAAATTTCTTCCTTACATAAAGGAATTTGTTAAAAAGCTGTTTTGCTGAGCCAGCTTTCATTCATAAACAGATATGTTTATCATTTGAATGTTGCACACAGGTTCTTCTGAATTGTCTTCAGAGTCCGTGACTCTGTGGAGCGGAATCCTCGCTGTCGTCTCTGTCAACGTGGTTATTGCTTTCTACATCTACATGGCCATGAAAGAGCCCTTGGGCAAACCCGAGCCAGATCTCAAGTTCATTGCGGAGGCAAAGGCCAGCATGAAGCAGTCGCGGCGCCCAAGCCAAGTATCGGATCGTTCCACACATGAATAGCTGGTGTCATCGGCTTGCTTGGCCACGTAATGTCAAATTTGGTTGCAGAGTTTTGCAGTTGGGTTATCATTATTTGGGCGTTGTAGGTGTTTAATACTTGGATAGTATCAAGAAAAAGAAGGCATTTAAGCCATGTGTTTTCATATCATTTGGTGATTTTCAGTTTATTTTCGTTTCCAGTTTGCTTTTTCTGTGTTCAATGGAATTATTCCAAAGGAAATTACAGCTTATGGTTATATCTTAAACTATTGCTCAATTCTTATAGTTGTAATATAAAGTACAAATCATGTGAAACCTAACCAAAGATACTCCGAAAAATACTAATAGTTTTAATAAAATATTACATTCTTCAATATCTCGAGCTTATGGACATGTCATATTGTAATTATCAATAATTTGAGGCATTTCTGGGAGTAGTTTATAAATAGTTCAATTTCAAAAAAGGCATTTGCAGAGTTCAGTCTGTTTGATGCTCGAGCTTGATGATCCTTCTACATCTTCTACATAAGCGTTTATTTCCCTCGCTATTCAAATCCCTCACACCCAACTCATCATATTTCCACCCAAATTACAGCAATTCCTGTAAATTCTATTGTGTTGAAGCAATTCAGATTCAGTCGGGAAATGGCCGCATTGACTTCTTCGACCGTCTTCTCCAGCATTGTATCAACAGAAGCGATGAAAAATTCAATCTTGAAGGACCAGTTAAACAGATCCACGCTCAGGTTGTTCTTACATCATCGTCATCCTCGGCGTTCTTGTCGGCCAGGCTTATTTCTGTATACGCCAAACTCTCCCTTTTGAACAATGCGCGCAAGGTGTTTGACAATTGTCCCAGCGATTGCTTTCTCAGCTCTCTGTTCTGGAACTCGATGCTGCGTGCTTATCTTTCCGATTTTCGGCATAAAGCTGCTGTTGAATTGTATTTCCGCATGCGGGAGCTCGATTTTCAGCCCGACGGGTTCGGTTTCCCGCTCGTTATAAGGGCGTGTGCGATGCGGGGCGATGTTAGATTGTGTGAATTCGTCCATTCTCACGCTGTGCAAATGGGGTTATCGAGTAATCTACATGTTGGTAATGAATTGGTGGGTATGTACGGAGAGATTGGCTCCATGGGAAATGCGCTCAAGGTATTCGACCAAATGCCTCTTAGAAGCAGTGTCTCATGGAATGTTGTGGTCTCGGGTTTCGCCAAGAATTTCGACTGTGAAGGTGCGTTTGGGATGCTTCTTAGAATGCAGAACGAGGGCTGGGAGCCGAATTCGGTGACTTGGACCTCGGTGATCTCGAGCTTTGCGCGGTGTGGGATTGGTGAGAAGGTATGGGAGTTATATGTTTTGATGCGAGAGAGAGATGTTGATGCTTCGGCCGAATCAGTAGCTGTTGTTATCTCAGTGTGTGATGGAATAATGCCCGCTAAAGGTGAGATAGTTCATGGCCATGTGATAAGAGGTGGTTTTGAGAAGTATATATTTGTGAGCAATGCTCTTATAAGCATGTATGGGAGAAATGGCGCTGTGGAAAAGGCAGAGTATCTCTTCTCAGCTCTCAAATCGAAGAGTTTAGTGAGCTGGAACGCGTTGATATCGGCATATGCTCAGTTAGGATTGTGTGGCGACGCCTTCTCCGCCTTCCTAAGGTTGGAGAATTTGAATTTCGTGAGGCCTAATGTGGTGAGCTGGACTGCTGTTATATCCGGATTTGCAGCCAGCGAGGAGCATAAAGAGACGACTTTGGAGCTCTTTCGACATATGCAGTATGCTCGAGTTCCGGGCAATGCTGTGACCATTGCTAGTGTGCTATCGGCTTGTGCTGAGCTATCAGTACTCCCTCTTGGTCACGAGATTCATGGCCACGCGATCAGATTATTTATGAACGACGATGTGCTAGTGATGAATGGATTAATAAACATGTATATGAAATGTGGGAACCTAAATGCAGGGCAAGCATTATTCAAGAAAATGGTGTCTAGAGATATAATCTCATGGAACATTATGATCACAGGGTATGGAATGCATGGATTAGGGCTTGAGGCTCTCGCGATTTTTGACCAAATGGTGGAAGCAGGGGTTGAGCCGGACGAGGTTACCTTCGTTGCAGCTCTCTCCGCTTGCAGCCACGCAGGTCTAGTCTCCGAGGGGCGCGAGCTTTTCAAGCGGATGAGTGGGGAATTCAAGATGGCGGCACGGGTGGAGCACTACTCGTGTATGGTGGATCTGTTTGGGCGGGCGGGGATTCTAGAGGAGGCACGTCGGGTGTTGAAAAGCATGCCGATGGAGGCGAATGCACCGGTTTGGGGAGCCATGTTGAGTTGTTGTGAGAAGCATAAGAATGTGGATGATGCAGAGGAGAGTGCCGGTGTGATGTTTGGTATGGAGGGTGTGGCGATGGGTGGGTATATGTTGCTGTCGAATTTGTACGCCGCCAAGGGGCGTTGGGAGGAGGCTGCGGAGGTGAGGATGGCGGCGCGGGCCAAGGGTTTGAGGAAGATCCCGGCGCAGAGCTGGATCGAGGTGAAGAAGAAGGTTCACTCGTTCTTAGCTGGAAGAGATTTGAAGTTGGATGTGAATCAAATTCAAGTGTATTTGGTTCTTGAAGATTTGAAGCTGCACATGCTCATGGAGACTTATGTACCACAAGGATTATTCGAGCCGACTACGTGACCCTTCCTCCTCCAAATAACTCGTCTGTACCCATAATTATAATTATTGCATACAAAATCAAACATTTTTCTATAGAATTATGATGTATGGCACTTATTTGGTCACACGGAGAGAGAGTAAACATTAGTATTATTGATGACTTTGAGGGTACATATATGTATATCCATCATGGTTGAAAAAAGAAAATAGGAACAATGAAAGCAAATGTCTACTTTTTGAAAACCATCAACGCCTCTATACTATGAGCATGTCACATCTAATTTATTAAGTACGGTTTATCATGATTCATGAACACACACACAGAAAAATACATATAAAAATTGATTTAAAAAAATTATTCAGTGCCGTTACTCTTAGTTAGTTATTTTATGGTATTTATGATTATTGTTCAACCTTAAGATGTTTTCTTTTAATTTAACTTTATAGTTTACTGATGATTAGTTTTTTCATCCATCCTTTTATATTTTAATGTTTAATTTTTGAATATAAATATTCCCATGAATGACAATCACTAATAAATTTCAAAATAAAAGATTTACATATTTAACCAATTTTCCTCTTGTTCCCGCCCAAAGGCAACGACCAGAAATATGACGCCATTTTCATGGATCACAGCAGACGAAACAGCTGCGCAAGCACTCAACAGAATTCTCACAGAGCGCCCCTTTCTCATACTGCCACCACCGTTCCACCGCCTCCCCCTTCGCGCTGGCAACGTCGTCGAAATCGTCGGGCCCTCGCCTTCGGCCAAAACCCTAATCCTCATCCAGGTGAAACAGCAGCTCAATACCACTCACCAATCGCTTTAATAACACGCACCTCGTTTTACCAAAGTCAAATTCTGCATTTAAAATTTTTGGTTGTGGTTATTCTTACTCAGGCAGCTATAAATTGTATTTTGCCTAAAGAGTGGAAGGGCGTGAGCTACGGAGGGCTGGAGCGCACGGTGTTATTCATTGATTTGGACTGCCGTTTCGATGTTTCGAGCATCTCACGAGCATTGCAGCGGCGAATCGACGATGCTAATGGTAAATTCGTAGTTAATGAGCTTATTTTGATTAAAGGATAGTGTATTTTGATAAATGAATCTGGAAAGGGTGAATTTTATTTGTTATTGACGTTTAGGGTTAAGAAGCAGATTGAAGGGAAATGGCAATGAATATGATAGAGAGTTGTTTGCTACATGCATGAGGCGATTCTTGTACACACGATGTTACAATAGTTTCGAATTTCTTGCTACTCTTAAGGTGAGAAGAGCAGTTTTTCTTTGGCTGAATAATTAATGTATCAATTATCCTGCAAATATTGTCTTTGTCTGTTTGCTTATCACTTTTTTTCTTTTCTTCCTCTAAACAACTGCTCATTATAATGTTTTTCTTCACATGGGCGCCTCAATCTTATTCGATTCTGTGATATGATGAGATTGAGTTTCTGTATTCAGCTGTTAAGTCCAAAACATATGTTCACATTCAATTTTCTGGCATTCTTCCTTTCACAAGAACTGATATCTACCAAAAGTTGTGAAGTCGTCCACTTCAAAATATGATTTTGCTCTTAAGTAGAAGGGGAAGATCCTTTGTGAATCTTGTGATAAGATTTCTTTTATGCATTTCTAACTTGATATCATTTACCCATTGTTGCAGACATTGCATCGTCAGCTTCAGCAGGAGAAGGAGAAGTGGGATAGTGCTGTTTATATGCTTTTGATCGACAGGTTGGTTTAATGATGTTTCGCAGCACATTCAAGTTTCTGGAATTCTTCCTTCCCCAAGAACTTGATTTGTTCATAAACCATCGTCTAATGCTGTGTGCTAGTTTGAAACATTTTGCGTCCCCCCCTATGGCCCTTAAGCTGGTATATACCCTTAAATTCTGTAGTTAGCGACGTGGTCTTAAAGAAAATATTACGACTGTAGCATGGTCATTCTGATTATTGATGATATAAGAGGTCTTAAAGGTCCCTTTCTGTTCCTTAGCAGACATGGCTCATAATTTTTCACACTGTTATTATCTTACTTTATAGTTCTTCAGCAGTTCCTTCTTATAACTATTTCGTAGATTCCTATGTAATATTAATAACAAATACGTCTCAAGCAACTATTTGAACCAGCATAGGGGCTTTTTACTGGATGGATCGTGCTTTACCATCTTCCTCAACAGGGAACAATAACAGGTGATGATTCTTTGCTTACTTGTATTCACCATTCTAACTCTATAGCTGATAAATATTCTCCACTTTCTAGCTTTAGGCATTTGGTTTTATGAGTCTGTTGCCAATTTCTCACCTTGTCATAAATCATATGATCAATCTGAACTAGTTTCTCAGTTTACAATGTGAGATGCTCAGGTTTTCCTATTTTCCTAGTCTAACCGTTCTCCCAATATATTCAGTTAATTATTAACGAGTCCTCTAAATATAGTATCTTACCTATGCACAGGAAGAGCTTGTCTCTGCAAACAGTGGTCGAAACCATCGTTCAGGAGATCCAGAGGCTTCTCGTTGTGCAACCCATGCTCGTTTTAGCCACTAAATCAGCTGCATTCGGTGATAAGCAATCAACAGCAGGAGCGAAAAGGTTGGTGAAGTATCTAGGATTTATCGTTGATCATGCTATATTCTGGACAAGAAAGTATAAACTGCTACGGCTAGTTTAGTTTGTGTAAAAACTCCTGCAAAGTCTGTTCTTATACTCTTCATTTGGCTGCTATCCTTCCGTATATCTGATCTGAAACATTAGTGTGTCTCTTCCTTCCAGAAAATGGTCCGCTGAGAAGATACCAGATCCAAGAGCTCTTCAAAGCACACCACATCGAGATTTCATGCCATCAGTGTGGCAGGTATAATCTGATTTCGCGCGATCACGAATAATCCTATGAAACTGAATTGCTTACAGTTTTAGGTTTCTACTCAAATCTGCAAACAACCAACTTGAAAGAAAGAAAAAAATGTTTCTCTGCAGGCCTTCGTTTCACACAGGATGCTTCTCCGCGCTTTAGGTTTGGATCAACCACCTCTCCTTATCTGCAACTGCTCGTTGTTGTTTGTCATCGTCATCATGTGTAATACTGAGTACCTTGTTGTGTTTCTCCTATTACAGATGATGAAAGTAGGCATCAGAACCGCCCTACTTTCTCAATAGAATGGCTACTGCCATCGCTGAACTGCTCAGACCATTTTACAGTAAACGATGTATGATCATGCATGCTCTCTTCGTATTGCTTACATCTTTTTCATCCTGAATCTTATTATGTCAGTTGTTCGCTACAGGGCTGTCTCTTTCTCCCCAAATGAAGTGGATCTGCAGAATTGGAGAATCATAGTGTAGAATTTCGAATTACCATCTTACACCACATTGTAGCATATATGAAAATGTAAGAATTAATCCTCTTGCAAAAACTTCTTTTCTTATTGCAAACTTTAGATAATCTATTGTTATAGTGATTATGTTAAGGGCATGTTTGCGTTATTTGACTGAGATATATCGTGTAAGGTATCAATATTATCTATTTTCTATTACATTGTGTTGTGACGGAATAGGATTAAAGAGCACACAAACAGAAAACAGAAACGTAAAAAAGACACAGATTTACGTGGTTCACCAATTGGCTACGTCCACGGGCAGAGAGGAGAACAGATTTCACTATGGAGGCTAGGGTTTTCGGATTACAGATTACAGATCTCTAAGACCATATATATAGTACTAAGAGAATACATCAGACGGGCTCAGTCCAACACGAATACTAAAGTCCAATACTGTATACCGTTTGGGCCGGGGGCGTCTCCCCCCGGTGTGCGAAGCGGAAGATAGTGCGGACCGGGAGAATAATTCAAGGCATCCCAAACACAAATATTTTTAAAGTTAATAAAATAAGTCCAAAGACTAACTCGTGATGTTGAGTTTGCATTGGTGGCTTGGTGCTTTCGAATGACAAATCAAGTGAATAGTTTCTATTTTGTATAGATATTATGTGAAATTAATGTATGTGGCTATCTTCAATTAAAATGTAAAAATAGGACAATCAGATAAAAGAGAGAGAGAAAGAGATTCAAAGTCTTAACATAACAAATAATTCGAACCAATCACACCTTATTTCAACCACGCCC
Source organism: Salvia sclarea (assembly GCA_036873715.1). Taxonomy (NCBI): domain Eukaryota; kingdom Viridiplantae; phylum Streptophyta; class Magnoliopsida; order Lamiales; family Lamiaceae; genus Salvia; species Salvia sclarea. The sequence continues at coordinate 389,866 of JAYJMF010000030.1, forward strand.
ATAAACGTGATTCTTTGCAAAGATATGGGCTCAGTCCGAGTCCAGGTCACATTGGGCCCAAAACGGGCCTGTTGGTGGGCCTTAAATTTGTATATATTCGTTTTAGTTTCGGCGTTTTTTTAACTTTCCATCCTAATTAATTTAGTCTTTAATACTCTGCCGTCAATGACGTGTTTGCCACAATTTGACCGCCATAAGTTTTAATAATTTTGTTGACTCTGTTAAAAAAGTGTATTGAAAGTTGAAAAAATATATTGGGAGTTGAAAAAATGGGTTAAAAGGTTACCTTAAAAGGAAAATGTGGTAAACGGTTCGTGGACGGAGGGAGTAATAATTTGTCGATAACAAAAAATACTAGATATGTATTTTTGTTACTATAATTTCACTAAAGTCTTTGTTATTAGCTTCAAAACATTCAAGTAACTGCAAGTATCAAATGGTATAACACCGCAAAGTTACAACATTAAAAATGGATTAAAAAATATCTACAAAACAACTTTCGAAATCTGTATCTTCTTTGTATTTTTTAATAGTAAAGATATGAGAGCAAATTGTTTTTTAGGATTGACAAAAGAGAGCAAAAATTAATTTTCCTAGAATACCACGTCGCTATCGTGCACATCAAAATGCCCATTTATTTGAAATTGGATTCTATGTATTGAACAGATTTATCTCCCACAAAAAAAAGAAGAATACCACGTCGCCTATTTGAAATGGGATTCTATACATTGAACACATTCATTGCAAACAATGCACTAGATTACAAACGAGCACTAATCTTTATACTTTTTTTCTTCCAATTTCAATATATTGTGATTTAATTTAATAATATTACAATCAATAATTAAGGTTCAATAATCTATGTTAGGACATATATTTATTTTTTATATTTAAATTATATATTTTTGTTTAAAAATAATTCTTTTTGGTTAATTATTCTTAAATTAGGATAAATATTCTTTTCAAATTGTTATTTTTTATAATAAATATCAATTATAATTCATTGTATAAAAGTAACAAATTTTTATTTTAGAATAAATATTACTAAAATAGCAAAATTAAGTGTGAGCCAGAGAAATGAGACACAGAGTTTGGGATAGAGTATCTCATCCGCTTTTATTATTAACACGTACAAGCGCACGTGCGTTAAGCATACATAGGCGTCGCTATTATATAGCAGCGCCCATTAATTTTTCTTCAAAGATAACACTTGCAAGTTGCAACAATCAAAAGTAGATTGCTTGGAGCAATGCCCGAGGTCAAAGGTCTAGTTAAAATTGACGGGGTATTTAGGGGTCCCGTCGGGATAGAAAAGCCCGAAATGCTTCTCACTCTCGTCGCCGGGCTTGTCGCTCTCATCGAACATCGCGAAAATGTAGGTCTCGGTCGGCCGTCGGGCCTCCTCGGCGTCCCCTTCTTCACCGCCTGAACCAAATTATTGTTGTAAATCTTCGCAGTCTCAATGCTCGAAGTTGCATCGGCACGCCGCTCTTCCCTCCAGCCGCCGGCTTCACCGGCTTCTCCTCCGCCAGCGAGATCCTGGCGGCGCTCTTCTCCAGCCTGGCGTTCATGGTGTCGAGGAGCGCGTAGAACAGATTGGAATATTCCAGGTGTTAAAATAAAAGGGAATTTGATTCGTATTGAAATCTGTTATCAAAGTAGGGGAGTTTCCTAGGCTATCGAGTCTTTGATATAATTGTACCAATCACCGTTCATAATAATGTCATTAAAGAATTTGGATCTTCTATTGCATTTATGGATGAGAGACATATGACAATATCAATAATTTTGGATTCAAATAGTTCAAAAATATAATTTAGAATTTAAAATTTATATAAGTAAAATATATACCACAACCTTTGAAATTTGAAAACTTTAGGATTTATCACACTTTCTTCATCTTTTTTTTTCTTTTTTTTTTGGATCGGATAAAGTTAGTTGTTAGTAGTTAGTTCACCAAGCACCAAACACTCCAAGATTATTTCACCAATCCTCCTTATAACTCTAAATTCGTTCCCAAGGGGAATCGAATCCCCGGGTCTTCCACTAAGGGAGGAACCCGGTGGCCAGTGGGCTAAGCCCCCTGGTTGTCACACTTTCTTCATCTATTTATTTAATATAGAATGTAATACAAGAATGCGATAGAAGATCTCATTTGGTGATTAACGAGGGTGTTGGCTAAGCTCATCTTAAAGAGTTTATAAGATACAATGAAAATATTAATCCATAATAAGGTTACTTTGATAAATTGGATGTTGCTTATAAACTTATGAAAAATTGAGATTGGAGTTGAGGAGGTAAAAGCTCCTGAAAGTTGAGAGCTTATCCTTATTCTTAGTTTAAAAGGGGTAAAAGTTTTTTAAGGCTTGCAATAATGTAGGGGATGGGAGCTGAGAGGGAGAATATGATTGTAGAAATTTATCATATAGTGAATATTTCAACATGACCTGGCCGAGAGGTTGGCCGCGACGAGGGCGTCACGGATGTTGCGCATGGCCCGGAGGAGGAACTGCGCGTAATGAGAGGTGGATGGATTGTTGGGCTGACTTCGTTGCCGACGATGATGTTTCGGAAGCTGACTTCGTTGTCGTTGTCTCTTCTGGAGTGGCGGCGATTTCTCGGAGATTCTCGTTGAGGATTCCGACGGTGAGCTCGATGCCGGAGCCGCGGAGGGCTTGGAGGGTGTCGGGGTTAGTATCGTAAATTCGCATTCTTTTGATGTTGTATCGCTTGAATAGCGCCACCACTTGCGACG
>JAYJMF010000030.1:407078-425475 GCA_036873715.1 Salvia sclarea
TGAGATTGGATCCTAGTTAACATTTTCAGGAGGGATCCTAAATGATCCCCTCCCTATATATATATATATATATATATCCTAAAACATCCTTTTTATTAATGAAACTGCATAGCATAATTGTATTACTAGGAGAAATGATGAATTTTATAATTAGAAAGTTGTGTTATAGTAAGGATGTTTTTCAAAAATTAATATAAGCATTGTATAATATTCTGTAATCACCCAAAAAATTACTCCCTAGTCCCAATTAAAAATCCTTTTTTTTTTCGTTTTGGTCCGTCCCACATAAATATCTATCTTTCCTTTTTTAGAAATAATCTCATCTTACTTTTACTTTATCACTAATTATTTTAATATTCATTTACACTAGTTTTATATTTACCAATACTTTTTTGTGGGATCTATTCTTCACTAACACTATTTTTACACTTTAACAACACCTTTTTGTAGGACTCAAACTCCACTATAACTAAAGTCAACAATATTTTCTTAAAATCCGCACCGAGTCAAAATATAGATATTTAAATGGTACGGAGGGAATAGTAATATAGATTAATTTCTTATAAAAAAATAAAATAACAGCAACACACAGGAAACTAGAGGTATATTGAAGTATAAGCAACTCTAAAAATTAGAAAGAATCTTGATACAAAAGAAGAAATTCAAAATAAGAGTCTCAATTTTTGTCTAATTAAATCCACTTTAAATTGGTTTTTCATTAAAATTATAGTTTAAATCGGTATCCGGTCCGGTACCGATTAATCGGATACCGGAAGATCATAGGATAAATGCTACCGGTACTAGTTTAAGTACTGGTTTTTCCGGTACTCGGTAACTGGTTCTCGGGATGGTACCTGTTCTACTGAAGAACTGGTTACCGTTTACCACCCCTACCCATAGTCGCCCCAAACCACTTCATACTTACCTAAATCCACTCCTTCAGGATTTGGTAAATGGGCTACCTTGAAAACCCGATCCGTTGTCATCCCTAATAATGGACAGTGAGTTAATTTATTTATTCTCTAAATGAATTTTCATAATTTTTTAATACTATATGCCTCTTTTTTAAAGAGTTCTGTCAGTTTCTCTTTTCCTCCACTAAGTGAATGGGTTACCATTTACAACTCCCTGAGAAAAGGATTTAAGATAAATAGAGAAAATCCACATTAGCACAACGTACAATCATCTAAAGCACAAATCAAAACACTAATCTAAATTCTAGGGTTTTACCAGGGTACAGTCTCACTACCATTTTTCAATTCCAATCACGCTCCATTCCAAATCCCCCACAAACATGGCTGAGACGCCACAGCCTCCTCCGCCGCTGCCGCCGCCGTCTTCTCCGCCGCCGCTAGAAGAACTTCCCGACCCCAAAAGGCAAAAAATGTCAACAACCACCACCTCCGACGAAGAAGAAACTCCGCGGGACGCCGCCGCAATCCCCAGAACCCCTAAATACAAGCGCCGCAAAGTCGCGATATTCTTCGCCTACTGCGGCGTCGGCTACCAGGGAATGCAGAAAAACCCTGGCGCCAAAACAATCGAGGGCGATTTCGAGGAAGCCCTCTTTTTAACCGGAGCAATCCCCGAGGATGAGCGCGGGATGCACCGGCGATTCGATTGGGCCCGATCGGCCCGGACAGATAAGGGCGTGAGTGCCGTGGGGCAATGCGTGTCGGGCAGATTCTTCGTCGATCCGCCCGGCTTCGTGGAGCGGTTGAACTCCCACTTGGCTCCGCAGATTCGGGTTTTTGGGTACAAGCGGGCGACGCCGTCGTTTAACGCGAAGAAGTTCTGCGATCGGCGGAGGTACGTTTATTTGGTCCCTGTTTTCGCGCTCGATCCGTCGTGTCATCGTGATAGGGAGAGTGTTATGGCTAGCTTGGGGTCGGGGAAGGAGCTTGTTAAGTGTGTTGAGTGTTCCGAGAGAGGGAGGAAGGTTTTTGGTGTGATGGGAAAGCGTAGCTTTGAGTCTAAAATTGGGGATATTGGTTCAGGCATTTCGTCGAACAATGGGAGTGCTTTAGTGGATAATGAATCTGGAACTAATGACTCTGAGCAAAACCCTAGTATTGCAAATGGTAATGCTGAAGCTCCCAAAATTGGGGGATTGGGTAAAATTGCAGAAGAAGGGAATGATAATGGTGGCATTGGCAATGGAAGTAGTGAAGGCAAGAAGGATTTGGAAAGTGGAGCTGGAGATGTTGAGATGACGAAGGAAGATAAATTGGAAAGTGAGGATGCTAGCAGCCCGGCTAAAATCGAGCAAAAGAGCGAGTTCTGCTATGGGGAGGCTGAGAAGGAAAGGTTTAATCGGGTTCTCAAGTATTATGAAGGGACACATAATTTTCATAATTTCACTACCAGAACTAAAGCTGAGGACCCTGCTGCTAAGCGATACATTTTGTCGTTCAACGCAAAAACTGTGCTCAACATTGATGGAATGGATTTTATAAAGTGTGAGGTTGTGGGGCAAAGCTTCATGCTGCATCAAATACGGAAGATGATCGGTCTTGCTGTTGCAATCATGAGGAACCTCAGCTCCGAGTCGTTGATTGAGAAAGCTTTCGAGCAGTAAGTATTCCTTTATCTGAATTTCTGTATCTGTGTAAACGATATTTCTCACTTAAATTTGAAATCTTGAATATCAGGAAGGTGAACATTAACGTGCCCATGGCGCCTGAAGTTGGGCTGTATTTAGATGAGTGCTTCTTCTCATCATACAATCAGAAATGGAAACACACCCACGAGGAGCTTTCCATGAAAGATTATGCAGAGGTCGCCGAGGACTTCAAAATGAAGTACATTTACTCTCACATTGCTGCAACGGAGCACAAGGATGGAGCTGTTGCTGTCTGGCTACATTCTTTGAACTATCGCAACTATCCAGACTTACGTGATGCAGACACCATTCCTATCCCGGATGGAAACAAGGTGGTGGATGATTGCCCAAATTCGGAGGCCACTCCCATTCCCGATGGAAATAAGGTGGTGGATGATTGCCCAAACTCAGAGGCCACCCCTATTCCCGATGGAAACAAGGTGGTGGATGATTGCCCAAGCTCAGAGGCCACTCCCATTCCTGATGGAAATAAGGTGGTGGATAATTGCCCAAGCGCGGAGGCCACTCCCATTCCTGATGGAAATAAGGTGGTGGATAGTTGCCCAAGCGCGGAGGTCGCTCCTGTTTCTGATGGAAATAAGGTGGTCGATAATTCGCCAGGCTCGGAGGTGGAGAAGGACGACAAAATGAGCGTGGATGAGTGAGTCAACTTGCAGATGCCTTCACTCCAGGTTTGCAGTAACCTTCCCTTGAGGTGATTCTTGCCATTTGACTCTTTGTCTATGTGCCCTCGTTTTTGCATTACTTTTGCAATGTTTCTACATTTGACATTGTACTCTAAAACCTGCCATTATAGAAATCTCACATGATTTTAGTTATGTAGATGTCCATGATCTCTGTGTTTGTTCTTGAGATCAATTTTGAGACAGTTTTGAAGAACCCTAAAGTATATTTATAATTTAAAGTTCATTTTGTTAGTATTGGAGCTGAATTTAGGCATTGTATGATACTATATGTTATTGCAAGATGTTATCAAAATATAGCATGCGAATGATTTAATGCTGCAGCTGTGCTGGTCAAAGCGTCAGTTTTTCTTGATTATTTTGTGGTTTGGAAATTTTGTTTTAGGTATATCCGTTGTTCCCTTAATACCCTAGTCAAAATTTTCCGCTAACTGAAACTATTACTAAAATAATTATAGACTATATCTGTTAATTCGGGCAAAAAAGTCATAATGAGATCTAAGTTGGAGCTATAATTTATTAACTTTTCGGATATTAATTTCAACTTTCGAAAATTCTACCGTATTTGCGTATGTCGTCTATATAAAATGAGTGAGAAAGTTGTAGTAATTTGTTTCTTCTTTTGATTCCAAGAAGTTGAAGATTGGTAGTGGGTTTTTCATTTTATGTGACCAGAGTAGACTTGATCTTCTGGTGACATGTGTTTTCTACTAAGTGGCGACATTGGACTAATTTTACTGCATACTAAATTTCGTCGGCATTTTCTTCTTCCTTTTTTGGAAAGTTTAATTGAGAATAATTTGTGAAAGATTTGGTAATATTTATGAACTTTTGCCAAAAACAAAATCTAATTCGATCTTCAAAGAAACCGCATAAATGGAAAGTCAACGAAACTGATAATCTTCTTATATCTTTCAGTTATAGAATGGAGGTGGACTCTTAAATTGCGAAGATATATACTGATATACATCATTATATTCAAATTCAAATCCAGTAATGTATATATACCTCGGGAATATAAAAGCTTTTGTGTATAAAAAAAGCAGAATATGAGTAGATTGTTAGCCTTTCGTTTTAGAAAAATTTCTAGCCTTGAGATATCCGAAATGATGCATGTGAATCAAATTTACATTTCATAATGCCAAAACTAACATCGTGATTCTAAAGAAAGCCAACAATTCAGCACCATTGCGCCAAAATGGAGATGGTAAGTTTTTGTTTTCCAAAAAGAAATTTATTTGTCTACGACGTGATCTCCTAGAATGATGTTCTCACATAGAGACGTATGGGGCTACAATGAATTATGAAATGTGACAATACTCAATTAGAAAATATGGGACCACATTCAATTAGTTTATGTTTATTAAGTGAGATCATTATACGTTCTCGTATGAGACATATTTAAAAAAAAAAGCAAATGAATTACCTCAAAAGAAAATAAAACAATTCTCGAGAAAATAACAATAATGAAACCATTCCTTGGCGGAAACGAAAACAATAAAAAATAAAAGAAAGTATTTGAAAACGCATTCCATCCAAAGCACCTAAAATTTCCAACCACCAAAACCACCGCACACAGCCGATGGCCGACACCTCCACCTCCGTTGACTGGTCGGACCTCCCGCCGGAGCTCCTCCAAACCGTCGCCACAAACCTCCCCTCCCTCGCCGACTACATCCGCTTCCGCGCTGTCTGCCACAACTGGCGCTGCGCTGCCCCAATATCCGCGCCCTATCTCCCGCGCGAATTCCCATGGCTCATGCTTCCCTTGAGCCGCTCCTCCAATCGCCGCGCCTTCTTCAACCCCTTGAACAACCACCACCACCGCCTCACCCTCCCCGAGGCCTCCCACAGCCGCCGCCGCGCTGGATCGTCGCTCGGCTGGCTTGTTCTCATCGACGAGTCGCCTTCGATTTTCCTCATCAATCCCCTCACACGCGACCGAATCTCTCTCCCGCCCCTTTCCTCCTTCCCAAACGTCACCAATTTCGACTTCTACAGCATAGGGAGGGAATACACCGTCCGATCGCCGGAAAACGATTTCAATTTCTACAGTCTGACCGAAATGCGCGACGCTTTCATCAAAAAGGTGATCCTCTCTCACAGTCCGCACAATAGCCCCAATTTCTTCGCCTTCGCGATTCTTAATCGGCATGAAAATCTCGCTTACTGTAAAAATGGAGACCAGGCCTGGAAAATCATAGACGGAGCACAGTCTTACGGTGAGGATGTGATTTATTTTAACGGTGCGTTCTACGCTGTCGATAAATTTGGATCAATTGCAATTTGTGATCTAAATGGCGATTCTGATTCACCTGAGGTGAAATTTATCAATGTCGAGCAACAAATTGATGGTGATATGAAGTATTTGGTTGATGCAATGGGTGATCTGTTGCTGGTGGCTAGGTATATAGAATTTGAGATTGATATCGAGTACTACGTAGAAGTGTGCAAGACGGTGAGGTTTCGTGTGTTTAGGTTTGATTGGAATGGCCATAAATGGGTGGATTTGGCAAGTTTAGGTGACAAAGTGTTGCTTTTGGGGGAGAATTCGTCGTTGGCGCTGCCGGCAAGTGATTACCGAGGGTGTAGAGGGAATGTGATCTATTTCAGTGATGATTATTCTGGGGCAAATGCTGATAATATTGCTGGGGATCATGATGTTGGTGTTTATAACTTGGTGGATGGGACTATTCATGAGTTCCCCTGTTATCCTCAGAATTCGCAATGGCCGATTTGGATCACTCCGAGTTTATGCTAAACATGTAAGCTCAATTTCTGGTTTCATCTTAAAATTATGACTTTGTTTTGGTCGCATGATTGTTTCTGTTGTTAGGTCAGATTTTGTATGGTGATATATGTGAAGTGTGTTTTGCCATTATTTATGGTGCTATGTTTTATGTGCATTCTTTCATGAACCCTTAGAAGAACTGGAAATTTTCCTGAGCAAATTAACGTATTACTGATTAGAGTGGAGTAGCATGATTAGTCTAAATTGAAGGGTGAAACCAATTTTTTTTTTTTTTTTTGTTTGGTGATCTTTCTGAAAATCAAAGAATATATGTCAGTTATGTGCTGCTTGTGCATAATCTCACATTCTGCAACTGGATGCAAGTTCAAAAAAATTCGGCTGGTGTATCTTTTCTGAATTTCTTGTGTTATCTTGCATGGTCGTTGTGATTGTGGTTAAAAATATTAAGATTTTCAGGTGCATTGAAGCTTCAAGATTTTTTGAAATAGATCAGTGAATGTCTTACTTAAAATGATTCAACAGTCACCCTATGTATAGTATGATTAACGAGGGAAAATGACTTTTTTGGATTCCCAAATATCCAAACGCAAATATTTTCGTGAGATCTGCCGCATAGAATGCGGCGGGCGTTCATACGGCGTTTTTATATATTTCGCTATTTTCGTGTATTAAAATAAATGCGCGATGTGGTGCAGCGAGCTCGGCCCGGCCTTAAGTGCCTAGACCTTGAGCACAAGGGATCGATTCCCGGCAGCAGCATCTCCACAGGAGCTTCATTTATTTTTGTTTTTTTTTTAATTTTATTTGTTTTATTTGTTTCTTTTCGTTTTTACCTTTTGTTTTTCGATTTTTATGTGTTTGTTTTTCTTTTCTTTTCTCTGTGTTTTTTTATATTTTCTTTTTCTTTAATTTATTTATATTAATTAAATCCCACTAAAATATATTATTTTCTTAGTGCTTTTTTTATTTTCTTTGTGCTTTAATTTTATTGGCACTTTTAATTATATAACATGACACTCTAAGTGTATTAAAATTGCACTTTTAGTTATATAAAAATGCACTTTAATTATATAATAAAGTACCAATTGTTTGCCGTCGCTCCTATTCTAAGCCATGAGTCGAGCGAGGGGGAGCCGAAGGTGAACCCGGAGCGAGCTCAAAGACAAAATTGTTTCCGGTCTCATTATCTATATATTAGTTTTCGGAGCTGAAGACGGAGCCGTTTGTTGTTTGTCGCCCCCCATTATTTGTTGCCGCACCCCTAGATGGTACTTCGATGTATAAAAAATGATACTTAAAAAAATAAAAAAATAAAAAAAAAAAAAAAAAAGTTGACCGGGTCAAACCCGCCCAGTTGACCCGGATCCGACCCGTCCCCCACTTTGTGGCCGGCCGCAGGGGAGGGCTCCTCTTAGAAAAAAGGATTAAAGTCAAATCTTTTAAAATCCAAAATCATAATAGGGTTGGCCGATTAACCTGTGAGTTATATGGGCTAATCTGATAAGGTAAGTGAGGCAAAGGAACCATAATGTAGTACAGTACTAGGTTGACAGTCAGTCACGTGCCATCTTATTTTGACAATTAAGTTTTATGATACAAGAGTGAAAGTGGCTACATCTTGATCATCGATCCATACAATCCAAAGGTGTCGAAGGCGTCTGTGTTGGCTTCAGTCATGTTCCACAACTCTCTTAATACGCTTATCCGGAAATACTCTACCATGCTTGCTAACGATGCTCTCAGAAGACACAGGGGAGAAATCTGATGAAAATTGAACAAGTTGTAATTAATTTATCGTGCACACTTTAGCATGGGCTGCAGGGAAGCATGATCACGTACCTTCCTTCTGAATCAAAGGTTCCAATATCGCTTATAGCTTGGCCTTGTTTATATTAGATGTGTATACATGAAAAAGCGGAGAAGGAAGCCATCCCTGTACAAATTAAGTGACTATGAAAAGGTGTTCCAACCCCTTTTGGAACAAAAAGATTTGAGGTTTCAATTACTGAATTACACCACCACCAACAAAGCAATATTGAAGGAGCACAAGTTTTAACTAGGACGTTCTACAGATCGGATTGAATTATAGAGATCACAGACACAAGAAACCCGTTGGATGCTTGTTTGCAGCATAGATAATTATGTTATCAGAAAATAGCAGTCGTATGAGAAGACAATAGATTCACGTATAAAGAAATTACTTACTGGGAGGGTGCCACATTGAAGAAAATCGCCCATATAAGCGATACAACAACATTGAACCCAACTCTCATCAGTCCTGATATAGTTAAATCAGGTGGTTAGAAATTAAAAGACAATTCCCATCCACGTTGCTAACCGTGATAAAACACCCTAGTTATGTGAATCCCAAATCGAACATATTCATGCATATATGTTAAAATCGCCTACTTCAGATGCAAACTCATCAGTGTGTTGTTGTCATGCCCTTAATGCACCTCGCCATGTTTAACCCTAGATTCATTTCTCGGATGTGAATATTATCAGATCACTCTAAAGATTTCCACACACACCAAATCTCATCAATAAAATGTGCTGAAAGCAAACCTGCTAATTGATCATAATCACAAAAAAAAAAGCTCCTCACCAAGGAAACTAGCTAAATTGAGGCATGAAAATTACCAGCATAGGATTCCCATGGGTAAATGATACCGTTGTCGTCAAGATCAAGAAAGCACAATGCTGCTGCAGGACACTCATGTCACGATGCATATGGCCGGAGTTCCATCGGGGTGATCAGTATCCGGAGCAACTAATCCTCTTACAATATCTGAAATTCCATTTCCAAAAGTATTCACTAGTGACATACTTATGTACTAACAAATTCACTGAGATGTTTTCAATAGATAGCTACAAAAAAATAAAAAATGTCACACAGGATGCAAGAATATTTCCAAATCTAAAAAATTGTAGCTCCAAAATTAAGTTATTAAACTGCATTAGTGAAGTTGAACAGCTAAATTAGAAAAATCATACAGCTTTCAGGCAAAAAAAAATCATGAACTTAGGGAACTACTTCAAAATTGAGATCCCAATAACAAAAAGGCTCATAAACTCCAACAGAAATAACTAACAAATAAATCTGATGTCGTTTTATACACAGACTGAACGTAACAGAAAAATGGGGGGAAAAACTCACAGGGCTTCGGAATTGAAGTTTCGAGTCTGTGGGCACCGGGCGCTCCATAGTCACCGGCGCAAGCGGAAACCGTCGAGTATGTCGGTTTCTTTTCCACTGCATTAGATTCAACAGCTGCCATCACTCTCCAATTCCTTTGAGAACTTTGAAACAAATTGAATGAGACCTTATGCCAAACATTCTCTCGTTTATAGAGGAAGCGTTGAAACGCAAATCACGACGCGCAAGAGTTTCCTATTTTGTAGCAAAACAACAATTTTGGAAATATTCTGCTGAATTGAAATTTGGTTGTTGGAGTGTGAAAGTTCCAAGAATTTTGATTGAGAGAGTTACGTATTTGAAGAGTTGGTCTAATTTTCTTTTATTTTATTTTCTTTCTTATTTTATTAGTATTTCATTTCATTTTATTTTGCACGATCATTTCTTTCTTTTTTTGTTATATTATGATAAGAAATATTAATTTAACATATGAATTATGAGATAGTTAATCATAAATTCTATTTCTTTTGATTTATTTTGTCCTTTACTAAAAAATATATCTAGAAAAATTGCATCTTAGATTATACTTATTTTCATTAATTTGTAAAATCAAACTAAAACACGCCAAAAGAAGATACCAAGTGCATTAGTAGGTGTTTCCTCCGTCGCACAATTTCTTTTCTTCAAGATATTACCATTTGAATTTATATTTCGTGATTCTCCATAATTACGATATATAATTATTTTTTTAAAAATAAATATTATTAAGATAATGAAATAAATAGTGATACAGAGGGTGGTAGAGGAAACTGATGAAATGCAAGTTGGTAAATATAAATATATTCTCGCCTACTCGAGAATATACAAAACATACATGCATATATATTTTGTTTATTATTTTTCATTTAAATAGGGTTGAGTTGAGTTGTCTTGGTTTGCATCCCGGCAAGGTAGTCAAACAAAGTGCCATCGAAGCACCCCCTCACCACCTCCTTGGACAGCATCCCATTTTCGTCTTTACCTAGAATGTACAATACTATCCACTCCCCTTTACTTGCAATCCTGCATTCAATTAACCACAATATTAATATTCATAACCAATTAATTCTACTTGTACATTCAGCTCTGACCATCCAAAGCTGTCGTAGATGTCTCTGTTGGCTTGGGTCATGCTCCACACTTCTTTAAACGTGAGCTTATCGGGAGATGTTTTACTGTACTTGCTAAAGATGCTCTCAAAGTTTACGGGGGAGAATCTGCAAAATGGAAGTGTAGTTGTAGTTGCAGTTGCTATTGTATTTGCATTAATCTGCATATATACCTTCCTTCCGTGTCGAATGTTCCAGTATCACTTCCGTGCTTGGCCTTGTTTATATTAGATATGTAGATAGGGAGTAATGGATTAGGAAACCATCCCTGTATTGTATTGTATTGTATTGTTATGTGATTTCACTCTGATCATCAATTACTATATGAATGAATTGAAGCATAGCTTACTGGGAGTGTAGGATAGCTCATTTCCACATGTATGAAAGCAGCCAGTCCAAATGATGCGACAACATTGAACCCAAGTTTCCGAAATCCTGCAAAACTTAAATCGAAAGTGCCTAATTGTCCAACGTAATTAACTTGAGATAGAGGTAATTGGATGAATATATATACCAGCATAGGTTTCGGAGGGATAAATGATACCGTTGGCATCTCCATCAAAGAAAGCACAATGCTGCTGCAGAACACTCATATCATGCCTACGCCCCGGAGTTCCCTCAGGGTGTTCCATATCAGCAGCAACCGATCCTCTTACCAAATCTTAATTTCAATTTCACAAAAACACCATCTTTTTATTTATTACTCATACTCATACACTTATCTATTTATTAACACAATACATGCAGAGATGCTAGATTCCGATCGACTTTCAATGACAAAACTAAAACAATTAACAACTATATATAGGCCAATATTCATATACATAAAATCGAGAATCAAATAACAAGGCTCATGAAATCCAAATAAATACAAATTAGTGAAGTTGAAGAGAACTGACAGGGCTTCAGAATCGAAGTTTCCAAGTCTGTGCGCACCGGGCGCTCCAAAGTCGCCGGCGCAAGCGGCGCCACCGCTGACAACGCCGGATTTCTTTCCCCTGCATTAGCTTCCATTACTCTCGTCCAACACTTAATAATACCTTACGCTAAACAATCCCATTATTTATTAACGAATCTTCAAACGCTAAATGGCGCTGCAGAATATATGCAAGTTACAAACACGCACGACTTTCTTATTTCTGCACCAAAGAAATAATTTTTGGGAATTCTTTTAGATTAAGTTGAAGATTTTGGATTTGAATTTCCAGAATTGAGAGTTTCGTAATTGAATAGCTGATTTGACGACATAAGTTTGATAGTAGATGCAATAAAATTCTCCATATTGGGACTCATATAATCATCAAATTAATCATGGCACTGTACATAATCGATTCATGAATTTGACGGAACTACTAAAAATTTAATAATATCACTACTTTTCTTAATAAGAATTTAATCAAATCATATTCAATACGGTGCAGTCGAAACATCACTTTATGTCTTTATCATAAAAATTAGTGTCGTACCCATGCGTTGCACGCTATGCAAGAGTGACAAAAAGAAGGTCAACAAATAAAAAGAAATATAAAATAAAGTGTATCAAACATCATTAAATAACTCATCCAAAATATTGGTGTATTGAATGAGTCACTATGAATTTAAAACTTGTTAGTATTATTAAAACATCTTAAAAACATACTGAATTTGAAAAATTAGTTGAAGCTAGTAATTTGAAAAATTAGTAACTTTTATCACTTCTCTGGGGTAGAGTTTTCTTTTTCTTCTTCAGAAATTTCCCATATTTCTTTATTACTATTAGTGATAGACTGATAGTGTATAATAAGTTGAAATCGTGTTCAAATCTGACACATAATTTAGTTACTGGTATACTACATGTAGAATTAATCTTCGATATAGTTCATGATATCAAAATTTAAAACATTAAAATGTATTTAAGTTTACAATAAATAATTCCAAGACTTTGTAATACTAACAGATCTGTGCATATCTTCTTTAAAAATATATACATGTAAAGAGTTGACAATCATTCCCAGAGTAGCAGCAATCGATTTAAGATTTTATTCGATCTTGTTTTGATGTTGCATCTGCATCCTGGCGCAGTACTCAAACAAACTACCATCGTAGCAGAGCCTGATCGCCTCTTTCGAAAGTAAACCATCTTCATCACTAGCTTTATTTGCAATCCTGCATTGCAACCTCATTGACCATTCTACAACAATATAAATTAATATCAAAACTTGAAGTTAAGTGTGGCAATCACCCATACCATCCAAAAAGGTCCAAGGCTTCTCTGTTGCCTCCAGTCATGTCCCATAGTTCTCCAAGTGTAAGCTTATCCGGACATGTTCTACCATACTTGCTAAACATGTTCTCGAAATTAACGGGGGAGTATCTGAAAATATGTAACTACTCCTTATTGGGGGACGTTCGTCTCATGGCATCGTCTAAACTGAATACAAGAAGGAGACATGATTGCGTACCTTCCTTCCCTATCGTAAGTTGCGGAGTCACTTCCGTGCTTGGCCCTATATATGTTGGATATGTATATGGGGAATATAAGAGAAGGAAACCATCCCTGTATAGTTATGTAACTCAGCGATTTGAAGTTATAATATACGCCAGTGCTTGCAACACATCACACTCCATTTGAGACTACAATAAGAGCTTAAGGTTTCAAATGCACCCATTAAGAAATCAATGTTGATGGAGCTGTCAAAAATCATAAATTAAGCAACAACTGCTAATAAATAATTTTTATTGGAACATACTACGAGAATCGCATGGCATCAGAAACAATATAAACGGAATCGACCAAATCTTGCATTCATAGAGTTGTATTCAAAATCCACCACTTTTAGAACCTGTCATATGCTCGTTTATATCACAAACCAATAAATGTATCATCTGAGATTATGACAGGATCACATTTTCAACTGAACACAATTACTTACTGGGAGTGTGGGATAACTCAAACCCACATTGATGAAGAAGGCCAATACAAGTGATGCAATAATATTAAATCCGATTTTCCTAAGTCCTCATAAAATGCATGCAGTAGTCAGAAAATGCCCATCCACATTGTTAGATGTGTTAAAAAGACCCTAATGGTGTGATTTCACAATCAGATATAAGTCTCTTTCCTCTCTAAATTAGCCTACTAGAAAGGATCGATGTAGTTATGCCTATGCGTAGGAAAACCAATCAGCATCACCAAAAGGTGATGGAAAATACAAACAAATCCAAGGCAAACCAGATCTTGCAACACAAATGGAAAATCGAGAATAATCTAAAACAAAGCAAGAAGAAGTTCATCCTAATCATCCAATCCTCATCAATGGGAAAATAAGCACATGAAAAGTTACCAGCATAGGTTTCCCATGGGTAAATGATACCGTTGTCGTCAAGATCAAAGAAAGCACAATGTTGCTGCAGGACACTCATGTCACGATGCATATGGCCCGGAGTTCCATCGGGGTGATCAGTATCCGGAGCTACTAATCCTCTTACCATATCTGAAATTCCATTTCACAACAGACCAAACAAGTTTCAACACTTAATTAGTGTATTTTGGGGGAAAGTGATATAGCTTAGCACACTGCTTGAAAATCGAGAATCCATTAATTAACATACATATATAATATAATGAATGTATTAGTGAACTCACAGGGCTTGGGGATTGAAGTTTCAAGGTCTGAGCGGACTGGGCGATCGATAGTGACCGGCGCAAGCGGCGCCACCACCGGATTTCTATTAGCTTCAACGGCTGCCATCACTTCACTTTCCTATGAGAAGCAAGCACAAATTTCTACGAACTGAGTCTGCTATTGTAAAATGAGGAAGTGATGATACGCTAGCCAGCTAGCAGCAGGCGGAATGCATGTTGTAACACGTAAACTGCCTTATTTCTGCAGCAAACAAACACAAACAATTTTATACATGTATATCAGCTCAAAAGTGCATTTAATCGGCTCAATTTTGGGTTCGAAAGTTGGAAGCTTTCGGATTTATCTCTTTAACTTCTTAACTTTTTGTAATTGTAATACGCACAAATTTTTCGACGGGCGGAAAAATGAGTCAGCGTTGTTCTGAGCTTTCGTGAACTTAAAATTTCTACTTCAAAACAATGTTGTTTCTTATAAGAAAATTTTAAAATTAAAAAAAAAATGGAACAACATTGATCTATTTTAGCCCGAGCCCATTAAATCTATGGCGGCAAAAAAGACCTTTTTTTTTTTTTTCAAACATTCACATGGATCCCATCGTATCCTAAAATATTGGTGGACGAAGGGAGCATACTATTTTGGAACTAGTTTAAAATTTTAGCCCAAGCCCATTAAATTTGTCGGGCCAAAAAAGCCCGATTTTTTTCGAGCCTTCACATGGAGCTCAACCCATCCTAAAATATTGGTGGACAAAGAGAGTATATAGTTTTGGAACTAGTTTAAAATAGACAGAAATCAATTACTATATTTTTTTGTAAAATTTAATTGTTTCTAGTAATATATAGTTTAGAAAAACTTTTTTGTATGATATATTTGTACAATATATAATTATGTATAGAGATTAGAGAAGATAAAATGCAACCATTCAAATAAAAAACATAAAAATTGACTTCACTTAATTTTTTATTCCCTTTCTTAATTATTTTATTTATTTATTTGGAGATAATCTCATTTATCGTGAATTAACGTGATCTTATGATTCTTATCCCATATTTATGGGATTGACGGTTATTAACGTGAACTTTGGATTTTTTTTAGAAAATAGTTTAGATTTCTTCAGTTGACTACACTAGACATGATATTTCTATGTGTAGAATAGTTTAACAATTCGTACGTTCAATGTTTTCCATTTTAATTTCAATTTTCATTTTCTTTAATTTCGTGAATTGACTTCATTTATGTGAGTTTTTGTTATTTACGTGAATTCCAAATACGTGACCTTTAGTTGTGTGAATTAATGTTTTATCCATGAATTCTACTTTTTGCCCAGGTTTTAACTACATGAATTTGTCATGAATCAAAATGTGATTGAGGATGGAAGAGGAAAGGTGGAGAAAAATAGGGTTCAGCTTAAAGGGGTGAAAAATGCAATCTTGAATTAATGGGAATTGGTGATGAAAGAGAAGTGCTTTACGTGGAAGCATTTGGGGGAACAAACCCATTTCACTTTATTAGTTATTATCTTTTATTTTATTTTGCTTTGAGAAGTTGTTGTTTACTTTTAGGAGTTGTTATTTACTTTTATAAGGGGGCCCACATGTAGGAGATGTTATTAAGGTTACTGTTGTAATGAGGAAGGACAGAAAATTAATTCGCCTCAATTTTCATCTCTTACTTTCTCTCTCATATTTCCCCCATTTCTCCTCTGCAGAGTATTTTATTGTTCTTGAATTCATTATTTAAAAAAAAAATACAAAAAATAGGAAATCTACACCAAAACACTACAATTGGTATCTAGAGCCAACTTTCTTGGAAGATGGCCGATCACACTCGCTTTAAGGACCTGCAAGAGGCGCAAAAACGATTGGATCAGATTCTTCAATCTGAATCATTAAAAAGGGAAGCATTAGAATTGAAACTTCAAGAGCAAATTTCTGACATGGAATCAGAGGTACAAGAACAGTTGGTAGGAGTCACAAGTAAGTTTGACCATCTCTCTAATACCCTAGCTACTATTCAGCTGCAATTATTAAATTTGAGTAGGGGAGAGGATGATTCAATTTTGGGGAGAGGAGGGGGTGGTGATGGCAGTCACACCAGAAGTCCTCATACACGTTATAGGCTGCAGAATCATGACCAATCTGGTGCTACCATAATCAGCCCACTACCAAAGATAGATTTTCCTAAATTTGATGGATCTCACCCACGATCTTGGATCTTAAGGTGTCAGGGGTATTTTCAGCTCATACCCAATATTCTGAATCAACAAAAGGTAACACTAGCCTTAATGCACTTTGAAGGTAAAGCGGCACAATGGTACCATAGGTTTGAAGAACTGAAAGAGGCTAAAATCATTGCCGAATTCAACAAATTACGTCAAGTTGGAAGCTATTCTGATTATGTGGAGAAGTTTGAAGAGTTGAAGGCATGTATGTTGTTACTAAACAGAGGAGACTACTCTGAGGAATATTTTGTAGCAAGTTTTGTTAGCGGGTTAAGTGAGGAGTTACAATCTTTTGTAAGGATGTTTAATCCTTCTACACTCGATCAGACTATAGAGCTGGGGAGAAACCAACTGCAGACCCTAGAAGCTCTGACAAGGAAACTTAGAGGGGGTGGTAAAAGTGTGAACCCACAAAACAACAGCTACAAGAAACTGGAATACACCAATCCAACCTAATAAAGAGGGCAAACTGCCTCCAACAATACCCCAGTTAAACTTCTTACTAAAGCAGAGATGGCAGCAAGAAGGGAGCAAGGGCTATACTATAATTGTGATGAACCTTACACACCTGGTCATAGGTGTAAACATAGGATCTTATACATTTTGATGACAGAGGAAGAAGAGAACAATATGTTACAAGCTGAGGTAAATGAACCAACTGGTGAAGAAGAAGTTTGCATAGTCATGGATGAAGTGCAGTACACATTCAATGCTATGGCTGGAGAAAATAGGCTCACTACTATGAGGTTAGTTGGAGAAGTTGGAAGTCAAAACATCAACATTCTAGTGGATTCGGGGAGTACTCTAAGCTTTATCAGTGAGTCAACTGCTAAAACTTTAGGGTATAGCCAGGAGGCAGTCAAACCAATATTAGTCAAGGTCGCTAATGGGAATAAATTGGTGAGTTCCAAAAGGATTAGGGGTTTCAAATGGGCAATGCAACAACATCAATTCCACTTTTCCCCTAGAGTCCTATCTACTGATGAGTATGACTTAATGTTGGGAGATGACTGGTTAAAGGCTTGCACACCCATTGAGCTAGATTATGATCAAATGACTATCACTGTCACATGGATGGGGAACAGGGTTAAACTACAAGCTATTACTGGAACAGGGTAGTGCCAATTTATTTCTGTTCCTTCTCTATACCAGCTGCTGCACTACGATCTCAGTTCAATTGAGGAAGTTTATTGGATCAAAACAAAGAATGACCATACAGAAACTAGTAATGGGTTGGAAGATTTGCTCGAGGAATTTCAAGACATTTTTGAAGAGCCAAAGGGACTGCCTCCAAGTAGAGGGGTGGAACACCAGGTTGTTTTGAAGCCAGGAAGTGTTCCTAGACAACAATTTCCCTATAGGGTATCTCATGATCAAAAAAATGAGATAGAGAAGATTGTGAGAGAACTACTTGCAACAGGTGCAATACATTATAGTAAAAGTCCTTATGCCTCACCTGTTCTCTTAGTTAAGAAGAAGGATGGGACATGGAGGATGTGTGTAGACTACAGATACCTAAACAATATGACAGTGAAGCACAATTATCCCATACCGGTCATTGAAGAGCTACTGGATGAGTTACAAGGGAGCAAATTCTTCTCTAAAATTGATTTGAGATTTGGTTATTTTCAAATTCTCATGGCCCCTGAATGTAGAAACCTCACTGCTTTCAGAACCCATCATGGGCATTTTGAGTTCTTAGTGATGCCATTTGGATTGTGTAACGCCCCTGCCACATTCCAATCACTAATGAATCAAGTTTTCAGTGCTTTACTATGAAAAACGGTATTGGTATTCTTTGATGACATCTTAGTCTATAGTAAGAGCTGGGAGGAGCATGAAATTCACCTAAGAGAAGTTCTCACTATTCTAAGAAAGAACCAGTCATATGCCAAAAGAAGTAAATTCACCCCCATCACACTCCTTGGCATCTTTTTTATCTACCCCAAAAACTGAAGCTAAAGATCTTATGCAGCAAAGGCAACAACATTTACGTGAATTGTTTCTGTTTCTGTTTACGTGAATTCTCATCATTTACGTGAATTGTTTCTATTTGCGTGAATTGCCATCCTATACGTAAACTTTGTAGTTAATTTCGTGAATTCTCATCTTTTACGTGAGTTGTCATCCTACTTGTTGGAATTTATTAGTGCATATTAATAGTTTAACATCTATAAAAATGACTACATTCAAAATTGAAAAAAGAAT
>JAYJMF010000030.1:428577-441530 GCA_036873715.1 Salvia sclarea
GTACGGATGCGACCCGATTTACCAATTTTGCCCTCCATTGTAATCTATAAATAGCAAGTCATTTCATTTGTAAAAGGTTGGAATCAAAAAACTATATTGAAATATACTTGGAATTCTCTCATTTTACGTGTTCATCTTCTTCCCTTCAACTCACTTTTCCAACGAACTCCTATCCTCCCGCCGCCGCTCGGATCCATCCCCGGTCCGACTTGGTAGCGTACTTTCTCTCTCTACCCCCTCTTTCTCCGATGATGGGTTCGAAAGAACTTATCACTTTCATATAAGGATGTTATACGACTCATGAAATTAATTAATAACATGGAGGATCGCATTTGTTTGTATGAAAATTATAATTCTAACAGCATTTTGATTAGTAAACTTCTTTTGTTTCCATGTATTTATACATGGTTCGAACAACTGTTAGATGTTTTGAGGTCATAATTTGATACTACTTCAATAAAGAAAAACAAATATATTTTGATAGCTAGGTAATAAATGGTTGTAATTTTTATAAGATATATCTTGATTGGTAAGGCTTAAAGCTAAAAGCTTTCTTTCTTACGTGGCATAATCTCCAGAATTATATATGAGCATTACTTTGGGAGTCGACTGAGAACTCATTTAGAATTTCACAGTTTTCTTGATACTTGATTAGTGAAATTGAAAATTCAGAGCCACGTAAAAGTTTATCAAAAATTTGATGATATGGTTGACATGATAAAAGATATCCACAGAATAAATAGATTAGTGTCCTGTATTAAATGCAGTGTGTTCCTATAATTAATTATCTTATAGTTAAGGTTTAATTTTTTGGCGCCCAATAATTAAATAGAATAAAGGATTAATATGAATTGACAATAATACCCCTTAGAAGAATGCGAGTGAACAATCTATCTCCACTGCAAATACTGCTCTATCTTGTTCTTGGTTGAGCGGTCGTACAAAAAGAGGAAGCAGAGCTATTGAAAAAAGAATAGCAGATTTCTATTTTTAGTTTTCCTGGATAGTGGTAGTAATGTATGACTTTTGTATTCCATGTGTCTCGGTTGATACGAAGTGGATGCGTGTTAGGGGGTTCAAAGTTTAAGAATAAGACATGAATATAAACTACAACATTTTTGTTATCTTTTTATTTTGGTAACTATTGGACCATTTTTTATTTTTGTTTTTTGGGTATCGGCATGTTTAGCTACTTATATAGTTCTTCTATACAAAGTAAATTGTTGAATTTTATCATGAAATTTCATGTTTATGCTATATTCTTTCCATCATAATAATAATATCAATAAGCTGCTTATCAAATTTAATTGTATGCCCGTAATATAAGAAAGCAATGCATAATATAAAATTTTGTGAAAATGGTGTTTTATGCCCATCCTTATAACATTCATCCAAATAGGTCCATTGTGATAGGAAACATTCATCTCCTATGTCTTAACTACCTAAATTGTCCTTGAACATTGATTTATTTGCATATTTTTATTATAATGTCAAACTTTTTCTTACACAATTGTATTTGTGTAAGAAGAAACATGTAAGAAATTTATTTTCGATTATAATGCAAATAGTTGGGAGTTAACGACAAAAATATACATTCCCTGAATATTTTTCTTGCCAAACGTCATTCTATTGTACTACAGTCTCGGCAAGGTGTATTTTGTAGAGGCAAGTTGTTTTTTATTTTGCTTTATATATTTTCTTGCCGAGACCATATTAGATATTTGTAGTGGCAACTGGCAAGTGGGTTTTTTGTAGCGGCAAGTTTTTTTTGCTTTATGTTTTGTTCTCGCCGAGACAAAATAGTTACAATTTTGTATCATAGCGAGTTGGTTTTTTTATTTTTGTTTTTGTTTTGTTTTTTAAACCAAACTAATATATTTATGATTTTCAACTCTTCGACACTTTTAATTACATGTCGTAACTTAATTTCGACATTGCCGCTACATTGGTCTTTGTCGTCTTTTGAAGAATATTTACGATTTCTATTCAAATTAACCATATATATTTTGGAAATGTAAAAAAGTATGAGAGCGTTTTAAAAAAAAGTAAAAGGTGTACGTAATCGAACCCCATCAGCTAAGCTTATTTAGCTCGTTGCACATTTAAAAATTAGAAATGACTCCATTGTTCGAGGCACAGTGAGGGAATTTCGGTTGAAGATATGAAACTTTTGCCTAAATATTAATCTAATTTTATTAATAATTAACAATATCTACTATGATTACATGGCAAAGAATCATCATTGGAATACGTGAAGTATTATTCAGCACATCAAGGGGGTGTAGCTCATATGGTAGAGCGCTCGCTTCGCATGCGAGAGGCACGGGGTTCGATTCCCCGCACCTCCATATTCACATTTTCTTATTTTTCTTATTATAAAGAACATAAAATTTGAGGAAATGGGTGATTTTAAGCATTTTGCTTTAACAAAGATAAAATTTAACTCATAAAATAAAAGAGAAAAAATTATTTTGGGTCTTATTTGATTAATAATTTTGTTTCGAGAGGCACGAAGTACTTTTTATAATATAATAATAACTAGTTCGCATCTCGTCGAATTTTAACAGTGATTCCTTTATTTTGTGAGAGATAATTATTTCACATATTATTTTCTTATAAAAAATTACTATTTATTGTAGTCTCGAATTTATATAATAACACTATTAATTATTGATCAAAATATGTAAATATATGTTAAACGTTTTAACAGATGTTCGATATACAGAGCTAGCACATGTTGCGGTAGTTCCACCTAGATATGTTCTTCTCATTCTCTGAGGGACAGGCGTGTAATTTTGCCGACAGACGTGCAAAAAGGTGAAAATAAGGTTGTCGCTCTATCTTCTGATCATATTGTCGGTTTCTGTTAGAAATATTCTCGTTGTAGGGAAATGAGCGCATGCCACATATGTAAGTTGAAAGGTATCTTCTTGTCTTTATCTTTTAGGCCTATAGGGGCGGTCTCAAACCTGTAGGAGTGTTTTTCAAGTCTACAAATCTTGTGAGCTTGAGCCCTTAAGTGTTGCGACACAGTGCTCGAGAGGGGATTCGCGAGCTATGTTCCCCTTTTGTCATTTAGTTGCAGCCCTAGACGATGGTTTAACTCTGATTCTTTGAGTCCGTATTGGGCTTTCTAGGGTTTTTTCTTCGTATTGGGCCGAAGGGGTCCTTTCTCTACTAAGGCCCTTTTCTGACGAGCTTTAGGCCTTGTCAGATAGATCCAAAGTGAGAAGTGCATAAAATCTTCCTCATCAATGTGTGATTGAGGAATGATAGAAGTCATAAATAAAGATTGTAGAAAGAAAAAAATTAATAAGGAAAATCCACATAGAATAAAAGAATGGTTGCTGGGTTTTTTATGGGTTATTGACCTGTAAATTACTAAACTTTCACCAAATTTTCGTTTTGCATACCAACTTTAAAATCCGCCTATAAATTATCGAACTATTGATTTTTTCTCATTTTGCTATCAATCATGATTTTGACTTAAGTAATATGACATAGAATGCTAAAAATTTGACGGTACATAATTAAAACACGTCGCAACAGCAAGGATAACGTCGTGTTATTAGGTGTAGCGGAAATGACGTCGTTCTTTGTAATTACATGTTTGTTTATAAGCCAAAATTCTGATTAGTAGCAAAATCAGAAAAAATCAAAAGTTCGATAATTTATAGGCGAATTTTAAAGTTGGCATGCAAAACGAGAATTTGATAAAAATTCACTAATTTAGAGGCCAATAACCTTTTTCTAATCAAGAGTCGAATTTTATATTGATGGATCCATCGTCAGTAACTATACAAAATAAATTTAGAGAATGGGCGTTTGTGTAATCATTGGCATGTCATGTTATCTTTGTAAAAATTGTGAGTCCATCTTATTTTCCACAATTTCCTACGAGTGACATTTTGACTAAATTAAACTTGTAACCGAATTTAAAGATATGTTGGGGGTGTAGCTCATATGGTAGAGCGCTCGCTTCGCATGCGAGAGGCACGGGGTTCGATTCCCCGCACCTCCATGTTCCACTCTTTCTTCTTTTTTTTTTTTCAATATCCTTCTTTTCTTTTTACCTTTTTTATTTATTTTTTTATTTTTTGTATTTCAGAATTCAGACTACCCTTGATTATATAACCTAATCCAACTAATAAATTCGATTGGACCGGCCATAAGGATAACTGACTGTATACAAAATCTGATTGAAAATATTCTTGACAAAAAAAATAAAAAAAAAATCCTTGTGTAAGTAGCTATCTTGCACCAGATCAAAAACCTTAATCAGATATTCAAACAATCAAACCTTGCTACCTATAGACTATAGCGTGCTTATTTCCAAAGTGGCATTGAGCTTTAGAGCTACGTTACTTCGGATCAAGAAAAAAGAATATCGCCAGTTTATTACAACAAAAGTGGTCTTGTGACTCTTACATACCCAAAGGTCAAAATAGAAAATGCACGCAGTTCGATTTCTTGTTTGGTTCGACGTATAAAATACATTAAAAGAAGAAGAAGAAAACAACGGCTTTTCTTGTTAAAAAAAAGCCAGCAATTACCCTTTTTTTTGTTCAAACCAACCATTGATATCTAAATAAACCAATTGATTCAAAAATTACTTTGGATATACAGAATAGTAATAAAAAATCATCATTTCCAACTAAGATTTTTCACTTCTATTTTGGGACCTATCACTAATTCTAAATGAACCAATTTACATAAAATGGCTAAATTCCGTAGTGCAATGGTGGTGGATGTAAGAGATCACAAGGAGATTGCTTGCGCTTCATCCAAGCTGCCAACAAGTTGCATAAATCATAATTCCGAACAGCCAACTAGCTATGTCACCTACATAAAAAAGGTTGGATTCATGAAAACAAGGAACCAGAAAAGTGAACGTTGCGAAGAACATATAACATAGAGAGGTTACCTTTTGGGTGCCAATGTTACGGAGCCGGTGCAAAATTTCAGCAAAATCAGTGGGCGGTATCTGAGAAAAGCTTACATTTTCTCCACTTATTGGATGCTCAAACCTAAAATGGAAAATAAATTTTAGCTTAGATTTTCTGCTTAAACCTGTAAATGAAAATAAAATCCAAGCTGCTTATATGCACAGATAAACAGCAGGGTTGTAATCTTGTCCAAGACCTGAAGCAAGAAAGCAGTAAGCAGATAAAGAGTAACCTTACCCGAGAGTTAAAGCGTGGAGGCAAGGTCTTTCTAGTCTGGCAACCAGTTCCAGAAGCTGGGCATGATAGCTAGAGGGGTTCTTCGACTGAAGCAGTGATAAGCTCATGCCCTTAGTTCCTCCATACAAGTCATCTCCCAAGAGTGGAACACCAAGATACTTTGCATGGGCTCGGATCTAATTCAGAAAGCCAGAAAAGAGTATGTTGGAACCTAATGCCAAGTGCCGCATTTGAAGTAATATCACAAGCAGAGTTATTGTTGATAATAAGACGATACATGAGCAGCCGTTCTCTAACCTTATCCTACTGCAGTGCACAACTAGCTTCTAGAAACAATCTATAATAGACACGCAAGACTACTGAGACACATTTTAGATTCTAGTGGTGCTCCTATAATGTACCGATCATCTACTTTCTTTATATGCACATTGATTAGCAGATTTAAGATCAAATATGGAGATATATTCCATAGAAGAACAAAGTAAGCAGTTTAAAATGGTCAGACTCAGAAGAAGATAAGACCTGATGAGTTCGTCCAGTTTCTAACCTCCATTCCACCAATGCACAACCACCACCAGCAAGTATTTCAATTACTTTGTACCTGAAGATCAGTTAAACCAGTGTATAAACATACTATGTGCAAGCCACTAAAACAATTTCAGAAGATATACATAGTGCTCATTAATTTGATAGATTTGCTAAGACCAAGACAGAATAAAAGATGAATTTGAGAAAGGTAAAACTACATATGGACACATGTGAAGAGTATTGCAAGCAGAAGCTGAATATTGATATACATATGCAGGTAATTAGTGGCTGAATTGAGTCTATCTCTTAAAAATCCAAAACGGGAGTATATATGGCTTGGCTGATATGTCAGCAGTAAAATTATATCTTTATTGACCTAGCTCCTAGATTTCCCAGTAATTCCACAAGTTGCTTATTAGTATACAAGTCCACCATGATCCACATGCAAGAGAAGCTTTGCAAATGTCAAAAGATATTGCAGATCCG
Source organism: Salvia sclarea (assembly GCA_036873715.1). Classification (NCBI taxonomy): domain Eukaryota; kingdom Viridiplantae; phylum Streptophyta; class Magnoliopsida; order Lamiales; family Lamiaceae; genus Salvia; species Salvia sclarea. The sequence goes on from JAYJMF010000030.1 coordinate 434,775, forward strand.
CCTTCATTGGACACGAGAAGCTGAGAAGGGTGATTTTTCTTGCCAATACCATAACAATTCAAAAGTCATCTCCATGTTATAATTAGATCATCCCCTGGAAATTGAGCACAGAACTCTTAAATGCCTGGTGCACTGAAAACAGTACTCAAGCAATAAGACTACCGACTTGGTCTTGCATACATACCATCTGTACCCAATTGGCGAATGACCGTTCTATTGACAAGGTTTTAGCATGAAACTTTCACTAAACATTAGTATTTGGTTCAGCATTTCACCAATGCTTAGCAACTCATGCTCCAGTCCATTCTAAAGTAAGGCCTCATAGTTACATCCTTGAAGAAATATGGATAATCTCCTTTGTAGACATGGCGGTTGAGGAAGAAACATGTGATTAATTGCAGTCTTCCTGAATCATAAGAACTCTCTGTTCTACCTCAACAATATTTCTTTCAACCAGGCATGTGCAAGCTTCAAAAGAAAAGCTTGGAGATGCAAACAGATACGAGCTGACTCAAATTGAGATTAACATCAAACAGCAAGCATATGAGCATATCTAGTCAACTCTGAGTTCATTTTGGCATCCTTAAGTATGAAAGAGATAAAACCATTCACTCCAGATGCAATAGAAAGATCACCACCATAAGTTGATGCACTTGAACGAGATTAAAATCATCAAGCAGTTAGTGTGTTGCAACTTAATAGAAAATAAGCATCCCCATTCACTCCAGATGCAATAGAAAGATCACCACCATATGTTGATGCGCATAGTCCATACTTTAGACAGTGATCGCCGAGCATCTCCATGTTCCCAATCTATCAGAAAAAGCTTTAAAAATTAAACAAACTCTAAGGGGTATCAGCCAATGAGAAAGGAGAAACCTTAAATCATAAGTAGTAAGCATTTAAAATGGCCTTATTACATACTATATCAATTTGCTGACACATGCATCATCTGGTCATTTCTTTACTGACTGTGGATAAGTCTTGTTGTATGGAAAATATAAAAAATTTAGACATGAAACTTGAATTGTAAACCTCTGGAGTACCAGATTTATCTTCTCAAAATTCCCGACCAGAATAAGAGAAGCAGGAGATTTGAATTTACCACGAAGCAGTAAAAAGGGTACAGGCAAAAGGCTAATATTGCAAACTGATAAAGAACTTTAACAGCTATAAGCAAGGAATCGAAGGCCTCAACATAAAGAACTCACCTGACGGCAACCCATGGCTCTCATATTACATTATTACATACCCAAGGGCAACACTTAGTTCTCCGCTGATGTGGCTGCTCCCACTCATAAAGTCAACTGAAAAATGAAAATAAATGCAGTTGTGGAATCCCTATTCCATCACCAGTAATCCTGGCATGAGCATTCACCATCTTTGAAGTGATGATAGCGGTTCGTGTCTCTGACAAAGATTTCTCTCCTCTCAGATCTAGATATAAATTTTATAACAGCATGGCAATCTCCACAAATTCTTAGGTTTTTAGTGACCCTAAGAGAAGACCCTTCAGCAGTATTAATAATACCAAAAACTACAGCCAACTTCTCACTGTGGCCACATAAGATATGTTCCTTCTCCTGTTCCTCCACATCTTGTAGCACCCAATCTGTTATTGGCAAGTGACCTGCTCTCTTCATTTCCGCACTAAATTTGGCTAATCTATCCAGGATTTGATCCATTTGAGGAAGTGATTTGTCACCTGCCAAAATCATGTGTACTTTGTTCTTGACCTCAATCCAACTGCAGCCAGGGTTCTTCTTCAGTCCCTTCTCCCTCATTATATCTCTGACTTCATCTACATCTTTCCATTGTTTCTTAGAAGCATAAATGTTAGACAGAAGAATGTAATTTCCAGGATTCCTTGGTTCTAGTTCAAACAATTTACCAGCGGCTAGCTCACCCAAGCTCAAGTTATGATGAAGTCTACAGGAACTTAACAATGCACCCCAAACACAAGCATCAGGGTCATATGGCATTTTTGTAATCATGGAATAGGCTTCTTCAAGCTTGCCAGCACGACCAAGCAGACTCACAATACAAGCATAATGCTCCATTCTAGGTTCAACACCATGATCCTTCAGCATGCTTTCAAAGTAATGATACCCTTCTTCTGTAAGGCCACTTTGGCCACATGCAGATAGGAGGCTGGTGAAACTAACAGAGTCAGGTTTCTGTCCACTCCTCTGCAGCAAGAGAAAAATTTCAATGGCTTCCTTTGCATTTCCATGCATTGCATATGCCCCCAACATTGCATTCCAGCAAACCAAATTACGGACAGGCAACCTATCAAAGCAACATCGAGCTTCTCGGATCTTTCCACAATTGGCATACATATCTATCAGTGCACTGGCTACATAAACATCACCTGTAATGTACCTTCTAAGAGAAAAGCAGTGAGCAGCCTTCCCATGCATAAGTGCTGCGATATTGCCACAAGCAGGAAGCAAGCAAGGAATGGTCACAGCATTTGGTTTGACGCCAGCAGCCTGCATTTCTCTGAAAAGATCCAAAGCCTCGATATCTTTACCGTGCTGTGAGCAACAAGCTATAACTGAAGTCCATGAAACTACATTCAATTCCATTCCTTGGGCCATGTGCTCTTTAAACACAAGCAATGCTTTGTCAACAAGACCATGTCGAGTCAGCCCTGCTATGAAGGCATTGCAGGCCCCAACATCCACTTGATCTATATCCTCAAATGCATGTAACATCTCTTGAGGACACCCACACTTGCTATACATGTCAATAAGTGCACTTACAATACACTTATCAACACCAAAACCAGTCTTGATCACAAGTCCATGAACTTGGGTGCCTACATTCAAATAGCCTAAGTCACCTATTGCAGGAAGAACACTAGAAATTCCAGTACCATCAGGAGTAAAACCATGATAATGCATCTCCTGGAACATTGAAACTGCATGCAGGAAACACCCACTTTGATTGAAACCCGCAATCATACCATTCCAAGATACAATATTTGGTTCAAACCCAAGACTATGAACCTCGTTAAACACCTCTTTTGCATTAATCACATCACCTTTCCTTGCATAACCAGCGGCCAATGCACTCCAAGAAACAACATCTCTCCCCACCATATTGTCAAACAACTTGTGGGCACTAACTATATCATCACATTTCAAATAAAAATGAATTAAAGAAGACTCTACAAAAGGATCCCAAGAGAGTCCAGATGCTAAAGAGAACCCATGGACTTGCTTTCCAATTCTAGGAGCCAATAGACCAACACAAGCCTTCAGAATACTTGGTAAAACATGGGCATCTGGGTAAAGACCACCAATAAGCATTTGATGAAATAAACCGAGAGTTGTCTTAAAATCATTATCTTTGGAGGATGCATTTATGAGGGTAGTGAATGAGAAAAGATCTAGCCTCAAGCAGCGGAGAAGGTTTTTGGCATCAGAAAACTGAATGTGTTTGGAGTAGTGCAAGAGGAGCTTTGTTCTATAATGAGGAGAATCATACAGACTTGTTCTGAGGAGTTGGGCATGAATCTGCTTTGCATGAGAAAGTAATAATGGGGTACTTCCACTTAGCAGATGCAGTGGGTCAGGGTAAATGCTGGGATGAGCTCTATCTTCACTAATCCAATTGATGCTTGCAGAACCACAATAATAGCGTCGGAACTTTCTGGTGTTCGACTGAATCTCAGTTTTGATGCCAGAAAAATTATTTTTCAGACCAAAGAGTCTAAAGGTGTCATTCCAGTCTGATATTGGATTTAAAGAGTTACTGTGAAAGGACGCCTTATTATTTACAATAGATGACATATTCCAACTGCAAACAAAAGAAACATAACAGAAATAACTAGTGTGTCAACTACAAATGGATCCCGGGGTGCAATTATTTGATACACCCTCCGTCCCGCCGAAGTTGTTACGTTTCTTTTGGACACGGAATTTTAGGAGAGTTAAAAACTAATGTAAAGTAATGATAGTATTTAAAGTTGTGTGAGTGATAAAGGTGTTCTAAAAAGGAAACGTAACAACTTCGTTGGGACGACCCGAAAATGAAAACGTAACAACTTCGTTGGGACGGAGGGAGTATTTAAACACAATCTGACTAAAACATAGTATATGAGTAGGGAAGAACAATCCAATATCACCTACTAACAGCATGGCGGGCCCGTCCATGAGTAGCAGATCCAGGAATAGCTATCATACGAATTCTGTTATTTACGTCACGACCTACTGGTACATCAACACGCCCGGAGAGTGGTTCTGGCACTCCACAGGTAAGACTAACGTAAACTCTCTTTATAGTATGATTCTTGAACTGTGCAGAAAGATGTGAATGAGAATGTTCATCCTGCACTGCAGAGAATAAGATAAGTACTGCATATCACTAAAAATGTCCCAACAAGACAAGCATTGATGCAAAGGAAATCAATACGTATCAGAAAGTGGAGAAGAAGTCACCTTTGCAATGACAAGCAACCCGCTGGTCCCTTTATCTAATCTATGCACAATTCCAGGACGTACAGAGGCCTCGGACAGGCCAAAACCAATACCTTCACCCTGACCTTGATCTAATGATAATGCACTAATCTCATCCCCTGAATCATCATCAACCTCGGGCAGGGATTCTGGATTGAAACTTGCAGTAGAAAGTCTACAGTGGTGAAGAATTCCATTAACTAATGTTCCAGTTGCATTGCCTGGTGCTGGATGGACAACCTACATAATAATAAGACCCACATTAAGACTCTCACAAACAGCTTCTCCACCTGTATCAGATACCTGAAGGGTTCAGAATGTAACCCAACTAACATACAAGTATACAACAGATACTTAAGAAATATATATGTTTGTGTGTGTGAGAGAGAGAGAGAGAGATAGAGAGAGGGTTTGTCATGTAAATTTGCGTTGATCTTGAGTTTGCTAAGCTTTAAATGGCCACAAGTCCATGCAACTGCAAGAAAGTAGTATTACAGCCGAAATAGCACAGTACACTAGCAAGATTCAGTGTACAATTTGTTGAAATGGCCAAGACCTATCAAGACTACTCAATTTACACACAATATACAGTGGCTTAAAAGTGTTAGCATTTTCTCTCAACTACGTATTGTTTGTCAATTAACCAACACACTCCCCATCTTTTCACCTCCCCATAGAAGGGAATGAATAAACAAACTAAAACTTGAGAAACAGTTAATATGTAGTTGAGAACACACACCAAGTGAGCTGGTTTGTTGACAACAATCACGTGTTCGTCTTCGTACACTATATCCAACGGAATATCCTCCGGTTCCGCCCTCAGAGGCTGCAACTCAGCTATCGTGCAATTCACCATGTCCCCCAATCTTACCATATGCGAGGCCTTCAAATATACAACAAAAATCCACTAAAATTAAGTGAAATCAGACAGCACCTCTCCTTGCAATTGTTTACAAACTAAATGCCCCTTCTTCACAAACGATATCTAACCAAAAAGATATCAAAGAATCAAAGTAACCTTATTGATGACGCGGCCATTGACAGAGACTAATCCGGAGCGAATGCTGGACTGGACTCTGGCTCTACTGATGCCGTTAATGCGGGAAACAATCCATGAGTCGAGCCGCAGCTTCCCGGAATCCAATGCGACCTTTTCCTCAATGTTGAAGCCGGAATAATTGCTGGGGCGGTCGTTGAAGTCATCTGCGTCGGAGCTTGCGGCCGGAATAGGACTAGAATAAGCAAGAGCTGTGGCTCTGAGTTGCCGGAGAGAAGGGGTTCTACTTCTAGGGTTTATGAAAAGGGGTTTAACTGAAGACCAAGACAAGGGTTGAAGGGACAGCATTTTCATTCCGAAACTGGTTTCTAAAACTCAAACACAATGCGGCCTACGCCATATGTATGCGCTTCAGCTCCTCAGATATCCAATTTTGGTACCATAAATCAAGAATTGAGATAGGTAAAAGAGGGGATAAATTTATCAAACAAAATATAAAGTTTGTTAAATATGTAGTAAGCACTAAAATTAGTACATACATGAGCAATAACATTTCATCATTTTAGCATTACATCAATCCAATCACAAATATTACTTATTTTTTACTTTTTATTACTATTTAATACTTACAACGAAAACTTTGACTTGACCCTTTTTGTCATTTAAGGGTGAGCGGCGTGAGCCTTTACACTTGGCCCATTTCCATTACAAATTAAAATTGGCCCACTAACCCACCCCTTATTACACTTAATTAGGTCACTTAAATTATTAAAACCCTAATCCCTTATTCACTCCATTTCACATCCGCGCCACTCTCTCATTCTCTCTCTCTCCAGCGTCGCTTCATCATCCACCTATCTTCCTTCTCTCTGAATCGAAACCCTCCTCCAACAATACCAACGCCTTCCGCCATGAGCGTTTCTTCTTACGCCGCCGCTAAGCCACCCCTTAAACCCTTCCCTTCACAGTTTGGTGATGATTCCATTAGAGAATGTGACGAACTTCTGGATCTTTGCGCGAAAACCTTAATTGATGTCGAAGTCACTATTATGGCTGCGAAATCCTTGATTTCAGCTATTTATGAGGCTTTAGATGCACCGCTATTTGGTGAATCTGAAGTGTGTGAGTTCAATTTGCCTTTCAAATTCACTATGATTTCGTACTCATAATATAATGCTTTCAGTGATGCTATGCTTTTTTATATATAAAACAATGCTTTCTGTGACAGCCCGCCAACCCCACCCTATGCGGATTTGGCGAACCATCTGTCTATGAGCAAGTATTAAGCAACTAATG
>JAYJMF010000030.1:449752-471099 GCA_036873715.1 Salvia sclarea
GATGGATACCCGATGGGTGACGGGTTTGCGGGTACCCGCCACCCGGCGGATATCCGCGGGTGGTGGGTTTGAGAGGGATTTGGTATCCATGGGTAGCTTCGAGGGTAGAATTTACTATCCATTTAGTTCGTGGGTATAGGTATGGATAGTCACTATCCACGCCCACCGTGCCCGATTGCCATCCCTAGTGGTAAGTGCAGTAGTCCCTTCACTTCATAATAACATGAGCCTGCTAACTCACTCTTACATTATATTAAAAATGGTACATGTGGACTTAGTGGTAGAATGGTAAATACTCAAGTTCAAAAATATTCTTTAAGTCAAGATCATCACTAAACCTACAAATCTTTTGGAACAATATTTAATAGTGTACATAAGTAAAGATATTTTATTTTGGTTTAAGCAATTATCAATAGACCGGTATGAGTATCATATAATGTAGCTCATCGAAAACAATATAGAGAAGACAAAAGATCAAATAACACAGATGCTACATATATATGGCAACATGCCAACATATATATATATGCAAACCATGTAAGATTTTCGTGGCCGAAAAAGAATTGTAGAATATTTTCATGTAATACTAATAGTTTGAAGTTTAAATAATTATTTTTAATAATTTGAGATAAGTTACCAGAAAAGATGATCAAAGAGCATTATTGGGAAATAGCATTTTACTGAATTATGAGCATCTTCCTTCTAGTAGTTCTTTATATATTGTCTCTCTATATGTGGAGGTTAGGCCTAGGCCGACCATCATCTGCCTCAATTATTGTAAGAAAACTAATCATACAAACCATTTCCAATACAATTATAACAAAATATTCTTGATTTGATATATAATTAAATCTTATAATATCTTCGATTTACCATCTTAATTACTGAATCTAGAAAGCACTAAAACATCGAAATTGAAGAAGATTTTGACAACGAATCACAGATTAGACACCCAAAAATGGGATATAAAAATCCCAAGTAGTTCATGTATGACTGTCACGAGTGTAATGTAAAACTGATTATTATTATTATTACCTTACACACTAACATAAGTGTAACGTTACATTCTTCTCCTTGCGATTGGCTATGATAATTAATAGCAGCAAATCAAGCAAATCGCACTAAGTGTGAGAAACAGCCAAATTTAGGCCCATCACTAGCAAAATCCGAGACCCATTAATATTGAGATTAGAATGGATCTATCCTATCTAAGAGGACTATAACAAGTATATAAATGAAGAAGAATAAGCACTAAAATTGGTGGAGCACTTGGACATAAAAGCTTTATTGCCTCTTATCACCCCAATTATTCTACTAGCCAATAAAGATGGATGATGGATCTCCCTAACTTCCAAATGTCACTAACTACACCAAAAAGGCACCTCGTTTCGTCTCAATCCTCTCTTCCAAAATCGTATTTAATTTAGAGTCTTGTTTTAATTGTTGGTGGAAAGTGAATTGAAGAAGATGGAATGTAGAGTTTGATAAGTCACCACCTCCTCCGTTTCTCATGAAGGTGTAGAAAGAGTGTGGTTCTCAATCTTAAGTCATGCTTAAAGGGCAGCCCTCATATTTCTACAACTGTAATAGTAAACAAGGCAACAAAGTGTGTCCCCTCCATCTCTATGAAAAGCACAATAACTGTAAACCTTGAATAATATTGGTTCATTCGGCCTAACCAATTCGTAATCATGGTCCGGACTTCGAGGCGTTTGACTGACCTTGTAAACTCCTCAAAATGACTTACCAACTTCTCAAAAGTGTTTGATAAAATAAGCTCATAAACAACTAATTATAAGCTCTTTCCAAGACACTCCCTGCTCCCCCAATCAGATATCCAAATTTTAGTTTTGGTCTGTCCTTCATATATTTATCCCTTTCACTATATTCTATTTCTGAAATGGACTCATAAAAGTGGAGCCCACATTCCACTCACATCACATTCATCTACTCTTTTTCTTATCTTAAAAGCCATGGATATCTAATTGGGAGACGAAGGGAGTATATCTTTCCAGTTTCATCTATCTTCAATTTCTTTCTCTAACTATGATTTTTTCCTTTTGGTCTACCAATCAAGCCCTCTCTGGCTAGCTTATAACCTTGATTTATACATCCAAACAATTTGACAACTTATAAAATAAGCTTAGACCCCCTTAACCAGCCAAGCACCCTCTTCAGTTTGCGTGAGCTCACATCAAATGGAGTCGAATAACAAAATGGAGACGTGAACAAAAAGTGTTGGTCGAAGCCACATATGACTATCACAATGGCAAGGCCAACCCATAAATGGGGTGGAATGCGACGCACTTTGTGTGGATGTGGAATCACTCATTCATAGCAAATAGTTAAAAACATATATGTTGGAGTTGGCGCATGAAATCCATTAGGAGCATGAGCTAGTCGACCATCACTATATATACATAGAGAGGCACTTTCTCAAGTCTTCATCGATCTCCAACGCCTCCATCATGACGACGACTGCGATCACCATCATAACCTTCTGCCTCTCCCTTCTCTCGTCGGCGGCGTCGGAGATAAACGACGGAGTTTATATTGTCTACATGGGAGCCTCACCTCCATCTCGTGATCACGCACAGATCCTCAGCTCTTTGCTAACAAGGTTGATCTAATTAATTCTTGAATGTTTCTTTCTTTATTTGGAGTTGAGTTAAGCATGTGAAGTAATTAATAATGGCAGGAAGAGGAAGTCCGTGATAGCGACGTACAGCAAGGGGTTCTCGGGATTCGCGGCGCGGATGACGGAGGCGGAGGCGAAATCAATGGCGGAGAGAGAAGGGGTGGTGTCGGTGTTTCCCGATCCAGTGCTGCAGCTGCACACCACTCGATCATGGGATTTCTTGAAGTATCAAACTGATTTGAAGATCGACTCTGCTCCCGCCGCTTCTGCTGCCGCCGGAGATGACACCATCGTCGGAATCTTGGACACTGGTAATCACTTTAAATCAACTCTTTTCATAAAACAAACTTTTATTCATTTATTTATTCGACAGAAGCTTTTGTAGCATGATTACATTTCCTGTTTTATTGTTTACGACTCTTCATGGCACTAGTAGAGCCAGGGGTCAATTTTTATTTTTATTTTTCAACTTTAAAACTAGCCTATTTGTCTACTATTTGATATAAACCAAAACAAAACACATGAAATATTGCTAGCCATTCTTACCATAATATCCTTAATCGTGTATAATGGTATAAAATACGATCGCGGTCTTCAAATCTATAGTTTCACAAAAACCGTTTTAACAGTTGATTTTATACCGATATGCAATTTCTCGTAAACAGCATAATCACGATTTGACAGAAAACGTGGTGGTGATGGTGGGATATGTTTGCACGTTTATATATTAAATCAATCGCATGAAGGGTAAATTTGTCATTTAATACTATTTTTTTTTACAATTTCATGTTTTTGTAATACTAGTAGATACATTTTCTTTTCATTTTAAATAGTTTAATTTTGTATATTAATTACACTGTTTATGATATTCATAAATCGGAAAAGGAATCTGGCCGGAATCGGAGAGTTTTATGGATAAGGAAATGGGTCCGATCCCATCACGTTGGAAGGGGAAATGCATGGAAGGCCAAAACTTCACTTCCTCCAACTGCAACAAGTAAATTCATCAAATTTTAGCATAATGTAAAAATTTGCACTTTTTCAGTGCCAATCTTATCATATAAATTTGCACAATCTATAGGAAAATTATCGGAGCGAGGTACTACGGCGACGACGAGGGCGACGACGACGGGGCGAGTCCCTCGGGCACGCCGAGGGACTTGAGCGGGCACGGCACCCACGTGGCGTCCACGGTGGCCGGAAGCGCGGTGTCGGGTGCCTCCTACTACGGCCTGGCCGCGGGGAGTGCGGCCGGGGGCTCCCCGCGGTCGAGGATCGCCATGTACCGCGTCTGCCTGGCCGGCGGGGGGTGCCTCGGCTCGGCCATACTCAAGGCCTTCGACGACGCCGTGGCCGATGGCGTCGACGTGCTGTCCCTGTCGCTCGGGGGGTCCCCCGGGAGGCCCGATTTCGACACGGACCCCATTGCTATCGGGGCCTTCCACGCCGTCGAGAAAGGGATCGTCGTCGTCTGCTCAGCCGGGAACAGCGGCCCTTACTCGTCGTCGGTCGTGAATGTCGCCCCGTGGATCCTGACCGTCGCGGCCACGACCATCGACCGTGACTTCGAGGCCAGGATCGTATTGGGCGGGAACAAGATCATCAAGGTTAAATGATTGTTTAATTAAAATTAATCAAGAGAAAATTAATATAGAATTGTGTGGATATATGAGTTATTTGCAAATGTTTGTATTAATTCATTAATTAATTAATCTCAGGGTGGAGGCATCAACTTTTCGAGTTTGAACAAGACGAGCGTTTATCCCTTGACGGATGGGCTCTCTGCAAAGTCTTCTTCAACCAGTTTTAGTGAAGATGATGCAAGGTACTATTTGGATTGTTTTAGTCTTATATGTACGAGTTGAGGGTAAAATTATTGCATTATTCTAAAATAACCTTTATAGCGTAGCTAAAATGCATAAATTTGAGGGTAAAGGTGAGCAAAATTAATTATTGCAAGGGTAGTTTGGAATTTTGCATGATAAACTTAAAAAATGATTAAATAATCACCTCAAATTCGGAATAATAAATTATCACTCAATTGAATAATTGGAGCCTGAGATCTAAATCATTCAAAATAAACACGTGATTAAGTTTGATTATTTTATCAATCAAACCAAATGCCCTCGACTTCATGCCTAAGCCTCTTTCAGGAACTGCGCACCGGGGTCACTCGACGACGCCAAGGTGAAGGGGAAGATCGTACTGTGTGAGAACGAGGACAAGGAATACCTAGCGAAAGAGAAGTTCAACTCGATCGAGGACCATGGCGCCGTGGGCATGATCATCGTCGACGACGACATGAGACAAGTAGCATCAAAATATGGACTTTCTCCCATTTCTGCAGTCACTAAAGCTGATGGAGCTCAGATACTATCATACATCAACTCCACCAGGTATATACCATGATCAATTAATCAATGACCCTTGATAAAATCAAAACTATATGTTACTAGCTATTAAATTCCACAAGATGAATTTGAAATTAATTGCAAATGAAGCAAACCGGTGGCAACAATTCTCCCCACAGAGGTGGTACCTAACTACAAGCCAGCTCCAGTTGTTGGCTACTTCTCCTCGAGAGGTCCTACCTATGGAATTAGGAACCTCATCAAGGTACTATTTCAATATTTTGCCATATTATGAAAATACAGGAAAAAGAGTAAAAATGGATCATATATACCCTGTTTCGTGCAGCCCGACATCGGTGCACCCGGAGTGTCCATTCTGGCGGCATGGCCGGCAAACGACAAAAGAGAGGCCCTCCCGGGGAAGGACGCGCCCCTTTTTGACATACTCTCCGGCACCTCCATGGCCTGCCCTCACGTCTCCGGCCTCGCTGCTAATGTCAAGTCCCAGCATCCTACGTGGACCGAGTCCGCTATTAGGTCAGCCATAATGACAACAGGTCAGCATCAATTTTGACCAACGATGTGACTTATAATTTATAGCCTCAACTTTGACCTCACCGTGACATTTTAGCCCGAATTTACAAATACAGTGCACACTGTACTGTATTTGTAAATTCGGGCTAAAATGTCACTACATTAACACGAAGTAGGCTAGTAGAGCATGTAACAAATTTGCATCTCATCTCAATCTCAGCAATCCAGACAAACAATTTGCACGCGCCCATCACAACAAGCGATGGATCAATAGCCACCCCTTACGACATCGGGGCGGGGGAGATAAGCGTGGCGGGGCCGTTGCAACCGGGCCTCGTCTACGAGACAGAATCCACGGACTACCTCCTTTTCCTGTGCAACATGGGGTACGACACGAGCATGATCAAAAGAATCGCATCGAGTCTCCCTAGCAACTTCTCCTGCTCGAGCACCTCCAAGCCCGACTCCATCTCCGACATGAACTATCCCTCCATAGCCATAGCGGGCATAACGGCAAGCGCGGCCAAGACAGTGAGCAGAACCGTGACCAACGTCGGGGACCAGGACTCGACCTACGTGTGCGTCGTGGAGGCCCCGGCTAGCATGGATGTGGAAGTGGTGCCCAATAAGTTGCAATTCACCAAGAATGTTAGCAAATTGAGCTTCAAAGTGACGTTTAAAGTGGCTAAGGAGTCGAAGGAGGACTTGTTTGGGTCCATAACATGGGCTAATGAGAAGTATAAGGTTAGGAGTCCATTTGTTGTCAGCAGCAACACTTGATGAGTGGAAAAAAATTGCTAAGGCATTGAATGTTGGTAGATGCTGTGAGACATGGTAGTAGAAAATGAAGAGTTGAGCAATGGTTGCTTGTTGATTGAATTACAGTAGAACCTCAATAAATTAATGCAGTCGGGATTTTGAATCATTATAATGTCTTATAATATTCAACCAACTTAAATTAATTACATAATTCGGCAAACTTAAATTTGATAATGTAGCGGACTTGAATTTAATTATACATAGTATAAAAGTTCATCCATATTAAATACTAGGAACATGAATCAAGCTTAGTAGGAAAATTGCTACAATGGACTCCTAACCTTATACTTCTCATTACCATTAAAAATCTTTCATTTTGGTTGCAGTTTGCGAACGCTAAATCAGAGCTTTTGAGTGTGGTCAGAGAAAGTTCTTGATGAAATTCTTTATGGCTAAAATTTCAATAGAAAGCAAGCAACCATTAATTCATATTTTACTAAGCTATATATTCTGGTTATCTTTGTAATTTTAGGAGATTACTAATTCATAATGTTCATAGGACCATAGATTTATATATAAGGATTTTCCGATCTTATTGATTTGTTAAAATAATTAATTAGATGAGGCGCAAGTCAGAATAAGATAAAATTAATGGAGTATCATTTCTAAGAAACTATTACGAGAAATGATGTGATATACATCTTATGCTCATATCTTATATGAGCACCAATCATATTTAAGTCATATTAACATTATTATTTTTTTTAACTTTTGATACCTAATTAAATATGATTGGCATAAATTAAAGCTCAATTAGTAATTTTCATTCATATAAATGAAAAATCATGAATCAAGCTTTGATTTCTATATAATTTGCAAAATTAATGATGTCAATCATGTTTTATTAGGTATTAGAGACTGAAAAATTAAAAAACAAAACAAAACAATATTAATTAGGTTTGAATATGTTTGGTGCACACATAAGGTGCGTAGGTGTAGCATATCACTTATCGGACTATTATTTATTAAATATAAATTTAAGGAGGTTTTATTGTGCATGTTGCATTCGATGAATGTGGTGAATGATGCATTTCGAGCGTCCATTTTCTTAATAAATAAGGCATTTAAAAACAGTGATACCTTGTACCTATTGCGACTTGTGCGTGTCCAACTCTCCAACAAAGAAAAAGAAAAACATGTACATGCAAATATGTACACACGTATTAAATAACTTTATCTTATAAAATACATAACCGCTAGACTAGATAACCAACCGATCAGACTTTCGGATTAACCCATATGACGATTTTGGCTTTCATTTTTATAGTTAAATAAGTATACCGATCAAAATAACTCATACGGATAAATTTACAAATATACTATCCAAAGAATTTGGATTAAGATCTTGTCCCATCTCACCCTGAGTTTTATGATAAACTGTAGTAATAACTTTAGAAATAACAAAAACAGGTAACTTTCACAGAATTAAACACGAAAGGGGGAAAACCAGAGTAATAACAAATTGGGACTCAAGATTAGTTGTGCCACAGCTTTTGTTCCATATTTAGCAACGAGAGAGTAGTTGCTGTTAGTTGATCAATGCAGGGGAAAATAGAAGAATATAATAATATGGAAATGGTTAAGTCCGTTTTAACATGCATAATCTTTCAAGAGAAAGCTACTAAAGAAACAAGAAAAGATGTCCAAAAGCAGCAAGCCTAGAAGAAGCAAACACCCTTGAGAGAGACCAAGAAGACTCAAATGATCTTCTATTTACCAATCAAACTTTTTATTGGCAGCTTTAGATATTATCTCTCTATTCAAAAGCCCACTGGTTCTCCCTCCGGACTTCCTCTTCTTCCTCGGGTGTGAAGTCGTTCTTGATGTTGAATGTCTTCCTGATCTCCTCGGGAGTTTTCCCCTTGATCATGTCAGCAACCGTCTGGCATGTCAGATCCAGAAGGGTCTTGATATTCAAGTAATTAGCAGCCTGTTTATGAGCATAGAGTAATATCAGGTTCAAAGAAATATCACTATCTAAATCAATGAAATGCACACAAAGAACTTTGCACAATGACCCTCATTACTAGTTAGTAACTATAAATTACAAGACTTCAATGTAATTACCATAATGAAGTCATTCTCAGTTAACTTACAGCCAACCTTCAAGATTCAATTTTGTGGACCATATCACTCATCACTGATTAGTAATTATACATTACAAGAAGAAGTGTGATGAAATTATCCAAAAGAAGTTATTCTTGGTGAACCTAAACCCAACCTTCAAGATTCAATTTCAAGAACCATATCTTGTATGCAAACCCTGAGACTCAGTCATCCATGTAAATAATCATCAACCATTAATATCATCATACACAAACATTGATTCCCACATCAATATTGTGAATAATTTTGAGAAAACACAACTACCATGACTCGATTTCTCCAGAAATTGAAACTTTATTTAAATCATCCAACAGCCAAACAGCTTGCAAAATGATTCCATAAAGTGAATAAACTATCCATAAAAGCATACAACACATTGATAATCCAATGCCCCTGGATCAATTAATGATCATACAGTGGTCAACAATCAACACAATGAAGAACTTGAAAGACTCCATGTATTTTATGAGTAAGAGCGAAAAGGGTAGAGATAGAAGAGATGGACCTCTAAACGAGTTAAAACAACCAATTGAGAGAAAAGTAAACATAATAGGTAGATAGTGTAGCACTCATCTTAGTCCATCAACAAACAAAATGCAAGAGAGACAAAATTCAAGAAAGGGACCTGGAAAGAATGATAGGTTCAACGCACTTAGGTAGCGTTTACTTTGCATGAATCATGATAAGATGGATTGATAAAAATAATCCAAGCTAATCCAATGTTTACTTTGATAGGAAAATGATGGATTGCTCAAATTTGAACTATTTTGACAATCTTATCCTTCAAATACTCAATCCTATGTTTTGTTAATCTAACTTATCAGTAATCCTATGTTTTGTTAATCTAATTTATCACTCAAAGTAAACGGCCCCTTAGTAACTTGAGCAATTACTCCAAGTAGAATCGTAACAAAAGAAGTAGCACAAAAACCTACATACAAGAACAAAAAACATGATAATGCAGCATGTCATGGTAAGCATGCAGGGGAGGAGACCTAACGCCTAAGGCCAACACTTACAAAAATATCGACTAATTGCAAGCCATCTTAGATTAGGGCAAAAAATTGAGCAGTATAGTAACAAACAAGGCATAGATACAACAGCAGTTATTAGAGTTCAAAACAGAGCAAAACAACATAAAATCCATTACACAAAGCAACACCGACACCAAAATCAAATTGATACTCAGATTCATACCAAAATGAGATCAAAGAGCGTAGCTTGATCGACTTTGACGAAATCGGCATCAAAGGCCTTGAGCTCCTCATCGGAGACCGCAGAGGCGAGCTTGTCGTCGGCCTTGGTGGCAGAAGCGGCAGCATCGACGTGACGTTTGCAATATTCGATAACTTTCGAGAGGATTTTGCCCGTGACGTTGGGGAGAGGGATGACGTTGTCGACGCAATCATCCTCGATCATGTGCTTGATCGTCTGCGACTCCAAGGCCACCGACTCATCCACCTCGAACACCTCGCCGTCGGAACTGCGCAGGGTGATCTTCCGGCTACCGTTCTCCGCCACGGACGACGACATCGTCTCGAAATTGAATTTAGAATTTGTGAGGAGGAGACCTAGAGAGAGAAAGGAAATAAGGAGAAATGATTTGGGGAATGAGATTTAAAATAAAAACTAATGAAATGTTTTCTATTCTAAATATTGATTGGAGATCTAGTTTTCCTTGTGCCAAATCGACAGCTTACGTTTTTGACTATTTTACCACAAACAACTGACAACAAATAAATAGTTTCTCTGTTTTCTCTTCTTTTGATTTGATAAACAGATTTATATATGTATCTCTCAATATAGTTGTATTAATTTTTTTAAGGATTAATTGTCATTTACTCATTTATTTATAACTTGATCTTCACATGCATCGTCATTGTAAAAATGTTTTTATAAAATAAGTAGATATAATTCACTAATTATTCCGTTATTATAAATATAATCCGATTATATAATAACATCAAATTAAACGTGATATGGAGTAATTAAATTTGACTTTCGTAGTTAAATTTTTATTACATAAGGCAAATGATATTGATTTAAATACCAAAAAAAAAAAAATCGAATCTATAATTTCAATACCAAATTTTGTCTTACATCATTTTATCTTATGAGCCTCTTTGGTACGTTAGTATGTAAAAGGCAAGTATAAATAGATATTATAGGGGAGTATGGAAAATGAGATATAGCTTATTCTTTGTTGTTGTTTGGTAGCTCATAGAAAAATTCATATAAAATTAGTCAATCGTTTGGTAGCACCCAAATATATAATATTGGCTTTTGAAATTACCATATTATCCTCATCAATAATCTGGAATTCCTAGTTTATCCTCATGAAATCGTGTGTGCCACTGTCGCGGCTCCGCCGCGTCTTTGAAACAGCCCGCTTTTCCTAATGACGGATTAGCCGGAACTGTTATGTGGAAAAAAAATAAGAAGCAAAATACATCCTCTTAAAGTTCCTTACATCATTATGTGTCATAGTTCTTTATATACTTATCGTTTAATTACCAAATAATCATAATTATATACTTTAAAAGGCGAGGTGTTACAGTCTTCTTCCCTTGCACCACGCCGTCGTCGTCCCTCTTCCATCACATTTCTCCCTCGTTAAACGATTTTAGCTCCCTCTTCTTCTTATTCTTAGACAATTCATCGCAAAATTCCTCCTTCCACCATTCCCTTGGCTTCCTATTCTTTATCTCCTTCCTCGTTGTATCCCTATCTAATGATGCCCACCATTCTGGCTTCTACCCCCTACTTCTTCGGCTCTGTTTTCACTTCATCGATTGAGCTTTTTAACATAATTCATTCCTTCTTTGACCTCTCCATACTGATCTCGCTTCTAATCCACTCCATTGTGTTCATTTACTGCCTACATATCCAAAATCCTCCAAAATGTATCAATATAATAACTTTAACAATCCACATGATCAACATGTTAATGTTGCATCTCATTGGATCGTAATCAAAATTTCAAGGGTTAAGTACTTAAGTAGTTCCTAGTCTACATCTAGCCATTGGGAACGAGCTCGATCTTCTATTTCCCCTTACTTTGATCAAGGTTCAAGCTAAATAACTCAGCAAACCAAACCCAATAACAGGAAATGTAGACAACTAAAATATTCAAGCTAAGAAACCATAGTAGGTTGAATCTAAGCCCAAAAAAGTCCAATCTTGAAAATAAGATTGCAGCTATAGCAATCTCATTAAACCCATCGTCAACCTCAAAACAAAATGTTCAACCCAATAACTCAATCAAATTCAACAGTAGTCAAGCTCAAGTAGCTTGAATTTAAGCCTAAAAAAACTCTAATCTTGAAAATCAGATTGGAGCTATAGCAACCTAATTAAAATCATCTGCAACCTCAAAACTAAATTTTCAACCCAATGCTCAATCAAATTCACCATTCAAACGAAACACTAAATAATCAAGCTGAATTTTCTGAAAGCGCTTATCTTGGGCACACGAAAATTTGGTACACAGATGTCCTCTTCGCTTGATCGTGGATTCGAAATGAGAAAAAGGGGGTAAATCTGACAAAGAAAAATCGGCCAAAATAGTCACTGTTTGAATCAAAGAAAAATCTCGAAGGATGGAGGCGAGAGTTGTATTAGCAGCGGAATAGTGAATACTTGAACGGGCTCTCCATATTTCTAAACGGGCTACCAAATGGGGTTAAGATGTGATGTCGTACTATTTTATTAATATGCCCTTGTATGGCCTACCAAAGAGGCCCTATAGAAAAGTTAACGGACAATTGGTTCATGTCTAATTTCCTTCGATGTCGTTAAATAATTAGACTATTATTTGTAACAATGGAGAAATTAAAAGATTATACTATATACCCCCTCTGATCTTTTTAGAATGGCACCTACCTTTTAGGTACAAAAAATAAGAAATTATTGATTAAGTGCTAAAGTGTTAAGGGCTCTCACTACATTTAGTATATTATATAATACTTTATCACTTTGTCTTTTCACTCACAACTAAGTGTAATAAGGGCTCAATTAGTAGGCTTAATACTTTCCTTATTGGGTATCTGTCATTCTAAAAAGACCGGCCCAATTAGGAAAGGATGCCATATTAAAAAAACCAGAGGAAGTATAAAATAATAATATAAACAAAGATTAGATTACAAGTACAACCCCAAACATGTCTTTATAACATAGCTCTTAAACTAATAACATGTCTTTATAATATAAACAAAAATTAGATTACAAGTACAAGTAAAGAAAGTGGATAGTTTAAACTTTAACCCAAAAAAGGGCAGCTGCCAACCCCCAAATTTCAAATTACCTCTCCGTCACTAAATCTATAATTCTTCATCTTCTTTCTAAATACTATCAAATTTAGTCTTTTTGCTACGTCTTGTTTGAATTAATCATATATATTTCTTTTTTGTCATGGACTCAGGGAGTTTAATTTTAATGTCAAGATTTGTAGTGTGATCAGAAAATTTAGGTTATCATAAAACTCGACAGTTTCACAGTTTCTCTATGAACTCAACAGTATTGAATTGCATGACAACTACTTACATGAAACTTCTGCTTCTTTCTGCATGTTAATATAATTAATTAGTTGCCTAAAACTACCTGAACAAGTCTGCATAATCACATAAACACTGATCAGATGTTGAGATGAAAAGGTAATGTCAAGTTTTGAACCACACCAGAAGAACCATTCAATAGTCCTCCATTTGTTGAGACGGCGGAGGGCTCGTCCTCGTTTTCTTTACACCTGTCCAAACACCTCCCACAGTTTACAATCCACACAAAACGTCGTGCATGGTGCTTTTGCTTGTGGGTTTACATCAACGAGTAGGTTGTCTTACCTCGTATCTCTACCTCTCTCCATTCTTGGACGAGGGCGCAGCAGCAACACATGAAATGAGACAAGCAATCATCAAACCAACCACCCTGCAAGGGGTAATTAAGAGTTTGAGTAAGCTGCAAAAAGTAAGTATGTGCTAGAACTAGCAGAATCAAAGTTTTTAAGTGTTCGATGAAATTGTTGATGTGTACATCCGGACTTAAGTCCAATTAGGTTCAAATGTCAATCTATATTCCAACTCCGAAAAACCCCAAATTTCTATTCCAAATTTGACAGACTCCAATATTTTGCGTAAACCATGAGTGAGTTGTTACCCTGATGTTCAGAGTCCGTCGGAGCTTTCTTCTGAGACAGCATGTGTAGCAGCAGCATGACAGTATCAAAGAGTAGGCCATTATCTCATTACAAGCATCTGCAGAAGCTGTTGAGTGACAAACCTATTAATATTTTTCATCTGCAATAACAATTATCAGAAGAATGCTACCATAATTGTTACAAGTGGCTGAGATGTACTCACATATATCCTCATTAGTTGCCACTGATGCTATCTTTGAAATTGTATCGCAGGGACAAAAAAAGGTCTTTACACCTGCCATCACATAGACTACGATGAGAAATATGATTCTTGACCTCAAACAAACTAGTCTTCATCTCTTGGGAAATTAAAGGGAGCCTAAGAGTGGAAGCTTCACAGAGAGTCGAGCAATTACAAAATCTACATCCTGCTCTGGTTGCTGGTTAAACAATAGAGTGTAATGCGTTCTACTTGCACATAATTTCCGTCACAAAATAATGCATTGATGAGGAGAGAACATACACAATGAAGGTTGTGAACAGCAGCCTAGTAGATCTGCATGCCATTCGTCTTGCCAGGTTGCTCCCTTGGTTGAAATAATGTTATTCCCTGGGGATATTGTAGCTTCTCTACAAGCAGTAATGTCAAAACGAAATAAACTCAAAGTGAGCAACTGGGATCGATAAATGAATCGGACTGTCAAAATCAGGAATATTAAGAAAAGTGCATCTTAGTGAAAAAAAGAAAAACGAAATGTTGATTATATGCAATGGTGTAAGATGAACCTCGAGCTTCTTGAAGTATCAAATTTCTGGGGATCATCCTCACTGGAAAGCTGCTCCTTGTCTGGGACTGACATCTCAGAAACTTTACGTGACGAGTTTTTCACTGCCACAGCTGCACTTTCAGTAACCTCGAGCAGACGCTCGATTACTTGACAGTGGCTCATATCCATGCTAGATTGTGAGTGATGAAGCTCTGCTTCAAGCTTCTCATGTTCTTTCTGTAGTGCCTTGTCCAAAGGCAAATTTGGATAAGAACAAGATATACTTTTCTTCAAGACTATCATGTCATTTTCAGAAATCGCAACTTGCACTTTTCTGTCATCTTCGTCTAATGTGTACTCGCGCTGATCCCTCTGAATTTCTTCAATCCTCTCCTGTGCATTTTCAGCAGAACTTTTCAAATATGAAAATCATGACCTAAGGTAACGAATATTCTAGGGGATAAACATTTTCAGCCAGAATTGCAAAATAGTTGAAAGTATACACCACAAAAAAATAAAAGGAAACTAATGAAACTGTCATCAATTAAACGAATTTCCAATGTATTACTACATTCTTGGAAAGATTGCTCAATAGCCATGATCATGGCAGGACCTTTTTTAGAAATTATGATAAAACTTTACATATACTTTCAAATTTCAATGATGCAATGGTCTTATAGATGATACTCCAGAGGAATATTCTAGATGTTGTTTTAACTGTTAACCATAAAGTACTAACAATAAACAAAAATGGCCTAGATTAGTTCCTACTTATTCGGATGCCTGTTTTTATTTGATTTATACCCAATCTATGTATGTGTGTGTGTGTGTCTGTGCGTGTGTGTGTGTGTGTGTGTGTATAAACATGGATATATATACAAGTGTGAATATGTGGAAATATTCAATCAATGAAAGAATCCCCAGGAATGTTCACCAACTAGAAGAACCAAACTTTACCATTGGAATTATTTTTTCTCATGTTGTTTATTGAAAATAGAAATGTTTTATTAATCTAGTCCACAACCTTATGATATTATCTAAATGAAATATAGATTGACAATACTTTAGAGAATGAAGAATATGCTTCTACAAAAACAGAAACCTTCACATTCTTGAGATAAATAACACCAAACAAGGCCTTAGATTTTAGGCATCCTCAGCCTCAAGTAGTTGCACATCACATATAAACTCTAGTGCTCTACTCTAATAATTGTAATGCTATAATTGAGACCCTAACAAGGCCTATTCATTTCTTTATATTTTTATAATTTTGTCTGATTTTTAAAGGAATCACCACTAACTACAAAGGTCAAGCAAAAATTCCAACAATCTGTTATGCCCCAGAAATTGAAAAAATAAAATTCAAGTACTAATACCACAATTCTAAAAATATAATCCCAACCCACTCCCATAATTTATTAAAAAAATTAAGTTTCGGTATTCCGTTTTTACCCTATTTTCTCGAAGAGAGAGAGTCAGAGATTTGTGATTGCATATGCTATCAAATCAAAAGATGAAAGCCTCTGATTACAACCGTATGCGGTTTGATTTAGGTTCAAATTCAAGGGGTCCAATTTCAACACAAAAAATCCAAAAAAAGGAAGAAAAAGAAAAGGTAGGATTATGACTGGAGCATTTCAACAAGCAGGCACAAGGCCCCATCAACCTTTTTTGACAATAATCAAAACATTAATTCTATCATAATCCCCAAATCGCAATCCAGAAAAAGCGTTGAGAGACAGAGAGAGGGGAGCGATCAATCACCTTGACCCTGGTATTATCAAGGAGCGCAATTAGGGGAATAATCCTCAAGTAGCGATCAATTTCTTCCTGTGCCCTCCTAAATTGGTAGACGATGTTCCAACCCATCGCCATGAGATAGAGGTAGCTCCGCTCCTGGCAGCTGTTGACCAGCAGATACGCCCGCCGCAGAGCATCCTCGAGCTGCTCCAATGGCTCCCGCGTCTCCGGGTACCTCTTGAGCTCCGAAATCCTGAGCTGCTCGAGCAGATTCCCGATCAGCTTCACGTGCTGCGCGAATTCCCTGCAATTCTTCTTGTGCATTCGCGCCCTGTTCGCCGCCTTCACTATCAGCCCCACCAACGCCACCCCATTCAGCCCCGTCAGCTGTATGATGTTCGCCGCCTCGCCGAAGTGTTCCCACGCCGACATTTTTTTCAATTTTTTTGAGAATCTCTGTGCTCCTTTGGAAATGTGAGAGGAAAAGAGGCTGTGAGATTTCTGGATTTTGATTTTTGAGGAGGAGAGAAGGATGAGAGAGTGAGAGGCGATGCCATGAAAAAATGGCTAACTTCCTCTTTTTACTAATTTTTTCAACTGACGCATGGTTACTCTGATTACAACAGTTGGAGGAAAGGTGGAAAAATGCTGTTTCTTTTTTCTCTTTTTCTTTTTTCCCCGAACTGGTTAAATAAATTCAACTAGTACTAATAAACTGGGATAATCCATTACTCGGCGTGTAAATTATTAAATTTCAATTTAATATATTACAAAAGAAAATTACTGATGTTACTATCAAAACTGATTTAAACCCAAACTAATGATGATGAGATTGTCTCAAAATATTAGGTGGCCAAATCCGTCAACCAAAAAAGCAATGTTGCTCTTTAATTATCAAAACAACTTCGTTTTTTCTCGAAATTGAAAGCAATGTTTAACGTTATTTTAGATTGGAGTCTATTTTGATTGTAAAATTATACTATTAGTTTAAAATATAAGTAAATTACATGTAGAATTTTTTTTGTTCAAAATAAAAATTTGGTCCAACTTTCGTAATTTACAAGTTGTTATCCATAATATATACTTATTGCGACATACTCAACGTATCATTAGTTTTTTTTTTAATTAAGGTTTTGAAAGATATACAATAAGTTCCTTAGTACCTAAATTCGAATTCAAGTCTAAATATATATATAATCGGGAAAATGATGTAACTTATTCAACATTATTTATTAAAATGTATGAACTTTTTGATTTCTTATTTCCTCCTTTATGGTGATCCAAATCCCAGATATAATGTAGGAGAACTATTTTATTAATTAAATTACGTTTCGTTCTCACGATAAAGTATTTTTACCGTTATTTATAATTTACTATAGATTCAATGATGAAAAGTACTAACTATCATAAAGAAAAATGCGAGTTCCTAAACTAAAAGTTAGTATTGAATTATCGTACAATATAAAGTGTTAGTTTTAGTTTTAGGGTTGAAATTGGACACGATACAATATGATTGAAGGAATCTTCTAAATTTTCATTGAGAAGAGAAATTAAAATAAAATATCTGGCACTTTGGCTTTAGTGAAAAGTACCTTTTGGTGTATATACCTATATATAATAGTAATATATGGATTTGGTGAATGATCACACTAGTATGATGATGGGGGATTAATTTAAGTGGACATGCAGTTGCCACTTTTTATGGTTTTCCTGGCTTAGTTGTTTTCATGTGGCCACTAAGGAATAATTTAGTTTTTCTTTTCTTCTTAAATTTGGGCGTCACAAACAAATTAAACTCCACTCACAAATTGTGGATGCCAACGTATAAAATGAGATTGGTAAAAGACAATTGTATAGAGAATATGATATCTTGGTGCAGTTGAAAGGCATGTAGTCAGTCATAATCGTGCAGTCTTAATTATTTTAAATATGATCTCAACCATCATTATCATTATTTGATCGAATGAATAATTTTGGGAATAATATAAACTGGGAAAAAGATGAACATGTGGGAAGTGAAGAGGATCAATTGGCTTTTAGGTTTGGATTTATTAGAATAAGAGTTGAATGGCAGGTCACGTTTTTAAGGATCGAAAAGCAACAATTCTAAGTTGTATCGAGTATGTTTGGTACAATTTATAAAGTGTAAATTAATCTTCAATCGAAATTTATTAGTCTTTAGGTAGAATTTATTAATTTCGGTTCAGATTTATAAATCCCAAACAGAATCCATTATTTAGAATTAATTAATTCCTAGACTTAGTTAATTGATTAATTAATTAGCGCACATGCGAACAGCTCTTTTTTAGGTGTATTCCAGTTATTTGTTACTAACATTTATTTTTATATTAAATATACGTAGAAGAATTTAAGGTTAATTGCAAATAAAATTACCTTTCCTTAATTTATGATTACAATACCCTTTCAAAAATATTACAAATAAGATATATAAAATCTATTGCGAGCGCAGCCTATTAGTAATATACTTTCTCTCAATCGAAATAATGGCGTTGTAAATAATTAAGATCGAAATATTAATCCACATGGATTTTAGTCACCAAAAGTTGGAACACCTTTTGGTTTGTCAAAATTTCGCTTGCCGAACAATTCGGGGTAGTTTCAATTGTAACAAATCAATAGGTTGTGATTTTTTGTGACACTATGAAAATGGTATTGTAAGTGCAAATTGGACCATAAGTGTTGATTTTATTTGCAATTAACCATAAATTTTATTTTGATTTAGATTATTTCACATAGTGGTGTTCTCTGGATTTGAAGTGGATTAATCACTTATTAAATTTGAAGATGATGGTTATTATTGTTATTTCGAATTATATGAAAAACTTCACCATGGAAAAGTTAGTGAGTTATTAATGGATTTGAAATCGACAATATTGTTCAAACACTTATTTTTATGATAAAAATGATCGGACAATTATCATTGAAACCATCTTTGATTGAAGATTTTTTTTTTCTCAGCCAACAAATTGAGATACTTTTCTTTCTCCACAAAATCTTGATTTGAATGGTCGATTAGTACCATCACTTATAAACGTGGCAAATTTATATACAAACCAATCACCTCATAATCTTCAATTCTTCATGATCCATATGCATCACAAATATGAAAAAGTACCAAAACTAAAAGTATTTAGTTACTACATGATATTAGTAAAATATGTTTATTAATATATCAACTAATAAACCCTAATTCATGTCAAATTTGTTCCTTGAAAACAAACAAAATTTACTATCTATTTTCATTACATTTTAGAGCTTTATTAAATCCTGAATACTATCATTTCCAGATTTGTCTTTAATGTCAAGGCCAGCAATTAATATTGAGATAATCATCTCCATCCTAAATGAGAATTGACTGACAGATCATCAAACTTCACTTTTTGCTAATGAAGAATGAGATATATCTGTCAATATTTGGAGTTTGGGATATTAATTGAATTGAATGGGATATCATCGTATTTGATATATATATATATAGAGAGGAGTTTAATTAGGATCACTTTTGAAACTGTTAAATAAGATTCAAGCATAAGATTAGTATTTAGAAAACATTATTTTGTATGTAAAAAAACATAATAATAAATGAAAGCATTATTATCTATATAAAAAAATATCATCGTATAAAAGCATCATTCAGTACATACAAAAACATCATCAAATATGGAAAATCAATCTTGACCGTCCATCAATCAAAATCAAAAGATCGGATTGGATCCCAATAACAATTAAAGTGATCAATTAAAGATCCATCCGTCCCTGAAAAAGTATGAAGGTTTTTTCTTTTCTGTATGTCCCTCAAAAGTGTGTAGATCTCTTATTTAGCAAATTTCTCTTTGTTTTCTATCCTCATTATTTCATCTTTATTACCAAAAAATCAACCATGGCCCACCACTTTTTTCACTCACATCACTTTATTTATCAAATTAGCATACACTTTCTTTTAAGTAAATTAGATTATTTCTCCACTCACATCTTTTTATCACTATTTGCTATAAAATTTGCGTCACTCCACACCTCGCACACTTTTGAGAGACGAAGGGAGTATTATGGATTAAAACGATGTTAATTAATCATGGAATTAAATGTGTAAATACCATCAGTAGATTTGTAATTTATTTGAGGGACCAAATTACAAATCTAGGTTAACTACTTATTACTATACAAGTAAGGTTATAGTCCCAAAACGACGGTAGACAAAAAAAAAATTAGAATCTGTATTCATTCTGCAATGTTCTACAGAGAAACCCTAAAGTAATACCATTCATTTGGAAGATCTACTACCACATATCAAGAAACAAGATTTAATATGGAGTCAAGTACGCTTCCGCTTTTGCTTTGATTTTCTCGGATTATCAATATAGAATAGTGCATTCTGGGGTACAAAGTGATAATTGAAATACTCTATAATGTGTTTAAATAAGATGATGATATCTTGAGGTACTCGGATAACATTAATTTCAAGTCTGTGGACAATAATATTAACTTATAAGTGAGTCTCACGGACAATAAGTCTTGTCAAACAATTTTCATTTTGTGGAAGAACAAATTACTCACATGAATTACCAAATAATTATCACGTATTTACCACACAACAGGTATTTGTGCAATTCGACCAAGCATCAATCTTCCCGTGGACCGGCTAATACTCGCATAAATATACTCTCACATAATCATCTTAATATTCGCGAATTCCTTATAAATAAAAATTCACAGGAAAGGTCAATATGGAAACATCTTACTTTAAAACTTTAAGTAATAACAATTTAAACAACTTATTTCAAATAATAATAATTTAAATAAGAACATGAGATGCATCAGATAAATTTAAAATATAATGAATTTAATTGTAATTTGGGGTAAACAAAACTTAATACTCTCTTCGTCCATCAAAGCGATATACTTTTTGTAGACGTCCAAAATGGTAAATGTGATATACTTTTGTAGAAGGAGGGAATAGTATTTAACCGGAAATTTTCAATGAATGACGAGCAAGACGGCATGGCAATTCATAATCCCAAATAGGGGTGGTAAACGGGAACCGGTTCTGCGGGAAAATCGGTACCGTACCGGGAATCGGTCCCCGAGTACCGAAAAATCCGGTACTAATCCTGGTACGCGGTATGAATCTTAAGCGAATTTTCGGTACCCTGTTAACCGGTACCGAACCGATACCGTACCGGGTACCGGTTTAAATTTTAAAATTCAATTTAATTTCTAATTTTTAATTTTAAAATTTGTTT
>JAYJMF010000030.1:471199-500177 GCA_036873715.1 Salvia sclarea
GTAGGGGCCCTTTTGCCCGGATTTTCAAACGTTGAGGGTGCAATTGATCCAAATCAAACGTTAGGGATGTATTTGCTCTTCACAAAAACGTCTAAAGGTGTATTTGCACCTTTACCCTTAATATAATGAAAGATGTCAGGAAATAAGATTGAAAAATATTTAAAAGAAAATTGGAACATAACCTATGAATTGTTTATCTAATTCGTCACAACGTGATTATGTTTGAAATGTTGTCGAGCCATGAATTTTAATTTCTGGTGAAGATTTTTACTTGGTATCCCTTAGTCCCAAACTCAATGTGTTCCACAATTAACTTTTTTTTGTTGTATTTTTTTTAGTTTTTTCCTTCAATTTCAATATGTCGTGATTTAGTTTAATTATACAATCAGGGTTCACTAATTTTTGGTTAAAAATAATTCTTTTAGGTTGTTTATTCCAAAATTAATACACTCTTTTTAAATTGTGTTTGTTTATTAAAAGTTAATTATAATAAATTTTTATTTTATAATAAATATTATTAAAATAGTGAAAATAAGAGTGGGCACAAAAGAGTCGAAGATGGGATACAGAGTTTGGAACATAGAATCTAACCTGAAAGATTTTATGCACATTCATGGATATTAAACATATCATGTTGGTATTTAGGCAAAGATACCTGCCAATTCTAACCTTGTGAAGTGTATCCCTATATTTAATGGACGACAATTTTCGAGAAATCCCATCGCCTTTTAGCTAGCGTCGCCCCTCTGCCAAAATTTTCAATGTTGATATTTATGTTGCCAAAATATGAATTTGGAAAATTGGATATATGATTACGACAAGCTTTCAACTTTATGAAGATAAGGATGTCACGTTTCCATTGATGATGTGTGAATTATAATGATATTTAGTTTAGTTGTTGTGGGAAATTCATTTTTTAGTTAAATAATGCACACGTGAAAAACATATATATATGTGAACGAACCGGCAAAACCTCAGCATGAGAAACCTCTTAATTAGGTCGGTTTTGGAGACTTACACAAAAATAATGAAATTGAAGTATTTGTTGATGCCTTCTAGCTCATCTCCAAAAACTACCTTCAAATCTAGTAATGAATAATGGGTGTTGATGAAGAAATTGATCATGATGAAATAGTTAGATCCCCCATTATAATAGATTTGTTGTTTTCATCATTATTGTTATTTGATTTGATTGAGGGAAGTTGAGGGGAGGGGGCCGGGTTGTTTGAACTCTAGATCTCACTCTTACAAAAAGAAGGTCGCACGCTTAAATATTCACGAAAGGATTCATTATATAGTAGTTCTAGGTCGAAGTAAATATTTGAAATTCGATTAAACTTCTACACGTAATTATAAGGAGAGACGCAAATTATTATAAAAACATATCATATAAATTATATCTAAATTTGCGTACGTAACTCATTCAATGAGTGTACAAATGATGTTATAACTTGAAGGCGTATATAAAATTGGAATAAAAAATGCAATTAACTAAAAAAGTTGAAAGTGGATAGAATAGGAAAAACACTTATTAGTGTTCAACTTTCCGCAATTCTAGATATACATAACATAATATTCCCATATGTTAGATATGTCATACATGACTTGTCCATATTTGGAAATCGTATATAGTCAAAAAGTACTTTTCAAAGGTTCAACTTTTTCTATTGAAGAAGTCTTATTTTCTCAATTATACTACATTTTTATATTATTCAGCAAATTCTCTAACATATAAGAAAATGACTTTCAAAAAAATGATAATAAGGAAAGGGGGAGAGAGACTATAACTACTCAAGGGAAGAAAAACAACATGTCTTTGTCTCCACACGAAATTATGAGGCCATCATGTCAAAATATAAAATATATAATGAAAAATTATGTATATTGTTAAATCAGTTATTTAATCTACACTATTACAAAACGCAAAAGTTTTGTGATTTCTATTTTACAATAAACTGTTACAAACATGATGTTCTATTTTACAATAAACTATTACAAACAACTTCCAATTTATTTATTTTTTTGACCAATAAAAAGAAACTTTTATTTCAAGAAGGCATAAATAATGCCCAGCAAAGCAGAACAGGAAACAAGATCAAAAGTAGAAATAAGAAAGGAAAGAAGACATCTTACACTATCTTGAGCTATCAGTTGGAGGTGAAACGTCTTACCAACTAAACTGCATTTCGTTGTCCGGATTTCAATCAAGTTAAGAAATGAGTGCTTAAAAGATTCACAACAACATTATAAAGCCATCAATTGTCAAACAATGTTATTGCTATTAAAGGGAACAATTTTGGTTTGTATTTATTCCACATTATTGCTACTATAAATGGTATGGATGTATTATTGTTTCACATAAAAGCCAATATAAGATTCAATTTTAACAACTCAAATTTTGTATCATCGGGATACTTTGTCGTAGGATGAAATTGAATATTTTTTTTTGAAAAATGAACTGTGTATTTCATTTACGTCAAATTCTAAAGGTTAAGTATAAAATCAGAATTCGTCATTGTTCATTTCATGAAAATTAACCCTCAAATAAATATTTCTTACAGTAGTTCCATACATTTTTCATCAAACAAGTATAGTTTAAGGTTTTAAGTAATAATTTTCCTTTTTAAATAATAATACAAACTACAAAAAAAGAGAATTGAGACATATATGAAATAGCTCTTTCCTTTTCGTCAAAGGTCACATAGAAACACCCAAACTTTTGATTTGGACGCTTTATTTTGTTTGTTTTTGCAGTCAACTTCAATTGTTGTCCATCCCCTTTGGTGTGGTGTGGTAGGCCGTAGGCTATCCCCACCCACCTTTTTCTTTTGTTTATTTATTTATATTAATTAAGAAATGGATAAGTTTAATTTTATTTCAATATATTTGTAGGGTCAACCAGGCAACCCATACCCGCTCGGGTCGGACCTTCCAGAAATAGGACATCGCAGCATCATCTATGATCTAACACGTGTCAATATTTTTTCTCTACACAATTACAATTATTAAATACTACTCAAGTTATATTCTTGATTCGTCAGAATATCTTCTTATGTTCCACTTTTTGTCGTTTCAAGAAATGTCAAATGTTTGATGCAGAAATTCCCAACTCACTAATTTTGTAATTTACAAAGTTTATTATATACTATTACACATTATAAGTTGTAATAGCAATGGTTATTGTAAAATTCTCCATTATAATATGAACTACGGCCTCGTAAAAGTATCTTATTAAAAATTAGTATTCACCATCTCATTTTAATTGACCCACTTTTTATATTTGATTGTCTCATTTTAATTGTCCATTTCCCAAATAATAAATAATTAACATATAAATAAACGAAATAGTGTTATTTTTTTACTATAAATAAATACTTTCTTAATTGAGGTGCATAAATTAATGGGCCAATTGTAATAAACAGAGAGAATAAAATTATTCTCCTAATAAAATTCGAGCCCATTGTGTGAATAATCATATAAGATAATAAGATCACCGTAAATATCATGATCAAATGGTTCAAAATAATTTTTATTTTATATATTACGATTAATTTATAGTTAATCCGGTTTCCATGTCAATTACATAAACATAATGGCAAAATTTATGTGTGTGTTGGTTTAATGGTAGGGATTAATTACTGATCACTGTTTTTTCTAACAAACAAATGCTAGTAGACAGGGTAAGTATATTATCATTCTCCACAGGGGTTGATATTATCGAAACTATAACAATTATCCTAATCGAGGTTTTATTATTACCTAGACGAGTTTTTATGGGTTTTGGTTTGTGAAAACTAGGAAGTAAATCAAACAATAAAAAGATGAGGATCTAAACAATTAATGAAAGATGATTCTAGGGTAACAATCTCTAATCAATCATATACTTGTTATTCTTATTAATCTATTTGTCAATTTAATCCAACTATGACGGGATACTCTAATGCAATCTACACACCTTGGTGAGACAACCATAGATAGTGGGCTAGTCTATACTCTATCTCCGTGTAGAACTATAGAGAATTAAACTAGTTACCAAAAGTTCCTAAGTATATTAATCCCCGATGATCTCAATTTCCGGGTAGGATAATCGAAGATCATATCAAACTCCCTTAAACCTACTATGAGATAAAACTGGTTAGTCTAAATCCCACAACTAGACATGCAAGATTAGTGATCAATTAACCTAAGCACAAAGGGGTTTGAATCATAAGTTTGGAAGGCGAAAGATTTAATAAAAATAACTTGTATAGACTTAACTAGTTCATGCACACCCTAGGATCATGAGTAGTTTAGCTACTCATGATGCTATGAACAAACAAAGCAATATAAAAGAAAGACATAATTAAAAGAGAAGGGAAGAAGAAACTCTTGATGACGAAGTTAGAACGCTTCAATAAACTTGACTTGAATCCAACGTCGAACAACCGAACAACGAAAAATAAATTGCAAGAAATAAAAGACTAAAATTGAAAGTAAATAAAGCTAGGGTTTAAAAGCTAATGAGAGTATTGAGGGATGATTACAAGGGCTGATAAAAGGCCTATTTATAGTACCAAAGTCATGCATAACATCCTCGTTGAAGAAGGAAACCAAATCGGCGTCGAAGAAGGTAATTTAACCACTTTTGGGCTCCCTCGGAGGCTCCCTGTCGGTCAGCCTGTCGGTCGATAGGTGGACCGACAGGTGGGTAATGTCGGTCGCTGCATGGGCTAAAAAACTCACCCGGCCTGTCGGTCTACCTGTCAGTCGACAGGTGGCCCGACAGGCATATGGGCATTTGCGCGACGTTTTTATTTTGGCTCGTTCTCCCACGTTCAGACTCCAAATCATGCACGGTTTTCGCCTACGGACTCCTATCGCGATTTACTTCAATCTTATACATTCAAAAAACCTCAAAGGATTCATTATATTATGCTATTTTTCTCAACTTCGGTCTTTGGGTCTTCACTCTCGTCTTCGGGTGCTCGTTTTCATACCAATGAACCTACAAAACACCGAAAACAACCCAAGCATAACATAGCTCGACTAAAATATAAAACAAGACGAAAACGAGCCAAAAACTATTAAACCAAGGATCAAACATGTAGAACAAGGTATGCAAAACATATGAAAATAGACACTTATCATATCGAGACCACAGGTCTTGGGTTCGAGTCCTCCATGTTGCGGCCTTTAAAATTTATGTATTAATTTATCTCTTAAAGTCTACGACTCTATTAATTTTACCTTCTTCATAATCCTTTAACTTGTTGTGTTAAGTGCCTAAAAGTTTTTAGGTTAAAGGACAAACGAAAAGCTGGATGGAAGACTAAGTCTTCACTTAGAAGCTTTAACCTTGTCAACCAAGTAAAAGTAGTTGAGGTAGCTACTTTTTAGGAACAAGTTATAACCAATTTGGACTCGGTTGAGAGAGTTCAAACCTGCTGCAGATTCTTGGTGAGCAAGGCTATCATATCCCACTATAAATAGGGGATAGATGCAGAGCTTCAAGTATCCATAATTACGAGAGTCTTCTGCTGAGAGTTGCATGTTGTTGCTGCTATTGTTAGATCACGTAATTTTCGACATTTTGTCATAAGCATTTTGAGTGTTGGGATACATTAGCTATAGAGTAGGGATACTCAATGATAGGTTGAATTTATGTTGTGGACGTTCTTATAAGTCATGTTTTATTCAGCAACATTACACGACAGTTTTAGAAGTTTTTTTATTATATGTTGTTAGAATACCGTAGGTGTCCTCCCTCTATTGCTTTTCTCTTAATTCACGAGATTGATGAATTCAGTCTACAAATTTGTTCATGATTTGTAGATAAAAACTATTCTATTATGTGCATTTTTACTTTCCATTGCTATTCTATTTATTCTCAGAATTATTGGCACATTACTTATAATAATTTGTCCAACATACTCTAACTTATTAGGAAGAAAAAACCTTCATTATATATATATATATATATATATATATATATATATATAAGGTAGAGTTAATAGTGTTAAAGAAAGACATAATGGCATACTCTTTAATCATTGATATTTTTTAATGATATTACTATAGACAAAGCAAATATTTGACCAACCGGACACTCTATGTCTTGTGGCTCCATTAATCTTTTAGCATTAATTTTTTCACAACATTGATGTGGAAATTGATTGTTACCATATCACTTCATGGACCATTCATAACTAATGAATTGAATTATATAACTTGTGTTTCTTTCGCAATAGTGATTCATAACTAATGACCTGGCCGAATTATTTTTATTTGAAAAAATAAATAATTAAAGTTTTTTGCTTGAAGTAATGAAATTGTTAAATATTTTCAGCTGGATATAATGTTTGAGGTGTTTTCTAGCACTTTTTGCTCGTAAAAAAATATTTAATTACCTTTTCTATGTCTGTTAATTTTTTCTTTTCTATGTCTGTTAACACTGCTCCACTTTCAACAAAAACACATCTAGTTGTATTTTTTATAGTTGAGAGAAGAATTAAGAACGCCAACCATATCTCCTAAGAATATAATTGTTTTTGCTAAGGAGTAATACACTTTTTCCCAAATTTAATTTTTAATTTGTCGATTTTAATTTTTCAACAGACCCTGCATCTGCATGCAGTGCAGGAGTTAAAACCAACCTCTGTTAAATATACTAGAGTATAATATATGTAGTTAAACAATTTATATCGTCTGAAGAATTATGATACGTTAAATTCTGATCAAAATTCTTATTAGGAGTTTTATAAGACGTACTCGAAGAATAATTCAGTATCAATTAATCCAAGAATTAATTGGAAAATGAAAACTATCAATTCGTGATCTTAATTGTTGAAACTATCAATTTTTCTTGTTCAACCAACATAGGAATGTTTATGGAGTTGGGGTGGTTATTAGGGTTGTTTGGGCAGCCATGTCGAAACGTACGCCTCTAAGATCGAACGTGATGATTGCCGAGGTCATGGCGGTGATAAGTGGAATTCTGCTTAGCCTAGAAATAAATGATATCATTTTAATATAGAGAAAAGTAGCATATTAGTCCTTAACGTTGACAGCAAAAAACAACTAAGCATTTAATTACAAAAAAAATAACTAAATCCATATCGTTATATTTTCTACAAAGATGTCCCTGACATTCCTAAAAATAAGTCAAATTGACTACGATTTTAACTGGATGCAACCGGCCATTTGCAAAGTTCGACTTTTTCCCCCTAAACTTGGTGGGCTCCACTCCTATCGTCTTCATCAACCATATGTTCTTACACACATTCACTCGTCGTCAACACGCTCAATTCCCACGATGGCGCCGACATCTTTGGTGTCCTTGCACTGCGGGTAGTTGAAGTAGGTGGGACCATGACGATGACTTTTTTGATGATTTTGGCGGAGGAAGGCCTCTGTGTTCTGCCATATGCCCATGCTGTTGTACATCGTGCCCAAGTCGATGGAGTAGCTCTTCACCAAATCAAAGAAGGCGATCAAAGAGCTTGCCAAGGATGTCGAGCGATGGCAGGGGGACTCATTCGTTTCCAAATGTGAGGTCTCTCCAAAATCGAGGAGAATAGCTCGAACAACGAGGTGATGAAGGAAGGTGAAAAGAAGGTAAAGAAGCCGATGAGGGAGGCGAGGGCGAGGGCGTGATGTAGAATGGAGAAAAAGATTATGATGGGGAAAAAGCAAATCGAATCGAGCCCTAATCTGAATGTTGTAGAGAAATTAGGGTTTTTTAGAAGCAGCCTAGGATTCGACGATGGCGACCAGGAGAGGGAGGGGGTGGCCGTAGAGAATTACACCCCATTCGTGCAACCGCCTTCCGACACAGGAAGAATCGAGAAGCTTCTAGGGAGTTCGAGCTCTACTACTACTGTTGTGTCTTGCTGCATAGATGATCGGCGAAGATGATGATGATCAGAGAAGATATGAAGATGATAGGAGTGGAGTCCACCAAATAAAAAAGGAAAAAAATAAATTTCGCGAACGACCGTTTGTAGCCCGTCAGATTCGTGGCCGATCTGACCTATTTTTAGGGACGTTAGGGACATCTTTGCAAAAAAATATCGACATGGATTTAGTTATTTTTCGCAGTCATCGTTAGGGACCAATTTGCTACTTTCCCCTTTTAATATATTAAAAATGTGTACATTACATTAATAAGCTTAATATGACATATTAATATGATTATATATGGTTAATTGGTAATTTATGAAAACAGCTTAGTCTTTTTAATTTGTCGATGTATCCTTTTTTTATTTGCATGGGTGTAATAACTCGTTTGCATAGTCACCTTCTTGTCAAGCCAAAACAAATCCAACTTATCAAGTATGTGCATTATCAATATTAAGGATGTGAATCGGGTCAATCTATTCGATCATTTCATATTATATTTGATTATGACGAATAGTTTGTGGTGTTTTTAGTTAGGCTAGAATATTTCACCGTTTATACTAACTCACTTGGTTTCGGGCAAGCTAATGTTTCCAAAAAAATTTAACATGTACAAATGGTAAATATTATTTTCTATAACAATAATTAGATGGTGTTTTCTCAATCAGAAGATGTAATTCTGTATTATAGATACAAAAACACTTATATATCATTTCAATATCAACTTACACAATAACTAATTAGTAAGTTAATTCCTAAAGGCTAACGTTTTGACATACATTTAACATAAATAATTATTTTGCATTAAAACTAATGTCATTTTATTTTTTATTAGTATTGGGGAAAACACACTCTATAAGCATCAAATTCTTATTATTTAATTGAATTAAACTAAAATTTTAAAAGTAATAAACGTTGACAACTAAGAAATAAGAAAAATCATTAATTGGGACAACCTACTTGGTTTCTAGCTGGCTCTATCAGATTTGAACTATCGGGTAATAAATTTTCTACCCAAGCACCTCTATTTTCTCGATATGTTCAGGCCAACCTATTGGTTCCAGCTAAATTCACGTTATGCAATACATGCCAATTAACTAACAAAATTAAAGGTTCGTCATCTTGACTCAATCTTGATATCTTTTGGTCTCATGCATTAACCAAACATGTATTTTATGTACTACCAAACTGCATGAATTTGTCATTAATAAATTTATAGTCCATCTGTCCCAACATAAATTTATAGTCCACCTCATTGGGTCGTTCCAATCTACTTGACTCGATCCTTTTTTAGGACATTTTTATTACACACAACTTTAAATAATGTATATATTTATATCACTCCTTTACACAATTTTTCAACTCTTCTAAAAAGTTGTGTCAAAAAGCAACGCCTTGAGTAGTTTGGGATGGAGGGAGTATTAGTTATGTACATTGATTTATTAAATGAATATTAACATTGTCATGTATTGGATTTAGTTTAATTTTATAGAGAAAATATATTTTCATATGCATAATTGTAGCGAAATAACGTTTTTATTTTTATTTTTCTACGATCCTTACAATATGACTGTATGAAGTTTTTACTGATAAATTGAGTTAAAGGAATGTCACGGTGAACTTCTCACATATTTGTAGAGAGGCCAGTAAAATAGTTCATAGTTTAACCCAAGTTTGCTACAGATTAGAAGGTCCACTAATATGGAAATCAAACTCTTCATCGTAATTTATAGACATTTGTACATTGTAATTTACTAATTTGTGTACAAAATTTATTCCTTTCTCTTAAATAACTATATACTAATAAGACACATTTTAACTCTGAAAATGCCTACTAAACGTGAGATCTTAAAGAATATCCTAATCATGTCTGACCAAATCCCCAAAGTGTTATACACCTTTGAATATAAATACATCTTATTCAACAAATTTCGGTCCACGACCATATATCATATATAGTTAGGCTAATTAACATATAATTTTTTCTTTCTAAACATTTATTTTGATTTTAATTTTTTTTTTCACTGGGAGTGAGGTAGTCAGGTAGCAGAGAATTTGAACCTTACAACGTAGAGATCATACCGCTTAAATGTCTCCAATAGCATATTTTTAACCTAATCTTAAAATAATTATTTATTGTAAATATTAAAATTAAAATAAACATTTGTAATTTAAAGTATACTAATTGAATATAAATGTAATTGGTGCATGCATTATTTAATGTTAATTCAAATATAAAATAAAGTTGAGCGAGTTAGTATTAAATTGGAATATGGGTCGAAACCCGGTGAGGGAAAGTTGGGTAATGTTAGAGAAAGTCACACGCTTCGCACGTGTTAAGCACCCACTTGTGAACTAAAACTGACCAACAAAATCAGTGAGAAAGAATTACACAACATTCATTACACTTCAAACAACTAATAAATTTATAAAAATAGGGTTTTCCATAACCATTTTTTTTTCTTTTTTCTTTTTTGCTTTTCCCAGATTTTTCTGATTATTCTTAATTAATTTCGGGGCGTTCAAACTCTGCGAAATTGGTTCGAGTTGAAGCGGAGCTCAGGGTCAGGGCTTTGAAATCGTGAAATTTTTTCCCCCAAACTTCTCGAGAAAGGGGTATTACCTCCGTTCCTTTCCTTAATTGTTTGAATATGTTTCGGCGAAGATTTGTTTTAATTATTTTTCTGGATTTAAGCGTTGTTCGTTTTTCGCTGCATTAATTACCGTGATTTCAATCTAATCCCTAGGTTTTGTATCCTGCTAATTGCGGGTCTATGCGCGCACTCTGTATTTTGAAGACGCTAATTGCTGATGCCGAGGTAAATGGAATTTGTAATCTAGGGTTTGGTTCCGGCCAGTATTCATGTTGTTAGGCTGTGTATGTATATGTGTTTGTTTGTGTGTGTTCAATTTTCAGTCTCTTACAGTTAATTTTTTTGTTTCATATTACGAAAGCCCTAGATTCGTTAATTGTAATTATTTTGCTTTCAATTTTAATTCTATTTTATGGGAAATTGTGTTTACCGGACTAGCTAAATTCAATCCCATTTAATGGTCCCAGCTCTTTTTTTGACAGAAAATTTCTCAGTTAATCATGGCATTATTGATGTTAATCATGCTATTTTTTGTCTTTACTTCCTTGAGGAATCAAATGAAGTGCCTTGGGAGTTAAGTTGGATCACCTGGGCATTCTTTTAAGTGTAAAATTTATCCAGCTACTGTTGTAAACTCGTAATAGTATAGTGCATATCATAATGCTTCTTTCTGTGACATTTTAGCTGCAGATGTTGGTTCATTCCTGCGTGTATCTAATCTTCTTGTTTAATGGATACTGTTTCTGTTAATAAATTTACAAAAGCCCCATCATCTATCAGTCACCTTGCAATTGTTTGATATGAAATTGGGAATCTTGACTTACATTATGGGTTAGGATTAGATTAACATTCTTTAGTAACT
This sequence comes from Salvia sclarea, assembly GCA_036873715.1. Classification (NCBI taxonomy): domain Eukaryota; kingdom Viridiplantae; phylum Streptophyta; class Magnoliopsida; order Lamiales; family Lamiaceae; genus Salvia; species Salvia sclarea. The sequence goes on from JAYJMF010000030.1 coordinate 482,531, forward strand.
TTCAGATTAATTTCCTTATTTATAAATATTCATAGTAGTAATTGATTTTTTCCGCTAAGCTTTATCTGGTTTGTTTTCATCTGCATATATGACAAACTACAACTTACCTGATACTTGCCTCTCTTGAGAGATTACACTGGCTTGCTGCTACTTCTGAGAAGATGATAAATGTTGAGACAGGATGTTTCAATTTATATGGTTGACGGATACAGTATTTTTTTATACTACTTGATGTTAAACTCATAACCATCTCTGGGGATAAAGCCTAATTTGCTCTTTGGATTTATGTTGGATTGGCATGGGGAATTCTGGTGTAGAATAATCTGAATCTCCATAGCATGTTGCCACTTTTCCACTTGATATATTTGACACAACTGTTGAATACTGTCAAGGAAACTGGGTCTTCTCATCTTGTCCAATTATCTCGAGTTTGGAGAATGATGGGACATTTCAGTTGTACTAGATGTTGCACATATTTTTCAACAATGGGTTAAAGAGTATGTAACAGTTACTTTGGATGACCCCTTCAGGGGTTCTCCATACAAATATAAGATTGCTCTTAAATTTAGCCTATTAAGAGTAGATCTATGGAAAATTAAATTTCAAAAAGCAGTTATTATACTTATAGATCTGAATTTATTTTGCTTCCAAATCACGTTATCTCCCCTGATATCTACCCCATTTATTATTTTGAACTTCCTAAGAAATGTTTCTCCATATGGGAATGAAGATCTAACATTGTCTGTAGTGATTGAATTATGAACTGTATACATGTTGTCAACTCTGTTTCTGGTTTGAAACATGCAATCTGATTATTTCAACTAAGAGAGGCATGATTTGACCAAATGTAGGACCAATTTTTGCAGGGTTCAGAACAAAGAGGCTGCATGAAATTGCAGTAGTCTGTTGTGGTTGTTACTCCTAAGAGATTATGACACTAGACGACTTCTTCACCTTGACTGAGATGAATAATGGGCTTGCAGCCCCTTCTCGGGTCAGGGAACTTATGGCTGTTATGGAGAAAGAAAGCAATAGTACGGTGAAGAATGCGGCTGATTCTACAAGGCAGTGGTCTGCAGTTGCAAGTGCTATAGCTGCCACTGAGAACAAGGAGTGTCTTGATCTTTTTCTTCAGTTAGATGGACTCAACTTCATCTCTAAGTGGTTGAAGGATGCCCAGAAGCTTGATGATGACACAAGTGGCAGCTTTGTGGAGGAATCAATTACCCATTTGCTGCGGGCACTTGAAAAACTGGATGCGGACCATGAAAAACTGCTTGCTTCTGGAAGCTGGGAAACCATTCAGAATCTCCTCATGCACAATAGTTCAAGGGTTCAGGATAAAGCTCGAGCACTGTTTGAAAGCTGGAAAACAAAGATAGATAGTACCACATCTGTTCCGGATGTTGATAAAGCTGGTGCTTCAGCTGTTGATGAGTCCGGGAAAAGTGATGATTTAGAGAAGAGCATAGTCCGTTCAGAATCTCCTCCGAAAGATGCATCTATTTGCGAAGAAAATCCTGTTAACACAAAGGGCCATGAATTAGACAATTCAGTCCTCCCTACAAGTTCTAATGCTCTTAATCATGAAAAAGTTGAAAGTGCAAACAATTTGGACAAAAGTTCAAATCTTCCAATTGGGAATGAAGGATCAATAGGCCATGTTAACTCATCATCCTTACAAACATCTTCAACGGATCCTCCTATACGTCATCCAAATAACACTACTACCTCTGAGCCATGTGTTGCAGCTGTTCCTGGGGAAGATGCTATAGACACATGCAGGGAGTTTCATGACTCAGAGTCATCTAACTATACAAATCAGCCTATGAAGATTGAAAGTTTGTCAGATAAAGTGGGATTACTTGAGACATCAAAAGGCAAATCTTTTACTTCGAGTTCCATTGTTCTCAAGGAACAGAAAACCGTAACTGAGAGTCCACAAAAGAACTCCACGGCTGCGGAAAAAAGCTCGTTTGATGAAGGCTTCTCTTGTACTGACTCGAAGGAGATGGACTCTGATGCTAATGGTGTCAAGCATGAAGGAGACAGTTCAAATCAAAACAAAGCTTCTAAAGTGTTCATTGCTAAAGCAGGGGGTAGTAGCAACCATCTTATGTTGCCAAGGTCCTTGAACAGTGAGAAGAGTTGGGGAAGTCCTAATGATTTAGGGAAATTCCTTTCTGGGACTGAAGCGAAAGGAAAGATTAACACAAGTGGCCTTCATGTTCGTGAAACTGATATAGCAAATAGTTATAATTTCAGCAGAAAACTAATGGACAGGGGACCTGATCGGTCTGGCAAGAAGTCTGATGTTGAAATAGACTATGGAATTCTAGATCCTCTGGAATATGCTATGCAAGTGGCCATGGAGGTGGAGAGGGAAGTTGTAGATGACAGAGAACGAAGTTGCGGTTCATCAGAGAAATTACCAGAAGGTAATACACGGCAGCCTAAGAGCCCCGACTCTGTGAGTCAAAAACAATCCCGTTGCAGTGATGGCTCAACTAAGGAGGTGGTAAATGAGCCAAATTTATCGGATGCATCTTCGCCCATGCAGGAAGAATCTGCAACTAGCTCTGGTGAGCAAGATGCTGAGCAAACAAATGGTACACAAGATATGGCAACTTCTCAAGTCACTGAGGTGGCTCAAGAAGAAGCCAATGAAGAGAAAGGCCTGTGTAAATTCGACCTGAATGAAGAAGTTTGTTCAGAAGATCCTGATCGTCCTGAGAATCAATTTTTTGCACCTGTCTCTTTCGTTTCTGCTTCAAGAGCTGCAGCAGCTCCTGGACAACCTGGTGCTCCTTTGCAATTTGAGGGGAATCTTGGCTGGAAAGGCTCAGCTGTAACAAGTGCTTTCCGCCCAGCATCACCACGCCGAATGCGGGAAAGCGACAAGGATCCTTCAACTGGGGGTAGCAGTAGCAGTTCAAAGCAACGGCAAGGATGTCTTGATATTGATCTCAATGTGGCTGATAGCATTGAACCCAAAACAGGAGACTGGACAGCAGATAAACATGTTCAGTTGTATTCTACAGTTGCCTCTGGTGAATCTTCTGCTGAAACAAGCTCCAGAAGATCCGAACATCTTGCACTGGACCTGAACCATTCAAGTGAAGATGGTGGTCCGCTATTAGATTGGCGGATAGGGCAGTTCTTTCCCCAAGAACGTCGACAACATGGTCAGCCTCATTCTTTAATTTCATCAAAGCAGCCTACAAGGGATATTGATTTGAATGATCAGCCGACTTACCTCAATGATTCTTCTGTCACTACCTATTTAAGTCCAGCGTCTCAAACTTTCAATGTCTCTGGAGGTTTCAAGTCAGATGACTCTGCAATATCCATAATGGGTAAGAGAGTCGAAGTCAATAGGAAAGATATTGTTTCCCAAATTCCACAGCTAGCAAATGGCCGGACCCCGGAGCTTCCGTTTGAGGTTAACCTGGGGAGAACAGGTAATCTCTTAGGCATTGGATCTGCACCTTCGTATTCCAATTCACCAGGTTATGGTTATAATAACTTTGCACCTGGACCTCCTATGCCTTTCCCCTCGTCGATATATGCATCGGGAGGGCCCATTCCTTACATGGTGGATTCCAGAGGACAACCTGTTTTCCCACAGATCGTGGGTTCTGCTTCAGCTTTGCCACCTGCTTTCTCTCAACCACCCTTTTTGGTAAACCTGAATAATACATCAAATCCTTCAAATGGGGTTGGGCCATCGAGAAGCAGTTTTGATCTGAACTCTGGTATGTTATTGGAGAGTGGAAGTAAAGACCCTGCAGGATTTGGACTCTTCTTAAATTCATCTCAAGTCAGGTCAGTGGATGAGCAGCCGAGGCCCAACTCCGTTTACAGTGGGAAGCGGAAAGAACCAGAAAATGGATGGGAACATTACCCGTTCAGACACTGTACACCACCGTGGAAACAAAGTTGATTTGTGTGGATCGGAGTTAGGAGAAACCGGAGCAGGTTAGTGTTTTCATGACATTAGTTTTACTCGAGCAAAAGAACCTCATATTGACATAGTTGGGAAAGGGTTTGTAGAAACCAAATAATGAATGGGAAATGCAGGTGTAATTTGATTCTCTAGATGTCACCTAGAGGAGAGAAATACAGGATCTAGGTTTTAAAAGTGTTTTGTTTTCATTTTTTTTCGTGGTCTTTTCTTTTACTTTTTATGGAAGCACAGGGAACTTGTGATATAGTAATAGTAGTACTGATCTCTTACATTTCAATGGAATTTAGGACAGCATCTTACATATATAGTACGCAGGTTCTCATATTCATGTCACATGTAACGAATTCTGGAGCTGTAAATAATTGCTGTTTTTATTTTTATTTGTCTTCAATTATTATTTTCTTTCTCTTGACCAAATCGTGATAAAAAATGCTATTAAATATTCAAATATAGCCTTATATTCAAATTTAGCTCGACTTTCGGATGTGTGATACTGTGAATACTTTAATGCTTAACATTCTAAAATGTTCAAATGTGGCCCGGAAATTGTTTTGTTACAAACATAGCATGATTGTTTAACGGAGTTCAAAAATTGTTTTGTTACAAACATTGTTTAACGGAGTTGAAGGAAATACGGCATGTGCTGTCGAGTCTTTGGCATCCAACGACAACTGCCATTAAACTCATCATCAAGTTCCTCAAAATTTTATAAGATGTCTCATCCTTTATACAATTTTCCTTCTCTACAAATCCCAAATCTACAATTCTTCATGAAAACCGGACTCCCTTTACCAAAAGGGTGCTTTCTAACTTTATTTATTTGACTAAATCAAAGTGGGAAGTTGTGAGCTTCGCAAAAGCATCATCTGTTTCTGGTTGGTTGAAGATCTTGATTACGTTAAACAATTTCAAAGGTCACAAGTCATAACAATCTCAAAGATAATTCGTTCATAAGCATGAAAAATGCATATGGATGCTAAATGCATGTCACTTTTTTATGGATTAACTGAAATATTTGAAATCTTGAAAAACGAATTTAGGATTTAGAAAAACTAAAGTTTAAAGCCTAAGCTTACTGGTTAGTCATTTGTAAGGAATCCGATTAATAACCGAAACTACTATTGAAAAATTATCAACCATAACTTTCTATTAGTACACATGATAGATTTTGATATTTGAAAAGTAGTCAGAAGATAATTTGAAAATCATCATCATAAAAAGTAATACTCCCACTGTTCCATAAGATTATGCATATTTTGATTCGGTGCGAATTTTAATAAAATGTGATTGACTTGAGTAATAGCGGAATGTGAATCCCACAGAAAAGTATTACTCCATCCGTCCATAAAAATAATGCACTTTTTGCCATTTTGGGATGTCCACAAAAATTATGCACTCATATTTTTGGACATGACCTCACACTCTATTTTACTTTATTACCCTTACTTTAATATTTATTTACACTACTTTTACATTTTTCAATAACTTTATGTGGGACTCATTCTCCACTAACATTACTTTTACATTTAACAAAATTATTTTGTGGGACCCATACTACACTACAAATAAAGTGAATACATTTTATTAAAACCCGCACCGAGTCAAACGATGCATTATCTTCGTGGACGGAGGGAGTATTAAATATAAAAGTAGTGTTAGTGGAGATTGGGTCCCACATGAAGCTATTGGAAAGTATAAAAGTAGTGTAAATAAATGATAAAGTAGGGGTAATAAAGTAAAATAAAATGTGGGGTCATTTTCAAAAATAGATGTGCATAATCTTGCGGGACGTCCCAAAATGACAAAATGTGCATAATCTTGTGGGTCGAAGGGAGTATCATGTTTTAGTGTCAGAATTTGAATTGATGTCATATACCATTAAAAAGTTATGGACAAAAATACCCCACAATAGCTCCAGATTCCCAATGAAAACAAACTTTGAACTCAAACCATATTTCGAAACTTATAAAATTTATATATATAGGCAATTGAGACTTTTTCATAACTCAGGAAAATGTATTTTGCCAACTCTACATTCAAGTACTGCTACTGTTGTAAGAAGACCTTAAACATCAATTCTCGTCACATACCAAACAAATTCGTGATCTTTTATCAAAATTTTGCAAGCTTAATAACTCAAAATTCATGAAGACAGTAACTTAAATTTCTCATGAATGATTGACCTAAGAAACTAAATGCATACATTCCCGTAAAATCTTGACGTCAATAACATGGAAAGAAGGTAGACTTCACTACTGGAATGTCAGAATATTCTAATTTAAAAGAAAAAACAAGAGGAAAATTTCATTTCCAAAACTGACTAAAAAATAATCATACTCAAAATTTGATATAACAAGAACACTCTCAACAGCTACATCAATTTTACATACTGATCTTCAGCAGCAATATTCCAATTCTCAAGACTCTGAATGCTTACCGGCGCTTGTACCTGCAGAGTAGCAGAATCGGGACAATGTTCAAATGTAAATCAGTACAGATGCAAAAATGACGAGTTTATGAACATGAACTATAGTCCAATTATCAAATATGATTGAATAGCATTCTGGGGGTTGGGAAGAATGCTCAAGTAAAATAACAGAAAAATACTCAAGTAGACAGAATGTCGAGAATTATTTATTACCGTGACTTGCTCTTGAACGACCTCTTCTTCGGACCACCTTTAAGGGTTCGTTTCTGCCTTTTCTCACTCATATCATCCTGGAAAAGTTCTTGCATCTCATCTGTTCTTGATTTAGATGGTTGGGTAGCATGCTTGGGATTTTGAACGTGTTTTTTCACAATCTTGCCAGCATCAACAGCCTTTCTTGCAGCCTTGACTGCTTTTGCTCTTCGATATGCGACATCAACAAGAGGAATTCCATTTTTCGCTTTATCCCTTTTGTCTCCACCCTGATAATTTTAGATATTGCTTGTATGAGACTGTTGTAAAGTAATATGAATTATAATGAAACTACTAGTCTCCAAATTCATAGAAAAGTTATACTCCCTACGTCTCTTAAAAGTGTGCTCATTTTCCTTATTTGTTCGTCCCTTAAAAGTGTGTTGATTCCTTATTTAGCAAATAAGTGGGACCCTTTCTCCACTTACATTCACTTTATCAGTCCTTTTATTAAAACTCATGTCACTTCTCCATGAGCACACTTTTGAGGGACAGAAGGAATATAACAAGTTAAGGACTTGAGTCTTGTAAAATAGATAATTCACTCAGCTTAAATCTTATCCAAAAATTATTTAAACAAAGAATGCGATCATACAACAGAAAGGAAAATGTAAACATACCTTGGCATCATCCTCATCCTCTAACATCTCTCGAGATGCTTCCAATTTCCTTCGTTTTTTCCTTGGCAAGTTTTTCTGCCAAAAAAATGAGCTCTCGGTTAATCAATTTTCTCAAACAATAAGATAAGACTACAAGTATGGTATGGAAAGAACCTCGTGTTCTCGCTTTCTCTTTTCCTTCATTCTCAACTCCTCTGCTGCTTCTGCACTAATTGTGTTACGTCGAGAACCTTTTCCACTATCCAAAGCTTCCTAGTATATCATTTATATATGCCACTTTAAGTAGTTAGCTAGTGGTATAACCAACACAAATCATAAAAAGACATTATCGATACTGCACAGACACTCATGGTAAGTACATTTTAATTATTAGGTTTTACTGACAATCACAATCAGGTGATTCAGGTCATTACATTAGTCATAATGAATGCACTAAAAATGTGGAAAACACCCAAAACATATAACAGATATTATCTAGAGGTAGGAATAAAAGGAAACAAAAGGACTCGGTAACACAAGAAACTGGAAATAAAGTTTTTCACAACGACAAAATACATAAATAAAGAGCTTCAGGCAGCTTCCTCAAGTAGAGGAACCTATCCTATAAGACCCATTTTAAGTCATTAAAATGTTAAGAGAGAAGGAAGACGGGCAGATGCTAACTAGCTATTAACCAGCTAAATTAATCAACAGAACCTGGAAAAATCACAATATTCACTGGACTGAGAAAAGAAATTACAACACAAATCACAGACAACGAAAACATACCTTTGATGCCTTGGCAACAAGTTTCTTTTCCTTTTCAGTAGCAAACCACGTTCTTTTAGGGCGTGAATAAATTTCATCTCTGTGTGCAATCAAATTTTCTGCCTACAAGTCAAGAAGAGCATGCCTTAAAATTTTGGAACAGATGTTACAATTGACTTACACAAGTAATTAATATGTATAATACTGTTTGTTGTTATGTTCTATGCTGTTCGGTTTCTTCTGTCAACAATGTATGCACTTAACTAACTTTGTAATATCATGTTTGACTGTGGCTCATCTGCTTGTCTAAGCATAAAAACTCACTTGTAATGCTGGAAAAAAAGTATCTGGCCTGTTCAAATTTATTATTCTGTCCCTATAAACATGTCCTCTTTCATTTCGGCACGGAGATTAAGGAAGGAGAGTTGCTGGGTGTTAGGTGGTTTGCCCACATGAGCAAAGTTTTGCCAAATAAGGAAAGACGTCATGTAATATGGACACCCCACCCCAACAAGGAAATGTGGACATGTTTATGGGGACGGATTTACCCTTCTTCTCTGGGCTAAAAATGAACAATTTGGATTCCTCTTTATAGAAATATTTCTTTACAGAATAGGATGTGTGTTAAAAGCAACTCTAACCTATAGATAACAGTATGCTTTTCAGGGCTAAGTTTATATCTTTGAACTAGATAACCTAGATGAATTATATATTTCTAGCACCAAAAGAAGCTACTAACTTTGAAAACCAAACAAAAGCCATAAAACAATAACCTTTGTAACTTCCATTTCAGCTTTTCTTAGTGCCATCTCTTCCCTGCAAAAATTGAGGACAAATCGTGGTGAGTACCATGTCCCATCTGTAGGATAAGGCAGCAAGATAGATTAATTACTTTTCTTCTTGAAAGATTGATGATACTTGATCTTCCATTTGCTCAATTATTGCAGACCACTTCTGTATTGATTGTTCAGCTACAGTTCGGTTCTTCAAATTTCTATCAGCTTTTTTAGCCTATCATAATCATAATGGTTTGAGATGTTACTAATTATGGGCCAAGCACCAATAACAACATTAGAAAAGGATAAAAGAATCAACATGGCTAGATATGTCCAAAAGCATAATGTGTACAGTAGGTGACTGCTGGAAGAAATGTAAGGTACAAAATTATATGTTATATTTTTACTGGGTACAGCTTCTTTGCGGAATAGCAGTGAAGATTATTTACTCATTAGTTCCTTTGAAACATCAATCAAGCATATTGATGATAGATGACAGGAGAGCAAAAGTTCAGAAGAGCGAATGGCTAAGAAACTGCGCTGTTCTAAGCACCCCAAACACAGAATAGGATAGCACAAAAGATGGATAAACAGTCCCAGAATGTAAAGTAAGATCAGCAGAGAACAACTTATCAGATAGGAATCAGGATGATGTAAAGCATGTAAACGACATAACTAAAGCATACATTTCTAAACAAAAGGGCATACAGAAACAATGAAAACTAGCTTCAGGCGGCAACTAATACATATTCAGGATAGAGTGAAATGGGGCAATGAATCTACAACAAAAATTTCCAAGTCAACTTAAAAGTTTTAGTTGGAACGTAAAAGAGTCATAGTTTGGTGGATTTTTCAGTCGTAATCCTAACAAACTTAGATAATCCGCAAGCCAACAGTGATAAAATGTGAAAGAAGAAAATCCATTTCAAATGTATCACAAACTCAGAAATGTCAGCACTTGCTAGAATATGCATGAGCCATCAGCTCAATGTGATGCTATCTTATGGATAAGCCATTAAACCAATCTATAACAAGTTCCAACTATATATATTCGAAAGTATAAGAACACTATTAGTTAATAATACAATTTTTTTTGTATACTATATTCAACCTCAAGGTTAAGATCATTTGATATAAATGTCTTGGATCCCTAATTACATCATTTGAAGTTACCTTGAGGTCCAAATTTTGTATCTTTACATAATCCGTACATGATAAGTTACACAAAACTGTATATCCTGTGTCTTAGAGGATCATTAAGGCATGAAGGACTTCTAGAAGGATTCTTGATATGGAAAACGCCATTCTCAAAAAATATTTGCACCGGAAGATCCCAGTTAAGAAACATCCTACCAGATACGTGTTAAATACTGTAAGACACATCCCAATTCAGACTGAATAAAATTTCCCAAGCTAAACAACAAGTAATATGAAACAAAATCACAATTCGAATGCTCCTTACGATAGCTTTTAGGAGAGAAAAATCTTCATCAGTAACAAAGGTAACAGCATATCCTTCTCTACCAGCTCTGGCAGTGCGACCCACTCGATGGACATAACTGCAGATTAGAAAAGTAAAAAACCTAGACTTGGAAAATCAATTGTAAATTGAGAGCTATATAACAAAATAATATGCTGAGAGATACATACATAACTAAATAATAAACCTTAAACCATTCACATGAAAGCAATAGTTACCTTGTTAGGTCTCGTGGACATGCAAAATTAATGACTGTACGAACACCAATAATATCCAGACCCTGCAAACAAGTAATGTACAATGAGTCTCAATGAGCACAATCTTTTAAGTTTCTGGACCATAGTCTTAACAGCTATTTAGTTACATCTTATACTTACACGAGCAGCAACATCTGTTGCAATTAGAAAATCCACTTGCTGCTTCCTGAATAGTTCCAAGGCCTACAAATAAATACGAGGACAAGCATCAATATATGAGTACGAACACAATAATATATAATGTTGCTCAGAGGTACTTACATCCAGACGCTGAGCCTGGGTGAGGTCTCCATGAAGTTCAGCTGCTTTAAGGCCAGCTAATCCAAACAGAATTTTTAATCTATGAGCTGCCTTCTTGGTACCACTGCAAAAGGGATATAAAATTTCATAGGTTTCATGAAAGAAAATTGCTTAGGTAGTCTGCAGATGCAAAAAGGTAAAGGCCAATTATTTGGAATGTCTCAAGCCTTCCTTGTAGAAAGCTCAGCAGTTATTGGTTTCACCTCGCACATTTTTATTCACTACTACATTATATCTATATCTGGGAGATTTCAAATAGGATTTAAGATCTGATTCACTGATTGAAATTGAATCAAATATTCCAACTAGCTTGTTTTTACATAATCAAATTGATCTGTCACTGTATGGTGGCATTTCATCACAGTAGAGCGAATAGAAACTCAATGAGGGCAAACTTAAGACATGATTATCGCCCACAAGAAATTGGCATTTGAGATGAAAACCTGAAAACAATCACTCTAGATTTAAAGGTCCTGGAGCATAAGGCAAGAAGAACTGCTTCCTCATTTCCTTCACGCACTCGGCGTATGCGAACCACCCTGCAAAGGAGATACAATTTTGTTAGACAGTTCATATAGGGGGATGAAAGAAACCCAGGACTTCATACAGATTCCAAAAGTCATAATGAAAGAACTAAAAATATTGAAGTAGAACTACTAATGACCCACTCTTCAGTTAATGCAGCTGGCCGCATTGATTTTGGATCAGCTGACAGGCGTAATGGTTTATTCAAGGAGAGCTTGATAAGGTCATCAACTTTCTCAGTCATGGTTGCTGAAAATAACATGGTCTGTCTCCTTTTAGAACATAATTTTACCTGAGTGGCAGTAACAAGTAATCAAGTGATATATAAAATAAGTTTAGAACAGAACTGCAAATTCCGCATAGAACAATTGACAATTAAGAGAATTGAATTGGCCCTAGAAAGGAGTAGCCCAAGAAACAAGGATCACAATAACTGATAGGTAAAGTATTCCACAAGCACTCTGTTTTTTATACATTCACATATTCAATGCCCTAAAATAGCAATAACACGAGTAATTGATTTGCAATCATAATTCATACATAAATTACATCATAGAATTTTCTCGGGAAGCATTAAAGCAATTGATTTAGGCTTTAGCCTAAGAACAATGTAACAGTTCTATTCATCTATCTTTCTTTTCATCTAATGGCTAGAATAGCCATCTGAAAACATGCATACTTCAAAAAATTGATTTATAGTGTGCAGCACAATAATTGGAAACAGGTCTCCAACATATGTTACTCCGATGGTAGTTGGTGGCCATGGGCAATTCCAGATAGATGAAGGTGACATCAGTTAGGACAGGGGAAGTTATAAAGTAAACATCAAATGTCCAAAAATTTAGGCCTAGAAACAAGCAAAGATATAGCAATTTCTTTACAAAAGCTTACAAGTTCCTAGCATCTTATTTGGGAACAGTTAAGATCTTTTAATAAATTAGTTGTCAAATACTTTGAAGAAACTTATAAGTCATTATAGAGGAGCTTCTAAACTCCAGCCAAAAAACCTCTAGATAAGGAAAAGCATAAGTAGATCTGTTGAGGATGAGAGTTTAAAAGGATGTTAGATAGAATCATTATGTATTAAAAAATTTTGAAAGAGTTTTTTATTTTATTTATTTGCGTTCACTGAAGACCGAACCATTTCACTCAAGGATAAGTATCCTTTACTTGATTAATGGTAGGTAAGCAAGAACTTTCGTTATTATTAAAACTAATGAAGGAACCAAAGACACATAACAGAGTAAAAATTCTATGACTATCTTTTACAACTAAATGCCCATAAAGGAAGCCATGAAACACCTGCACAAATAAAATGTTTAATCCTTCTCTATAAATAATTCAAAAATAAATTCCATGAAACACCTGCACAAATAAAATGTTTAATCCAGTATTTGGTATTTAGTAACATTAGTATGCCAAAAAGTTAAAGAAACCCATTGGAAATAATCCATTAGACTGCAGAGTTTTTCCTCTTTGCAACACATGGTGATCATGATCAAGAAATGATAGCAGAATATGGCTCATATGCTCACTGTCCCAAAAAGAACAGAACTATGGTATTAGCATTACAAATAGAAATAAGTATGGGATATGTACCAGTTCACTAATTTCAGCGCTAAATCCAAGCTCAAGAAGTCGATCAGCTTCATCAAGTATCAAAACTGCGAGCTCATCCAGATGTACTGACATAGAGTTGCGCAAGTGATCTATCATACGTCCTGGAGTTGCAACAACTATATCCGGCAATGTTCTTAAGGCTGCTTCTTGATCCTAATGTCATTCACTATTTGTTAAAACAAATACATAGCGGAAAAACAAAAAAGCATAAAGCCTGCTGAAAGAGAACTTTCCGTTTGAGGAGATTACATTTTACACTCTTTTAAGCTTAGAATCTAGCAAACACACATCTCATAAATATCAACTGATAATCATATCATCATCAGCTCTAAGCACACCCAGTATCATCTCAACCTCCCTTCATTCTAGTTTGAGAGACCTCTATGTTGATTCTATCATCCCATTAGGATAGGGGAACAAACTATCATCCCATTAAAGCAGGTTCAGTCTCTTTCCACAACACTGTAAGATACACAAGATTTATGATGAAATGTCTGGTCTTACATCAATTTGATTATCACTATTTTATCTAGTTCTTCTGTCATGGAGCAGCGATCAGGGATAAGGGAGGATGAACCTTTATGGTTATAACTACTGGATGACTCTTTCAGCACATTCCCAAGGCCAATAAAGATCATGAAAAGAATCACACTCTGCTGCTGACTCTCTATAGAAGGCCATAATTCTCAGTAGCAACATAAATATATTGTCTCCTAGAGTCCTAGTCCTACGTAGGAGGTGTAAACTTTGTTCGTGTTTAACCATCTCTGAGAGACCCAACTGCAGATAATGGAAACGCGCCTATATATGTAGAGGTTAATTGCATAAGACATAGGTCAAGATGGTGGTAATTCCAAACCACAGTTTGCAAGGGTTGTTATCCATGACATTTTGCAGACACTGCAACCTACAAGATTCGTCGTACACATAGAACTGACACTCGCAAGTGCATGTCCCTGTTAAATCTCATGTCTACCCAGTGGAAGAAACAGGTGCAGGTCTTTATGTTATACACGAGGGTGAAGAGGTTAGACTTGACAAAAAACAAAGATTTTAGCAAGCATACCTTTGTTGAAACACCACCAACAATTAAGCAACATCTGATGTCCGGCATAAACTGACCAAGTTTACCAATCATACTATGAATCCTGAAAAAATAAGTCATATACCACATCAAAATCTACAATTAGTAAAAAGCTAGGATGAAAAGGAACAAAGAGAAAAAATTAAAAATCAAATGTATCTAACTAGAATTGTTAATTTGTTAGTGATAGTTTCAAAAAAACATGGTGGCACTAAGGGATTACAAATACAGCGGATTACATGAGTTGAGCAAAGTGGAGCTATTAACAGAACTCAAGCAAAACAATAGTTTTTAGTATTTAGGAATTAGGATGATTAAATTAAATTCCCAGGAGAAGGAAATGGTGTAACCCTTGAGAAACCAACATGATAAATCATACAAGTCCTTTCCCTACTGCACTTACTAACACTCAAGTTCTAGACATGCCATAAGCATTACATGGCAAGTTACTCCTACTGGTCTGCTGGGATCTTGACCAAGATTGATGCATAAGGAAAAATAACTCCAGAGGAAGCAAAACTTACTGAGCAGCCAACTCCCTTGTAGGTGTAAGAATTAGAACTCTAACAGCTGGCCTACTCTTTGGCCGGTACAAAAGCCTCTCCAAGGTTGGTAAAGCAAATGCAGCTGTCTGAATATGATTACAAAAATATATTCTTCAGTCATACAGAAGACAACAATCTGGCCTCTTATGTAAAAGCATCTCAAACAAGTGCACACTTCTATTTCAAAAATATGATCTTTACTAAAATTGAAACTACAAAATTAAGCAAGTGAAGCCAATCTTTCCAGTAAGGGAGTCTATTCAAGAGAAAAAATAGACTAAGCTAATATTATAGCTATCGTGCAATACAAACTAGAAATACCTTTCCGGATCCAGTCATGGCACTCGCGCATATATCACGTCCACTTAAGGCCACTGGTATACACGCAGCCTACGACAAGGTAAACAATTCATCCGTGACGAATTGCCCGAGACATAAACCAAGTAATTAAGTTGAAAGACATTGCCATTTGCATACCTGAATGGCAGTCGGCTGATCCCATTTCAAAGATTCAATCGCCCGAAGCAATGGCCTCGAGAGATGAAGGTCCACAAACGAGTTAGCATGGAACAACACGCCATCCGCGGATGAAAAGAACGCATCCGAACCATTTCCACTTGTCGCATTTCCACTCGTCGTTGGCGCGCGGTCGACGTCGTCGTTGTTCTCATCCTCCTCTTCTTCAGACCTATAACCCTCCTGCACCAGAGAACCAATCACGAAACTCAATCAATTAGCAAATTCCACCACAGCCTGGTTCCAATTCCAGCTCAACATCAACATCACAGCAACGGAAGCATTACTTGGATCTCAATTTCGGCGTCCGAGCCCTCCTCCGAGTCGCTGTCTCCTGCGGCGGCGATGGGGCGCCGCTCGAGAGCTTTACTAATTTTATAGTCGATTGAAGTGGTGTTCCGGCGCGAGTGCTCGTCGGCGAGCGATTCGGTGTAGGAGGAGAAATCCCAGGGCGAGTGGGATTTCTTACTTTTCTGT
The DNA here is from genome assembly GCA_036873715.1 of Salvia sclarea. Classification (NCBI taxonomy): domain Eukaryota; kingdom Viridiplantae; phylum Streptophyta; class Magnoliopsida; order Lamiales; family Lamiaceae; genus Salvia; species Salvia sclarea. Next base: position 498,125 of record JAYJMF010000030.1, read on the forward strand.
ACTTTTTCATCGTCGTCGGAAAGTTCAACTTCCTCTTCAGCTTCTTCTTCGGCCTCGCTGCCAGAGCTGTGGTCAATTTCCTCATCGCTGGGCGGCTCGAACACGAATTTCTCCATTGGAGGTGGGCGTGCAGCGCTGCCGTGAGCCTGTGAGTGATATTGGAAAGGAGGAAAAGGGTTTAGGGAAATTCGGAGGGTTTATGGAAATATATATGTTTCTTGGGCTTCAATACAGAAGCCCAACGAAAGGGCTGTCTAATTAGCCTCAAAATTTTGAGATTACATTAATGTTGCTAGAGACGCGCATTTGGTTTCCTTGATTAGCTTTGATTGATAAAATAATCAAGGCTAATCAAGTATTTGATTTGTATATTAGGATTCGTGATAGATTATTTAGCCCGTATGTTATTATTCATTTGCTTGATTATTAATTAAGTCAAATTTTGGCTGATTATTTAATCAAACCTTCAATCCATAGTGCAAATTTACAAAATTATTTTTTATTAAATTTATTTTAGTCAAAATGAAGCACGAGAAAATGAATTGAAAGAGCAATTTTGATATTATGCAATATTTTGGTCATAATCACATCATTTATCAAACCTTGCAATGAAGCAATCCAAACACATGATTAATAATTCAATCATCTATTCTATCCATCTAATTTATCCCATCAAAGAAACCAAACACCCCTAGGTTGAATATAATGGATTGACTTGATTACCTCGAATTCAAAATCAAAGTGTTGTGTCTCATAAAAAATAATGGGCTCTGAGAATTTATATCCTCTGTATAGTAATGGTCACCTCAATGCATCTTTCTATTTCAATCATGCTTTTTTTTATTTAACACTAACACCACACCAGAAAATGTCACGCAAAACCAACTATTATATGGGTGAAGATTGACATCATTGCAAAATCTATCTTGATATTTAACAAGATCCAATTATCGGTATTAATCAATCCAAAGATCAAATTTGGAAAAGGATTGAAGAAAAATTCCACCTTGAAAAGCTCGACCTTCCATGCACAGACCAAAAATTCGTACTCAAAAATCTTTGCAAGGCTGAATGGGAACTGTTTTGAAGGATACAAGGCTTAAGATATGATTTTAAGGCTTAAAATTTATAGGAGATGGATGTCCTTAGACCACAAGTCAATATGATTAAGGCTTAAATTTTTAGCTCGAAAAATCCCCAATCAAAATGGGTTGACAAGGATGAAAACAATCGAAATCTGAATAGGCCAACTCAGGAATTAAATGAGTGAATAATTATAAAAAAAAAAATACTAACAATTAAACGATATATTGACTTTTTTTGAATCATTTGTCTCATCGCTCAAAATAAACTTCATGACCCAAAATTAAGTGCACCCTACATTGTTCAATCATCATTGTGATTGCATCTTCATCGATTTCTCCTGGATGCAAATCACGCAATGTAAAAATATCTTAATTCTTGTGATTATGGCTAGTCTCAATCGTCAATGGTGAAGTGTCCACTATTTCTTAACTTATCAATGCATGTAGATATCCACAAACTAAATTTAAAATTTCTGAAATTTGATATTTAATCAAATCTGAAATTTGGTTAATAAATATACAAACTTTTTGAAAATTTACCAACATAAACTTTCCAACAATAACTTCAAATTGTTAATCAAACTCAAAACAATCGAGTTATTCGCTAAGAAATTTTAGATTCGTGCCAAATTAAATATTAAATATAAAATCAATATGTCTAATTGTTGTCTTTTGTTAAATTGAGGAGTCAAAATTAATTTGAGATCATATGGTTAAATTAGTAATATAGTACATCGATTAAAAATTTGTTAGTATTTTCTAAATGGGATATTAGCCCCTAAACACATGAACTTTGCCCGGATTCTGAAATTGCACATGAGCTTTAATTTCTGCCTGAAAATACACGAACTTTTAATTTTTCTTAATTTTCCCACGCGGCTAATTTCAGGTGAAATCGATACTTACGTGGACACCGGAAATGCTAAGGTGGACAAATCGCGAAGCCTTAAATAGTAAACGACGTCGTT
>JAYJMF010000030.1:519950-542798 GCA_036873715.1 Salvia sclarea
ATTGAGTGTATGAAATATTATGATAGTTCATTTTTATTTATTTATTAAAATCTATACGGGTTTGGGTGGGTAATTAGCGGGTATTACCCAATGGGTTCGGGTCGGGTTTGGGGAAAAATGTTACTACCCGTGACGGGTTTGGGACAGGTATGGGTTTGAAAATTTTAGACGGGTATGGATTTGGAAAACGCTTAATGGGTGGGTACCCGACCCATTGCCATTCCTAGTCCAGCTAGTGCGGACGGCCACATCATGAGGCCACTTAATAATTTAGATTCAGTGAAATACTAACTAAATATCATATTTAAAGATTAATAATAAAATCTACTAAAGCTTAATATATCATTAAAGCTCGCGACCTCATAATATTTATTTGACAAAGTCTTATATATGGGTTTTGCGCTCGAGCCAACTTGATAGTTGATTCTGTAATTGTAAGCCAAACAGAATAAGTAAATGGCATTAAAGTGATAAAGAAGAGAAAAAGTAAAGCTTAGTTTAGCTCGTTTCCTTTTGTATTTCGAAAATATGCAATTTTTTGCACCTTCTAATGCATATGAGATGTTCTTAATTTACTATGAGCTGAGGTGGTTTTAATTTCAACATTAAAAAAAAACAGGATAAACTACCAAACAAGATAGAAACCTTGTAAAGACGATGAAGATGTCGAAATTAAACAAGGAAGAATTTGGAACGTAAATCGTAAGAACAATGCACTACCTTTTGTATTGAGTTGGAGGATGTTTTTTGCTTAAGCTTGTAAACGTGTTTTCTACAAAGGAAATGGCCACTATATATATATATTTATAGATGGCATAATGTTGAGGCCATTTTGATAACTCTAGCAGTATTAAGTCTTTTCATTTATGGAGAAAAAGGTAATAAAAATAAATGAGTTTGTATAATACTATTACTCTATAAAACTTGGTAACGAAATACATCTGTTTTACATATAAAACTAAATATTTTATGGTATTTTTCCACATTAAAACAGAAACAGGGTAATTATCTAATTTTATTCTTACTAACTCAAAATAATTGGGCCCAGGATTAGCTTCTATAGAGATTCAAATTACAGTCTACTGTTTCAAATTCATATTGGGCCTTATTTTGCTATTGGGCCTCATCTGAGTGATTCTTCTATTCTTTGAAATCATTTTTCTTATTCATTTTATTTCCTTCAATATTTTTCCTATCATGTGATGACATGACAGGACATGCTGAATTAGTGAATTGTTAATTTCCTTTTGTCATTAATCATTTTTGTTAAATCAAATTAAAAATTTCGTTGTTTTTTACATAAACACAGAGATATTCTATAGTTGTTAAATAGTAAAATTTTACAAATTCGATAACTAACTGAAAATTTCTATTATAGATTCTAAAATTATACTACAGGTAGAGAGGTACTTGTAATAACTAATAAGGTCCCAGTCATGTATATATTTCAGCTGCTATTGATGCTCTTCCAATGGATGTATAGCTGAGTTTGATTGCAGGAGCCATACATGTCATAAATGATATGTTATAAAAATGTAGTTTTTTCCTAAGATCATCATTTTTATAAAATATGTTATAAAAATGTAGTTGTCATAGTATAAATGTATAATATTGACCGACTTCAGTGGTTTCAGCAATGAGAATTGTGATGGAACAAAGTTGTAATCAAGATTTGGAGCAAGATTGTAGCCTTCTCTATCTTCCACAAGTTTCATTTTCGTACAACCATTTAAGTGCTGTGTTTTTCGTTCTGTTTTTGTGGACATAAGATTTATGTAATTTTAATCATAAGGTTGGATTATGAAACAGAAGCATATGTAAAACATTAAAAGTTCTTTTTCCCCTGTGAATATGGATAAGCTAAGTTGCATGTAAAACAACACTATATCATTTTAAATCTCCAAACACTCCAAGAAAAATATTAATGGGACAAATATCAATTTAAACTTCAAACTATACTTGCATATCGTTAAAAGTATTTTCAACTACTAGAAATATTGGTTTAAAAGCCCCCGACTATCAATATTGTATCAAAAATGTCCCACCACCAATTTTCGACCTCCAAAATCTTAATGTAACTAATTAGAAACCATAGCGAAGATAAAAAATAAGATAATATAGATGTTGCATGGAATCACACGGTATCGGGTCATATTTTGAGGGCTGAAAAATTGTCGTAGGACATTTTTGATACAGTTCTATATTGATAGTTGTGGGGGCGTAAATAAACATTTCTAATGGTTGGAGATGTTTTTTGACAAAGTGATTGTATAGTTTGAGGTTTAAATTTGATATTTATCTTTTTTAGAAAAATATCTCGAACTCATGCTTTCATTTTAAAATCCCAAACTTTACAAGAACATAATTAAGGCAAACAAAATCTTTGAGTTTGGAGATAATTATTGCAAACTGAAAGATATCGGAATGGAGATATATATCAATATTTGTATTCCAATATTCATAGCGGAGCTTTCTCTTTTTTGGAATATTAAGCACACAATATTTAAACCATAAACAATTGTTTTGAATTATCTCCACGGGAGTCTAAAATTTGCTGGCTAGCTAAATGTAATGTGCAATAATTGAAAATCCAAGTGGAAATATTAACAACCACTCATCACCGAGCTAAAAAAATAGTGGAAATATTACCTTTGTTTTCGAATTTCTATATGAAAATTAATAACTCGTTAGGCTTTTCTGCAATGGTTAACTGTTTCGGCTTTTCTGCTCATGCGACTCATTTATGAATTGATATGATTGTATAGATGAGAATATTTCATATTAAGATTGATATTAAAAGGGATAAGATTGTACAATTATAATCTAAATTGGAATATATCTTGAGAAAAAAATAGAATTATAATTTCAATAAACTTATAAAATTAGAAAATCAAATTATGGTTAAAAATATAAAAGATCGAAATATAATATGATTAAGAAATAATAATACGACATTAATAGGAATACAAATTAGAGTTTCATAGGAATACAAATTTGTTTAAATCTATATCACTATTATGTTTGACTTTTAATATTTGAAAAATTAATTATGTTTGACTTTTAATATTTGGAAATTAATTAAGAAAAAAGAGAATAATTCGACATTCATAGTCATAGGAATACAAATTAGTGTTTTACAGGAATACAAATTAGTTTCAATCTATATCTCTATAATGTTTTAATATTTGAATTGAATTTGAAAAATTAGTTTAAAAAGCATCAAAATACATAAAAATGAAAAATTTAGATAAATAGAATTAGAGATTTGTTGTGATGCCATGTAAGACCTAAAATCGAGGTATAAGCTCGATTTATTTTGCTATATAGAATAAGATGGACTTAATTTTTTAGGGCTGTCGCACTTCTAGCCTAGGTTTAAAGCATCTTCTCCGTTGAATGTTTTTAAGTTTGTCATTGATCAAGACTAGAGCAGCTAAAACTTGTTTCGATCGATTCTTGTCTTTAGTTGTAAAGCATACAATTGACCAAATACAGCATAATATTACATCACTGGGTAAGCATGCTTGTATTGTACCAACCTAATTAATAAAGTGAAGAAATTAAAGGTTACGAAACAAATGTTGTTGTCGGCCGGCTAATTGCTGACCCCTCAGTGTTATTCTTAAATTAGTTAGTCAAACCTTATATCCATGTGATTGATTCTTTGTCTCTTTTTGTAGACATCAAATCATCATGTAAAAATTCGAAGTTTATATATTGTACATTGAATTCAAGCAGGAATTTGAAATCAGTTGGTGGTTTATACTAATTTATGACTAAAATGAACAAAAACTGCGTACACATTCGGATTTATCGTTTAGTCAGATTGATTAGATTAGTTAATTAGAATTTAACAATTGCAATTAGAATTCACAACAACTCCGGTGAGATGGATCTTAGGTGAGGTTTGGTGGTCCCCACACTCGATTGAGTGTATTGGCGGTGGTCCCCGCACAATATTCACACCCAATTAAGCGTATTGGTGTGATCCTCACACAAGACCTTACATAAGGTCGACCTTATGTAAGTGTGTTCATTTTCGGTGTTTGTTCATATATATATAACCAATTGATAAGCTTTTTTAACTATTACTCCTTCCGTCTCATTAATAACGGCACCTAACTTTTGGGCACGAAGATTAAGAAAGTAATATTTTTATATGTAAAGTAGTGTAGCAACTTTTGTTAATTACTCCCTCCGTCTCACTTTTGTGTGCAAGAATTGAGAAAAATTTAAATGTTTCCAAGAGATGTATTCACCCACCCTAATACACCTATGTGCTATGTATATTCAGTTTCGAGACCAACATGACACCTAACATAGGATTTTGTTTGAGAGTCAAAGCCAATGATATGAAGTTAATTATGTTAATAGAGAAAGTCAAACTCCACATAAGCTTAATTTAACTACCCATATAAGTTGGTTACTATAAGAGACAAAAGGGCACCCCTTCGAGTTGACTAGGATAATTATACTAAGATTCCTCAATCCAATTCTCACTACTATATAAACACACTTCAAGAATGTTGGAGAAATTCAAGCTATCTTTGAGCATTGGAGCAACCAAACAAGCTTAACTATTGCATGAAAATGGTAAGTTATCAAGAGTTTTTCAATACAGTAACTCCACATGCATTATGCTTACTAAACTTGTGCAATTTTGGTCTCTTGATTCTTGCTCATATTCTACAAGATTTTTTCTTTTTATCTTGATTATGAGAAAACTAATCTACTTGTCTCTACTAAACATTGCTTCAGGGGATTCTTGGAAATGAAAACATTCAACACGTTCAGAAAGCAGGGGTGCAGGGAGGAAGGAGAGCAACTATATTTGTCTTTGGTAATTGAGAATAAAAAAGAGCTAATTAGCACTTCTAATTTGTTTCATGCCGTAATAATATGGATTAATTATGTTTTGTATCCCTAACTTTTAGTCTTTTTATAAAAATATTCACGATTTATGTATTTTTTTTAAAAAGACCTCAGTCGTTTAGTATTTTTCACAAAATGACTAGCTTTTCCGACAAAAAATGTAACTGCCATACATTATTTTATTTTAAAAAAAATAAAAAAAACTCGACCAATAATGAGTCACTTTGCCAGATTCTTAGGTGGAATATAGATTAATAGAGGTGGATTCTTTTCCACCCTAAGAATCCGACAAGGTGACTCAATTTTGTGAAGCATGACATTTTTATGAAAAAACAATGAAAGATACATGAAAAGCGTGTCATTTTGTTAAAACGTTGAAAGATGAGATGTTTTTTTCTCTAAAGCATGTATAATCTAGAAAATGCTGAAAATTGGGAACACAAAACACGATCAACCCTATTAATACAGTTGTGTGGATTGATACGGCGCAGCTATGACAGCACTGGAGACGATGGCGTTCCTTTCAAACGGGGTGAGTTTGGTGACTTACTTCTACGGTTACATGAACTTCGGCCTGACCAAGTCGGCCACGGCGCTTACAAACTTCATGGGCACTGCCTTTCTGCTCTCATTATTCGGAGGATTTATCTCAGACACTTACCTCTCTAGGTTTAAGACTTGCATCGTCTTTGGCTGCTTAGAAATACTGGTAAACACAACCTTCATTTTTTGAAATTTGAGAAGTCTAGAAAAATTACTTTCCAACGGACACCTTCATCGAGTTCTGGATCCGCCCCTGAACACAAATGTCGTGAATTTTCAGGGGTATACTCTGCTAGGTGTTCAAGCCTACTCGAAGCACCTGAGACCCTTCCCTTGCAAAGACACTGATCCAACCACAGCAATCCAATGCGAATCCGCGAGCCGCAACCAAGAGGCGATCCTCTTCACCGGGCTCTACTTGGTGGCATTGGGAACGGGCGGGATCAAGGCGGCTCTGCCATCTCTCGGAGCAGATCAATTCGACGAGAGAGACTCCTCGTCTCTCTCGAGCTTCTTCAACTGGTACATGTTCTCGGTCACATTCGGCGCAATCTTCGGGGTCACCTTCGTGGTGTGGATAAGCGCCAACCAGGGATGGGATTGGGCGTTCGGAGTCTGCGCCGTGGCCGTGGCCGTCGCCATTCTGTTCCTCGCAATGGGGAGGTCGTTTTATCGGACCAACGCGCCCAAGGGCACGAGCCCGTTGGTCCGAGTATTGCAGGTATTGGTGGCAGCCTCTAGAAACAGGAATTTACCTGCGGCGGGGGAGATTCGCGACGAGGAAGCGGGAAGCGACGAGATCCTTCGAAGGACTCATCAATTCAAGTAAGTTTCGTGGATAGGAAAAGGGTTATTCGTGTTTTGTGTCTTCAATTTTTAGATCTTCTCTGAAAAGTTTCTCCAACTTATGATTTTGAAAATGGACCATCATTTTTTAGCATTTTCACAAAACACACGGAAAAATGCTCAATCTTTAAATTAACCGAAACTGCTAAACCCTAAAGCCAAGCTATTTTCAGGTTTTTGGATCGTGCAGCCATCCGGCGAGATGATGTGACGCAATCTATCGCTTCAGGATCGTGGAGATTGTGCACGGTCACGCAAGTGGAAGAGACGAAGATCTTAATCCGGATGCTTCCGATCATACTCAGCACAGTTTTCATGAACACTTGCTTGGCTCAACTCCAAACATTCACAATACAACAAAGCATGACAATGGATAGAAGCTTAGGAAGTTTTCAAGTGCCTGGCCCTTCAATACCAGCTATTCCTCTTCTCTTCATGTCCATACTTCTCCCAGCGTACGATCGTTTCTTCGTCCCACTGGCACGGAAGGTGACGGGCATCCCCACAGGCATCACGCAGCTCCAAAGGGTCGGGGTGGGGCTAGTACTCTCGATAATCTCCATGGCGGTTAGTGGAGTCGTGGAGACGCACAGGAAGAGCGTGGCTGTTAAGCACAACATGGTGGACTCAACGGGGCCTCTGCCCATGAGTGTGTTCTGGCTCGGCATCCAGTATGCTATATTTGGAATGGCCGACATGTTCACAGTGGTGGGGTTGCTCGACTTCTTCTACGCGGAGAGCTCGGCCGGGATGAAGTCTCTGGGCACCGCCATCTCGTGGTGCTCGTTGGCGTTCGGGTACTACACCAGCACGGTGGTGGTGAACGTGGTGAACAAGGCCAGCGGGGGATGGCTGTCGAGCAACAATCTCAACAGGGACAGATTGGAGTATTTCTACTGGCTGCTCGCGCTCCTGAGCGTCCTCAACTTCGGGGCGTATCTACTATGCGCATCGTGGTACAAGTACAAGAAGGTGGAGACGGAGAGAGCTTCCTCGGAGGGCGCTTCCATTGAGGAAAGAATTGATATGAGCATTGGCAGGGATTCCCCTAAAATGCTACTTTGACAACTTATAAGCGCATGAAACATTATCTTATAAAATCAGTTGTCGGAGCTTATAAGCTCTCAAAAAATCAACTTAGCCAAACACATACTTCCACGATCATAAGATCGCAAATAGTGAGGAAAATTGAGGCTCTAACAATAGTATCCAAGTCTTGAAAAACCAACCGATCGACTATGATCAAATCTACACTTGAAAATAGTAACAATGATACAACTTCTGAAAATTCAAGTGGCAGCAAGTAGATAAACCAACTAGTTAGGAGCCCCTACGTATTCATGCTCCACCCCCCGACGGAGGAGCCATCTATACAATTACTGTGACAATATAAGACACCGATACCATCAGCCAGAGGAATGGAAGAAAAAAAAATTAAGAAACAAGCAAGTCTACCAAAATGGAAGAAACAAAATTAGAACAAAAATAGCATGTACTCCATCTGCCATTTGGTAAAATTAATTATTTGGCTGCAAAATCAGGATCCAGCTGAAATGGAATGAATTTGATAATCACTGGCTCTTGCATCCACCCCAATACAGCAGCAGCCTCGTGCTAGTCTTGTTATCAGGTAGACATTCACCGGCACTGCTATGTGCGTGCAAGAGCCATGCCATCAGTCATAATATAGCACCGACAGCCAACTCATCAGTGAAAGAAAACACCATAGACTGAAATCTAATCCAAGAAGGTTATATAAATAACAGGGACACTGGGTTGTGATAAAACAAATAAGATACACCGTCTAAGTAAACCAGAAAGGCAATGCATCAAGAACATGCAACAGCGCTCCCCCTCTGAGTCTGGGATGTGTTGTACATTGTATCAGAAACTCTTGCAGGAGGCCAATACCGGAAGACTGATCTACCAACAATGTTTTCAATAGGCAATGGACCCCTGTAACATCAACACTTATGGATTAGATCAATGCAATCCTTTGCTGTTAATGAAAAGCACTTCTTTCACCATGTCTCCATTTGTTAATAGTTTACTTTCTCATTTTACTAGGAAGTTAGATCGGAGAAATCCTATTTCCATCACCACCATATAAAAATGGCTAATATGGAAAGCAACAGAATAGAAAGAATGAATAACAATAGATCATAGAAAGACTCTTCCAGACATTCAACAGGAATAAGATGTTGAAGTGATTAGTCAGCTAGCAATGAACTGATTACCAGTTGTGAGAATCAAAGCTGTTATTCCTATTGTCTCCCAGCACAAACACATAGCCTTCTGGTACCAGCTGTATAAAATAAAAATGTGAATAAATGTTTTTCCTCACTATATAGATGTTACAAACAAATTTAAACACAAAAACATACCACTGGATCCATTTCATACTCAAGGGGTTCCAATATGAAATCTTCATCTTGAGCAACTCCATTGACCAACAATTTCCCATCACGAACCTGTATAAGGCATAAATTAAGACCACTTGAAGGTGACAAATACATATAAATGCAACAATCATTTCACATTACTTCAACATAGTCACCAGCTTTTGCTACAACTCTTTTGATGAGCACATCAGACGAACTAAAACCAATTTCCTGAAAACAGATCATGAAAGTCATTAATATGTCCGCAAAACCATGTTGTCACTAATGAAATAACTAAACCACAGTCCACATACCTGAAGAATTAAAGGAGCTTTAAAAATCACAATATCCGAGACTTCAGGCTTCTTGAATAAATAAGAGACCTGGAAACCCATCAACAAAACAAGAACAAATGCTATTAGCATGTGAATCTCATTATCCAGATGTCGTTCTCTTATTAAAGCAATTGTAAGTCCACCAATCTAGAGCAGTCAAAGTTACTTCTTGCCGTTGCATGAGTGAAGCACATACTCTGGAAGAACTTTTTATGTTTTAGATTCGCAACCAAATTCGTAAATGAATGATATCTGTAGTTCTATTGGTATTCATAAATACAGCAACTTAATTAAATTCAAAACCTAAGCCTCATATTAACATCCACACCAAACATACTGACAACAAAAACGAAATGCAATTGCATATTACTTAAATAAAGAAGGTCCATGATTCAAGTTCTTTGTATAACACTGATTCAGTTACTAAGCTTCCAATGTTGACATAATACAAAAAAACCCACTACAGATATTCATGGAACTTCTACACATTGGTACATTGCAACACCATAAGTGGCGTTTACTATACAAGATTGAGAATATACACCTAGGTTTTCTCCAGTCATACCCATTTCAATAAGAAATGAATCAAGAAAGTTTTCTCAAATTGTAGGGGATATCATATCCCGACGAATCAATCCATGTTAGACTATACTGATGAATTAGGCATGATCTAAAGATGATAAATGAAGCAGGTCAGATTTTTTTACCTTCTCTGCTAGAATTCGATCACCCACATCCAGGGTAGGGAACATTGAAGTAGTTGGAATAGACCTTGGCTCGGCCAAAGTTGACTTAAACAGAATTCGAATGCTTAGAGCAGTAAAAGTGGCCTTGGCATCCTCCGACGTGAATCCCAAATTCTTCAATTTCAATAACCAACTATTACTCACACCAGAAATCCTCTCCGGAGCAGCGGCCGCCGCCGCTAATTCCTTCAAACTCGCTGCATTGACTGTTTCTCCGCCGCTGCCGCTGAGGACCCCTTTATCAACCTCCCTAAAGGAGGGCTCATTACACGGCAACCACTTCGAGAGCCGGAAAAAGGAAATGGCCGACGACGTCTTCAGCGGCGAAATTCCCAAAGCGGCAGAGCTCGGAGAAGCCCCCACCGACTGCATCACCAAAGACATCAACCCGACCACCAACGGCGACTGCGAATTTCCGCCGAGAAGATCGACCACCAGTTTAGAGCACAGGGCGGGGGTCGAATTGGTCGGATTCCTACTCCGCTCATTGACGCGGAAGGTGGAGTAATTGGAGTCCGGAGAGTGCTGGAAGATGCGGGATCGCTGCACGCAGTCATCGATGAAGCGGGAGGCGAAGAATTTCCCGGAGGCGGCGCAGGAGGCCGTCATGTTCGAGGCGACGGACGCCGAGTACTTGACGGTGAAGCGTATAGCCATGGCGACTTATTCGATCAACAAAAATTTGGGGATTTTACTTCTAGGAGGGTTATAACGCCATGGGGGATGAGATGAAGAATGAATCGGAGTGATTTGAGCGGAGAACAGAAATATCAAAATCAAAATCAAAACCAAAACCAAAACCAAAACCAAAACCCTAGGCGTTCCCAAACAATGAGTAAAGGGATCGCAGGTGGAATGCCCAATTGACTTCTCTGTTTTTTTTCCTTTTTCTTAGTTAATTAATTAACACGGGCATGGGTGCAGTTTATCGGCCAGGCTAATTATCAATTTAAAATCATTTTTTCCTAAAGAAAGAAAATTCAATTCAAGATGTTTTGATGAGTATAAAGTAGAAATTCCCTCTATCATTTTATTGGGATCGAAAATAAATTCTAGATAGAGTTTTATACACACACGAGTCCTATGGTATATGTTGCGAGTCAATTGATATAGCAAGTGGCCATAAAATTAAGTTGTTGTCGTAATCAATATTCAATTACATGTGATATATACAAGTACTTAAGAGACGAGACTAAACTCAAGTGATAAAGTTGAAGTATCAGAGACTTTCTTTCGTGAATGCTTCTAAATTCAAATCCTGCTTTGCATATTCTCACCTCTAAAGGAGTCGAGATTTTGTGGACGGTAGAATATGTGAGAAGTAGAAAATTGATATTATGCTCGTAAATTCGTAATAATTGGAATTAAAAATAGAGATTATAATTATTTCTATATAAATAAGATTAGAGTGGTAATAATATGGGGGTTGTATTGTAACTTATTTAAGGGATTTTTGATAATTTAATCCTGGTAGTTTTAGATATATACTAGTAATGTCCTTTTAATCTTCGTGGCAGATTTTATTTGTTATTTTTTTATTAATATTTTTTGTTCTTTATCGATGCTGCAATGGTAATAATTTCGAGCATAACATATTATGTAAAAACACTCTCAAACTTGACGATGATAAAACTGTACTTTTTTGTTATGTTTTTGTACAGTACACTTATGCAATATGTGTAAGTAAAGATTCTGTTACATATGGAACAAATGAATACGCAATATGTTAAAGTAAAGATTATGTTTAGTGACTTTGATTTAGTCTTCCAGAATTCGTGTTTATTTGAGTGTTTTGTGAGACGGTCAATAATCAACCAAACAACCCAGAAAGAAACAAAAATGAATCAAATAATAAGCAGTCTCATGTCTAATTCTGTAGTACAAATTATCTTACAATCATCATCAGCTAGCACCAGTTTAAGACTCAGAAGCATGCTCTAAAGTCTAAACAGCCCTTCACCTTAACTCAGAATCATATAACGTCAGTCATGAAATAAAACAATCTGTACGCACGAAACAAAAAGAAGGGATGACGATTCTCGTGCGCTCTCCCGTCTCACGCTGGTGCTGCTCGTCGTTTCAATCGAAACCAAAAACCACCCTTCAAACGAAAGCTGAATTCAACCATCTCCGAAAGAGCCCCTCAAATCTAACACCAAATTACAAGTATGACGAGTTGAAATGGATCTGACCAATATATACACGAATGCTTATATTTCTTCTGCTACACATATATATATATATAATATATGTATATATATCACATATGCTGAGCCACTAAGAGGGATTCTTCGCTTTTGAGGAAAAGAATCTGCTGAATCCACGAGCATGTTTCTCTGGTGTCGTAGTAGACGAAGCAGTAGAGGAGCCCGACTTTGTAGGGCGGTGGTTTGGATATTTTGAGCCGACCGGTGATCTCAATAAGTTGTTAGCTTCAGAATCGGATGGACTGAAAGAGGCGTTAAACACATCCATGGGAGACTCCGAGCCAGCTTTTTGCAAATGGAAAGAAGCAGCAGTGTCTGTTTCAGGCGACTCGAGATCTTGTGAATTTATGCCACTTATAGTTGGTTCTTCCTCAACAGAGGTCTCGACTTTTTGACTCCTCGCATTACTTGGGGAACGAATGTCTGTTTGTGGACGTAAAGCTTTCATTTGCTTGCCAAGAAGAAATATGGTTTCTTGACACTCAGCCAGCTTTTCTGCTGCAGCTGCCAACTCCTTCTCCTGAAATAGAGTACATATGCTCTTAAGTTTTCCAGAACCTCAACTATACAAAATATTCTAATAATTTCTACATGAGATAACCAATTAGGTAATAAAAGATGTCTCATACTTTGTAAAATACAATCTGACTAAATAAATTGTTACAAAATAAATTAATGCCTCATTAGCTATACACTTTCCTTTCTCAAAAAATAACTATTCAAACTACATGTGTAGACCAATATCCCAGTTCTGGTGTTCTTTTCACTGTTTCTTTTAAGAATTTATAACATGGGTGTAACCTTCAATTTTTCAAATTATTTTTTTATAGAGATGAGTTAAGTACAACAGAGGCTAGCAAATCCAGAATTAAAGTACTTATTAAGCAAATTGGGGAAAGAAATATATAATTATAAGCCTCACCTGGCCAGACCTCTCATCAGTTTCAGCTGCTGCACAATTACCAATCCTGAAAAAATCATAGACAAAGCATCTTATCTTATTAGATATAAAAATGAAACCTTTGATGCAAGAAATATCATGCACACTAATTGAATTCAACCATGTAATCAGTAATGATTTAGCACCAAATTTGGCTCATAATTCAGTTCACTGTGCATAAAAATAGTTTTCAAACATTACTGAGTAATGGATCCGAACAACTCATTTGTAAAGAATTCAGAAATCAAGCGTGTGGTAGTTAGTACCTCTCGAGCTGGTCCTGAAGATCTTTGCATCTGTTAAGTGCCTCTTCATGACTTCTTTTCTCCTCTAGAAGCTCTTTCTCCAAATTCTGTATTTTCCCTTGGAGAAGATTCATCTCAGTTTTTAATTCTTCTGAACGTGTTTCGAGTGAATTGTATGATTCTGCCATGCATTTGAGCTGTGTCTCTGCCAGGCTGTTGGACTTCTGAGCTGTCGTTAATTGTGACTTGACCTCAGCAAGAAGTTGTTCCGTTTCCAGCAACTGAGACTTGGTTGCTTCTAAATTTTCCAAGGATCTCGCAAGATCAACTGCCAGGCTATCCTTGTCCATTTTCAATTGTTCAAACTCCTCCAATGAACATTTCCAGGAAGTGGCTGTTGATTCAGAGGTTGGAACAAGATTTCCATCATTTGGAATATCGGGATCAGATGCAGAATCTGAAAAGTGTGCGCACCCATCAGGATACCTCTCTCGTAAAGAATCCACAACAACCTTGTTCTCTGGTAGGGCAATCTTGTCAATACAGTCAGAACTCCCCGTTTCCACTTCAGAACATTTAAATCCAAGAACATTGAAATGCAGCTCACTTGCTTTGTTCAACACTTGAGAAGTATCAAGAACAAAATCATTCAGATTGATAGAGCTCTTCACTGCTTCACTATACTTAACAGAAAATATATCAATTTTCTTATTTAACCCATCTCCGTCAGGACTTGCTTCTGTGACAGCCTTCACTTCTTTGCCAAGAATCGTGATAAAGTCATAAATCTGCATAATGGCAACTTCCATCTCTTCATTGATGGCTTCCAAAGTGCTGATAGATGAGGTAGCAATAGCATCTCCAGGCAACAATGTCTCCTTTGTGGCTGTTATCTCAGCACACTCAGTAACAGCATTTTGATCGGTTCTTGTGTCAGAAGAATGGTTTGCCTCACTAAAACCATTAACTGAGTGGTGACGTAACGTTTCATGCATTTCCTGCATAGCTTGTCTGACTTCCTCTATTACTTTTTCCATGTCCTTGTCATTAGAGACTAATTCAAGAACCCCCGATATTTTTGATTGGAGTTTCACAAAGACCAGCGGGTCTGCTTGCAGTTGAAGATTTGAAGCCGCTTGAAGCTCCAAACCATGTTGCTCACCTAATTGAGGGCCTGAAACTTCAACCGAAGCTTCACTCTTTACAAGTTCTGATCCTTCATCGACTGCATTACCTGAAAACTCTGCACCTGATTCTGATCCATTTGACTGATTTGCCAACTTCTCCATCTCTAAAAAGTCGTCCATAAGGTCCGCATGATTTACACTTTCAGATTTCTGCGGACTGTCCAGGGTCTTGTCCTTTTTCAGATGTGAGAGCTCGGACATCATGCCGGCAGTCCATGAACCAGAACAGCTAACATTATCATCATTTCCATCTTCAGACATTGTGGTGAGGCTTGACCTAATACTAGCTTTCTGACTATTGAAACCTTCAAGTGGAACTTGAGGATTAGTACTCAGATGACTTTTCTGTTCACCATCAGCTTGCAGTTGTGCTTCCATAGTTTGAAGCTTGCTAGCAGTCTGAGCATAGATACTCCTAGAAGCTTGCAATTCGCTGTTACGCTTTGCCAATGCCTCCTTCAGCATCTTTGTTTCTTCCTCCATTGCAAGGAGCCGCTCTGTGAGTAACTCGTTTTCTTTAAGGTACTTCTGTGCATGGTCAAGCGAAAAGTCTGTCATCTGAGACAAGTGTGGAGTAGAAGGTTTCACGGGAGATCTCCTTAAACGAGATTCTCCATAGTCTCTGCCCAAGTTCTCGACTTCAAGTTTCATTTGGGCTAGTGCAGCCGGACCAGGAAGTTTCTTCCGAACAAGGCCTCGTAATCTTTGACACTCTGCCTCAAGTTTAGCAATTTTCTTTACTCCTTCTAGGTGATGCTTGGTCGCTGCCTCGGCTGAACGCACACTCATGTTTTTCTCCTCATTGCGAATTTCCACCTCTTTCCTAGCAATATGGAGTTCGTATTTGAGTGAATTTACTTCTCTTTCACATGACTCAATTTCGCTCTTCAAAACTTCTATCTCAGCATTAGCCTGTGATTTCTCTTCATTAAGCTGCATTAGCATATTGGAACGCTCTTGCAGAGATCTTGATAACGCAGCATTCTCAGCTGCAGACTTCATTAACTCTTGGTCTAGATTACTTATTCTTGCTTCGAACTCTAACTTCATCTTGTCAAACAGCTTTGTTTTGTTGAGAGCAAGTTCCTGCAATTTTTGTTCATGTTCTTCCTTCAAATTCCGTATCTGCCTCATGCATTCTTTCAAAGCACCATCGAGGTGTGTTGCCCGATCTTCAGCGGTAAGCTTTAGCAGCGTGACAGACTCCAGATGATTTTTCAGTGCTGCAGCTTCAGCCTCAGCCTTCTCCCAACCTGTCCAATAAAATTAGTGGATCAAGCTCTACCATCTTAAAACTTCTATTAATAAAGAGAGAGTTAATAATAGCATCTAGCAACCTGACACAGCTTCTTCAGCAACTTTGGCATGTTGTTTGACCAAACTTTCCTTATTAGTCATTTCAGTTTCTGCTTCCGATAATTTTTCACTGAGTTCTTTCACTTCCTCCTCTAAGGTCTGCACCTGTTCTTCGTAGGACTTCACTTGATCTTCCAATCCAGTTAGATGTGTATATGATTCCATAGAAATTTGAACATACTTGGGCTTTTTATTACTTTCTTGTTTCGCCTACATAAAAGTAGATCAAGAAATTAATTACTACAAGATAGAAATATAACGTATAAGTGGATATACCCAAAAATTTTAAGTTTTAACCAGTAGTTCGAAAATGGACATAATGAAGAAACCAAGACTATCAGCTGCCTAATGCCTAATGTACACAAGTAAGACAAAATATGCAAAGGAAAATTTGCAGAAATCGTTGAGGCAATTTGAGACTAGAAATTCCTAATCAGTGAAGTTGAGATGCTGAAAGAACAAACTCATTAACTTAATTCAGTGAAGCTGTTTGAGTTTTGAGTGTCGAAGATCAATATAATTTGAGGCTTAGCCAAGTAATTGAAACCGAACAGAGAGAAACCAGAACTGCTTGTACATGTGAACCAGTAAAGGATAGAATAAACCATGTGATCGAACAATAACAAAAGGTGCATGTAAGTATATAACCAAACAAGGGAATTTGATCATGTTTTATGAAATAACCTTGTCGATTTGAGCTGCGCTTATCTCCGAAGCAGTAGTAGATGAGTCTGATGTAGCAGCTGCTGTTTTCTCAGCAGCCTGCTTATCAGATGATTTTTTCTTCCAAGGCCAACTCCTCTTATCCATCTTTAGTCTGTTAATGCAAAGACAAATAATAAATGAGGCTAAACGTACACACATATATATAGGGATTAACTATTATGAGAACTACATTCTTCGTGAGAACATGAGAACAACATATAAAGTCACTCCATTCGCAGTGAAAGTTAAAATAAGGTTCTTATTTGAAAAAATATCCTCATGAATGCATGTGAAAAACTAAGTAGACCAAAAACTTCATGCAGATATACACTACATGACTATCAAACAAAAACGCACTTCTACTCTGGTCAAATCCATGTACCTACCAAGGACTCCCTATGGATTAGAACGTATAATCAAAGGACAAATTGCAAAGAAACAGAGAATTTCAATCAGAAAAACCAGCATGTAACCAAACCAACCAACTACTCTTGTAAAAGCACTCCTGAAAAAGGTCAGTTGAAAGTTAACTTATCTTAATCCTGAAATTTGATAATCAAATTTGTATCTATCTCTTTGCATGCTTTAGGAGCTAGAGAAGAAAAGTCAGAATACGAAAAATAGCATTTTCTGTTTCTCTTTTTCCTTTCAGGGTGAAAAACACTTAATGGAACGAAAATGATTAAAGTTTATAACTGAATAGCAAAAACCATAAGATCAATGTTGAGTGCATAATCCAAGGGTCTACATGAGTAATCTACAGTCATATTCACAACACGGATTCTGCATTAGCAGCTAAATTTTTTTCAAGAAAGCATATAACTACCAAAGATAATTACAAAGCATAGCCTATGAAGATAGAAAAGGATAGGGCAACCAAATACACTATGAAAAGGACATTCCCAAAATGCAACAGAATACAATAAAAATAATTTTTTCTTCGTACTCCATTGCAGAAATTTTCTTTAGAATTGATAAATTTTTCATAAATATAAAAGACGCAAAGTAGCATTTTAATGAAATTAATATAAAATCGAGCAAGTAATCATATCGTCAATGTATCCAGAAATTGGCGTTAATCACAATATAAATGGTCGATATTCAGCAATCTGCTGCATTTAATCTTAGTTACATCTACAACGACAAACGCAGTTTCCTCAAATTATTAAAAAAAAAAATACGATACATAATAAAAAACTAGTGTTGGACACCTATATACATATAGAAATAGAATAAACGCAATATTTAACAAGCTGTAGGCACAAAGATGGAAATTAGCTGTATCCACAATTAATACAGCTAGGTAGCTTCAAAAAATTTAGATGCAATCTTGAATTAGATACACATTGCAAAAGAAGTTACAGAAATCAACACGAAAGCAGCAATTCACATCAAATTAACGACAGTTTGCAGCGAGTTTGAATCAGGATGAAACGAATTGAAGTAAATGGGGAGGAATCTCAGCCACACGACTATCCAGAAGCAAAATGAGCAACAAAATTCGGACAATGAACTAATGAATACAAATTGAAATTCTCAAATTGAGGAAAGCAAAGTAAAAATAGCGGATGCGCTCTCAAATTTAGTGAAGCAGGGAAAAGGAGAGAGGATTTTTCAAAAAAAAAACGAAAAGAGAGAGAGATTAGCTTTCGCAACACAGAAAACAAAGCAACTGCGAGAAAAAAGGCGTTGAATCAGTTTGCTCAGTGACGGCAATCATTCCGAAAGAGGAAAAATCGAAAGCAGCAGAAAGCATCCATTTCCATTTCCACACACACTCACCAGCAGCAGCAAGCAATGCAGTGAATATGAGATTGAAGTAGCACAATTGGAGATCTGGAGAATGGAATGCAGCTGGTATAGGCCTTCCTTTTCTAGAGAGAGAAAGAGAGTGGTGGCGGAGAGGTGGTGGAGATGGTGGTGGTGGTGGGTGGTGGGGGGGTGGGGTGGGGTGGAGGTGAAAGTTTCTCGAGCGTTAGGTGTCACTTAAAAGGCAAGACGTCGGAAAGCTCCAAAACATCGGCCTTATTTAAATTTGATTTGGAAAAATAAATAAGTTTACAGAAATTAAAATCCCAGCTTTCGATGTTTGTTTCCCAGTAAAATCAAACTAGTAGTAATGTGGGTATTTTATGGAAGCAACGCTGTAGTTTTTGGGATAATGACAGACCATTGTCTACTCTACCTTGTTAATATATGTCTATTCATTTTTTCTTTTATTGGTGAAGGAGAGCTGTGTCTATTCATCTGCTTGTACTTATGTATATTTTATTCAAAAATTAATTGTCTGTGAATACATTAATATTGGACTTTTTTCTGAAATTGCAGGCAAGTTTTCTTTTCCAGCATAGAGTACAAGAATTTAAGATTTATCAAATATTGCACGTAAATTTAAGATTTACCATATATTGCACGTTAGATGAATCACTTTTCTAATTAAGTTTGACGTTGCAAAATCAAAATTGTCTGTGAATACATTAATATTGTACTTTATATCGATTTGTGTTTTTCCATTTCATAAAATTCCCAAAAATCATATACTTACAGAAAATTAATCATTTTATTCAAAGTATGTAACTGTATATATGATTTGGGCTTCTTGATCGTTAATGTATGTTTTCATATATAAAAGATATTAATATAGAAAAGGAGTATTGTATGAAAAAAAAAAAAAAAAACTTGTTTTTGGCGTATTAAGTCATAATTTTGTTCTAAGATTCAATCTTAATCATCTATCAGTTAACATCTACTATAAATTAGAATATTTTCTGAGAACATATATAAACTAGATTAATTTTTAATTGAGAGAAGATAAGAAAGTTTTGAAAAGTATTAGTGAAATAGTAGAAATGACAAATGAAATTTAGACTGAGCTGTAAACTCTAAATATTGGATTACGAACTATAAATGTTGTAAATTATCTCAGTAATAATCTCAGTAAATGCGACATTAAGGATAATTAAACTAGAAAAAAAATAAAAAAAAAATAAGAGAGTGTGGCAAAATGACCGAAACACCCCCGGGAAATGAGATATTGGCAAGTGGGTGACAGAATAAAAGGGTGAGCTGTATTTGAGAGCGTGGGGACCACCGTCACTTTGTGTGGTGAGTCAGTCCAGCTCATGATTAGAGCGTGGCGCTTCAGCGTCTCCGCTTTTGCTCCCATGTGCACCCGTCGTATCTGATTCTTTCCACTTCACATTCTCAACTCATTTTTACAATTTTTGTTTCATTTCTTTTTTACTTCGTCTAGTGAAATGAAAGAGTTGCAATTGCATGCGCTTGGTCTAACCGATAGGTCCAGCCGGTCGGATTGGTCCGCTTCAAACCGTTGTTTAGTAATTGCATTAAGTATCATTTGTCGATACTCCAATATCGTTTTGAATAAGGCAAAGTATCATTTAATACCAAATAAAAACTATAGAGTACCATCTAATATCATTTCGATTTAGTACCAATTGATACAAGAAGAATATCATTTCATATCAAATAGTCTACCATTTAATACCGTTTTGATTACACAACACTTACTACAAGAGGGAGTACCATTTAATACTCCCTTCGTCCCGTCGAAGTTGTTACGTTTCTTTTGGACACGGAGTTTTAAAAGTAATGTAAAGTGATGATATGAACATATATATTATTTAAAGTTGTGTGGTGATAAAAGTGTTTTATAAACGGAACATAACAACTTCGATGGGACGGAGGGAGTATAAAACAGAGTATCATTCATATAAATATCATTTAGTATCATTTTATATTGAATAGAGTATCAGTCCATAAAAGAAATAGTACAATTTAATATAAAGTGGAGTACCATCTTCAAAAATTTAGAAAAACAACAAGAAAAAAGAAAATCTAATTCGGGTCGTTGGGTTGTGGTTGATTTGTGGATGGCCACATGGTTAGGCTGCCCGCACGGAAACTTTTGTGGTTGATTTGTGGAAGACACGGGTTCGATTCCCTTTGGGAACGAATTTTCTTGGAGTTATAAGGAAGCTTGGTGATAATTTCTTGGATTGTTCGGTGTTTGGTGAACTAACTACTAACAATTAACATTATCCGATAAAAAAAATTATTAACCAAGCTTGAATTCATAAATTCACCGATTAACTAATGTGAAACATGGAAGTAAAAACATCTACCGATCGAATAAAGCTAATATTATAAATCGAGATTAAACGAGACAAGAATCGAGCACAAAGTAGAAAACAATCAAAAGCAACGAAAATTAAAATTGAAAGGCACAAATTAATCCTTACAAACTTGAAGAGAATCTGAAATTCAATGTTTGATTCGATGTTAAATCAAACCCTCAAACAATCAAAAATCTAGAGAAGAAATGAGGAGAGGGTATCAATAAGCCTCCAAAAAGAGATGATGTGAACAGTGGCTGAAAAAACCCTTTAAAAGGTGCAAAAACGCGCATTTGCGCTGAATTGCATCGTGTCAGGCAGCCGGTGCTGCCGCCTCCCCGTTGTCCTCCACGCGCGGCTTTCTCATTTCGTTCATATCTCTCTTGTTTGAACTCGGATATTGGAACGGTTTTCACCTACGGACTTGTATTAAGACGTACTTCAATCCTATGAGTTCAAAGACTTCAAATCTTTATTCCTTTTCCCCCCAATTTCGACATTTTCCTATAAAAGCACGATGAGAACAAGGTAGCCCACAACAATGAATTTCACGATTGAATAACATAAAATGGGCTATTAACACCAACCCATGACACATGCATCACCATGAAAACTCTCACAAAAGGAGACCAAACAATATATATTTGAAGAATTAAAATAGTATATGTGAGTTTTTCTATCTCGTGTTTGATACTTATTGAAAAATTTGTAAGGATCTGGAGTTCGAGAAGCTCGTTCAGGCGCACAAGATACATTTGGAAACCTCAAATCGTCCTCCGAAGTTAACTAATGTGAACTGGACCTTGGTTATGGATTTTTAAGAGTTGGTGGGAATTCTAGCCTTCTACATACAAAACAACAAAAGAAATTCCTCATCTGGATTCCATCAGTAAATTGAGTCAAAGGTCATAAAAATTATATAATTCTAATACCTATAATTATAGGTATATATTTTAGATATTACAAAAATTATAAACTATTTTTAATTCAATTTAGGGTTGTTTAACACCCATTATTCTTTGGCTACAACTTCTAAAATTCTGAAGAATTGTTGTTTAAGGTGCATAAAAATTCTCAACTTTTTGAGAGTTTTTTAAAACTATTTTTTGCAAAAGTACCACACAAACTATCAATTTAAGGTTGTTCTAAACCTAATGTTTTTAGGCTCCGTTTTCTTCGATGGAAAAATTATTATGGGAAAATGAACGAAAATATATCATTCATCCTTTAAATTTTTTCTTCTTTTCTATCTCCTTGTCTAAGAAAAAGAATTTCTCTTTTTTTTCTTTTCCTTTGCACTCCAATGGATGGATAAATATTTTCACTCCATGTAGGTGGAATAATATTTTCCTTCCATTGGAGTGAAAATGATGAAGAAAAAGAGTATAATTCTTTTTCTTAGACAAAAAAATAAAAGAAGGAAAAATTTATAGAAAATAAAAAAAAAAATTGAAGCTTCAAGCTATAAATTGAGCTGGGGTTTCCTAATAGTTCTATCATTAATCCCGACAAACATCTCATTTGAGGTGTCACAAAAGTTTCTTTATTTTTTGACGATTTTCAAAAATAATTTCTATTTCAATTAAATTTTACTAAACTACTCTAAAACTATCAATGTGCGGTTATTCCTAGACATACTATTTATAGGCTATATTTAATTCGATTTTAAATGTCCTAAAAAATCTATAATCATGAAGACTATAATATAGGTTTCAAGAAGGTTTATATATTTATTGATATTTTCTATAATCTAAAAATTGTATAATTATCAAAATCATAAGTTTGCGTGAAAATTGAGAATTAATTATGAACAAATACATAAAATTGATTAACAAGAGCATAAAATCAATGAATAAAATAAACGAAAGAAATAACTTTTTTGTCCACTACACTACTAAGGTACTTATTCGTAAATTTTGTGTTTATGAAATTTATTGTGTTATACCTACCTAATTTATATTTGTACGTCATTCTCAACTTTCATGATATTTATCCATCTTCGATTGATCTACTCTCTCTATATATACAACCCCCAACCCTCCTATATACACTAAGACTAGATTGTAGCCCGTCGAAATTCGACGAGAATCATTTTATGTCATAATTAGTATGTATTTTTATTAAAAAGTTAGTTATTCAAATTCGTATAATAATAGTACTTGTTAATTGTCAAAATTCATTAGTTTTTTGCCTCGTCAGAAAGTTGCACAATTGTCTCACCTTGTTGGAGCGTTGCATGGTTGCCTCGTTAGAATATTACCCGATAATCCCCTCTTGTCTACTCTCCTCTCGTCCTTATTGCCTCCAATGCAAGGTAGTCTCGTCTCACCTTGTTGGAGCGTTGCATGG
>JAYJMF010000030.1:547360-560003 GCA_036873715.1 Salvia sclarea
GACCAAAACATGTAGGTCTTATAAAAATAATTCTAAGGCAATATTAAAAGGGTTTTGGGATCATTAAAACAACTTAGCCCATTACATATATTTTCCCAACAGTTCGACAGAAGAAAAATTACTGCCTAATCTCATCCATAGGATTAAAAAACAATTACAGTTATTTTGCATCGAATAAATATTAGTTTATGTCCCAATATATTGGGACTTTTTTGATTACGTCTTAATCTAATCACATGCCAACAGGAGTCTTTTCAGTGTGTTTTGTCCTCACTCACACATTTCCTAAGAAACGTACCAATCATAGTGTCACCCCAGGCCAAGCATTAACCTTGGAGTTTTTCTATGATGGACTCCTGAAAAGAAGATTTATCTTGTTAGTATGAGTAGCATCTATCAAATCTTTTAAGTTCTCCTTGAATGTGCAATCTCATTCCCGCATACTCTCGGGATCTCTCTTTTTGGTGTGTTCTGGTTCATTCATGTACCCCTCGGCTTTGAAGCCTTAATAGGAGCGCTTGTTGTCCATGCCTTGTACACCGGCGATCACTCCTTACTTCTGCCCCGAAAATTTTCCGATATTTTAAAATATTCTTGTTATTGTCATTCTGGTAGATTCCAGTGTTCACTTATATATGTGGCTAACTGGAAAGTTATACGGCCACATGGATAAAGAAAAAAAATTGAAAATGACAAGATGACTTAACACCGCCGCCTCTTAAGGTGTCTATAAACTGTTGAATCTGCCTGAAATTTTAATGTGGCAGTATCTATTCATTGTCAAAATTGCATTTGAATAAGTTATTAAATGTCGCGAACCAAAGCCAAATCTATATTCAAAGGCTTTCAACCATGTGCACCCCATTGTTATCTATTTACCAATGTGATTCAAATTGCGCTTGAAAGTTTACTGCGTATCTTGCAGCATATGTTCATCACCAAAATTACATTTGAAAATGTGATGAAGAGATACCATGAAACCAAAACCACGATTTAGCAACAATGGTTAGACTTAGACATGTACCAAAAATTTTATGTTGCTATTGTAGTATTATTATTGCAAATAAAAATAAAGAGGGGATGAACAAAAGTATTTTAAGATTCCAAGACATGTGATGGACATGTGATCTTTATCTGACCCAAAAAAACATTGAAATAAAATAATGGATAAAAATATGGATAGCTGGTTCTAATTTTCCAACTATTACCATATGCGGTTACAGAGGAAGACAGGTAATCCTTCTCTTAATAATTGAGGATTAAATAAATAATATATGGTTACAATCATTAAGCTTTTGTATATATAATACAGGCTGTCTGTTTCGCTATCCAAATGGCATATGAGTCATGACTAACTAATATTGGAAACAATATTGTAAAAGAATATAAATAAATCAACGTTCATGCCTAAGACTTTCTTAGGCCTTAAGCAGTCAGATTATGCAATGAAAGTGTATTAAATTCGGTGTATCAACATTTGTAGTCGGAGAATTCGAGGCATAAAATTTATACTAATAAATTATAGTATAACTAAATAATTGTAAGGAATTTTAATAAAATTAGTAATTAATATTGAATTTTTAAAAAAAAATAACATTTGTTAATGTGTGATTCTATTTATTATTAGCAGTACAGGATTAAAATTGTAATCACATGTAATTAAATCATGCTGTACTATCAAACTCAAGTTTAACACTCATTTATTTAGAAATTAATCATTAGTAATTTATATGGATGAAAAATTCTAATATGACACCACTATTTGGAATATGTAGTTTATAATTTATTAACTTATTAATACTTTAAAAAAAAGTAGCTAAAATAATTTACTGTAAAGAACACTCATAATTATTGTGTGTTATATTTAGGTTAATAGTGTTTTGTGTCTTCAATTTTTTGTTTTTCCAAAAAATGTTCCCAACTTATGTTAATTAATGAAAAAAGAGCCCAATCTTTAAAAATTTTCCAAAATATGTCTGACGTCAAAATTTCCGGTGACTGAATGATTGATTCATCTAGTTAGATTCTTATGTAAAAAGGACGTTTCTTTATAGCATGGCATACAAGTCCACATAAGAATCCGGCAAGACGAGTAAACATTATCTCGCCTGAAATTTTGATGCGGTATATATTTTGGAAAAAAAATAGATTGGGGGTGGGGGGGTCTTTTTTCATTAACATGAATTGGGGTCAACTATTAACCCTTTATATTTCATAAAGCACATTTATAAATATAAATAAAATATACGTATTCATACGAGTTAATTAAATGGAGAATCATTATAAATTCTCCATTAAAAAAAGAAAAAGGAAAAAAAAAATATTCATCTAGAGGGGAGATAGGAAACTATTATAAATCTTCTTCTTCCTTTTTAGAAAAGGAAAAGAGAAGAAATTAAAGAATAAACATTTCATCTAGTTGATAAAGTGAGTTCATCATGTGGTTGATAGTTTCATTTCATGGAATAGTATGGATATGTATTTGGTGACCAAATTATGATAACGTTTGTACAACTTATAGTTAATTTAATGGTGAAGTGAGATTCTAGCAATTTGTTGATGGCTTTTGTCTCTTTTTGCTTAATGAGTTATCATTTTATGTGACCTACCTTTTAGCTTTTCAGCCCTAAAGTTGCGTCGTACATGACTTTGAATTATATATCTGCACTAATATGATATGTATCTTTGAATTTTATTGTTACAAAAATTAATGTTCTTTTTTTACGACAAAATTGATGTTCTTTGTTGTGGTATAATGTTATAGATGTGGCTTATATTATATATTATATAATTAGTAAATATTGTATTAAGTTTTTAATTATCTTCATTTGTTATAGGAAATAAAATATTATATTATTACGAATAAAATTATATAAATTCAAAAGAAAATAATTAATATTGTAAACATAAGTTCAAATTTAGAGACATTATATGGGCTCAATTAAGCTCGAATAAGCTCGTGAGGCTCAAAGTATTTGGTGAACAAAGTTTGAGGCTCGACTCAATAATAAATTAACATAGCCTAAGCAAAACTGTATTCGGCTCGATTTGGTTCGATCACGTACTATAATATTACATGTTAAGTGTAGCTCTATCCCTACCTCAAGTTTGACGAGAAAGGAGAAGTCCAAAACCATATGGCCCTTAATCTCAATCATCTACAACATTCTTCCCCAAGTCCAAGGCCCAAATTTTTTACTTTTTTATGAGAAAAAAATGTATCCATAGATTTTGCGTAGCAATCAATTGAATTGAATGATGTAACAATCATACAAACTCTTGTGTGATTCGCCATAAAGTGCGGAATGCGTCGGGTTCCGATTTGGATATTTGATCCACCATCCGTCGTATATAGTTGTTCTAAATAAAAGTGACAAATATGCATACCAATTATCAATATCTAAGTGATCGTTGTTATGAATAAAAGGTTTAGTTTTCACTAACAAAGATGACAGTTGTATCCTTAGTATTTTTTTTAAGGGGTAATTGCGCCAATAAAAGTGAATTGGTTAGATCAGGATCCATCCGGCACGCACACATTGTGTTTCGGAGCACACAGAAGAGCATCTCCTTGTAAATTACGGGGCAAACACAAAAACTCATGTGCCCCCGGAGTATATATACATCACTGTATAATTCGGAGTGATGGGGTGGAAATAAAAATATAATTTGAGTTTAAATAGAATGGTGCATATATACCCCGGAGTACAAGAGACCACCTAATTAGCAAATTAGGTACGAACATCCATTATCCTATGGGAAGAAAACCTTTTTGTGAAGGATAAAGAAAATGGTGGGAGCCTTCTTCACTTGGAAAAAAGCTATCCAATCATTACAAAACACTGAGTGAATGAAATGCAACGTTCTTCTCACTCTTTCCTCATTGGAAAATTGGAAAGTAGTGATAATGCCCCTTTTCTCTTATTATGGCTTTAGGTTACTTCAACTTCAACTGTCTAAGATTTCATAAAGTTTAATTGACACATTACAATGGGGCCCTATTAGAAGCATGGTTGATATAAATGGATCTTTTTTTTTTATGCTATGAAAAGTAAGTTGATGGTTACATTTCATCTCATTTTCAATACAACCGATCAACTCATCATCGTTAAGCAAAGTAGGTCGATGTGTTAACCACATGGTTCAAAATGATTGTGGAGATACATATTTGTAGGTGGCTTTTTAACTCGGCCGTCGAATCTTAGGGGAATAGGCGGTAGAAACTATCGAGCTGGACTATGGTCGGGGCCAGGGGGAGGGTATTTCTTTCTTAAAATGTGAAAAAACCTTAAACGTCCAATCGCAAATTCACGAGATTGCATTCTCAATTAGGGTTTCATAATGTCGTCGTCATAGTCTTCACCACTGGATTGCCAGTTAATTGTCCAAAAACATGAATCGTGGTTAGATTACTACAAGCAATAATAAGTTGGTGTTTTTGGTTGTGTGTGTTGGCCTAGTAATAGGAGGTTAATGCCCGAGATCAAAGGTCTCGGGTTCGAGTCCTCCGTGACGCGGCCATTTAAAAATTTCTGCATTTATTTATCAAAAAAAAAAAAAAAGTTGGTGTTTTCGGACACATTTTAAAATTGACATCGAAAATCAGATTTCATCCAAAGTATGCACCAATAACCCTAAAGATTAACCCTATGGCTTCCACAGGTTACAAATCTAGTATTCCGAAAGCAGAGTATCTCTATTTTGGCAATCTTTACAACAACACTATAATGCACACAATTGAAAATAATCAGACTCTAACAAAGTACAACATTATACCATAGCTGGAATGTGATAACTTTTTAGTCTTTACAAAAAACACTTAGCACGTTGAAATACAAATTAGAAGCTTGGTAAAATGAGACAAATCTAGATAAATGCATCAGCTAGTTGGCTTTCTTCTGTCCTGATCTCCTTTTTCTCCCTTGGTCAGAAAAAATAGTCAAATACATAAGATTCCTCGAATGTCTTCTCTTCTAACCACATACAAGGTTGCATACCTTAGTCCTTGGATGACATTTTACTCGGGAACTGGTTGAAAATTGAATTCATCCCATAAAATTGTAAGAGAAAAGTATCCGTCATCAATCAAAATATATTCGAATTCAAGACAACGATCATGACTTCTTAGGTCTTCCCCTCCTACCCGAACCTCTCCCTCCAGCACTCGTAGTCTCGGCAGCAGCACGGCCCCTCCCACGACCCCTGCCTCTTTTCGCTGAAGCAGATTTGCCTTTCCCTCTACCTGAGCTCTTCCCACTTCCATGTTCGTCATCACCGTTGAGTGCATCACTGTCCTCACTGTCGTAGTCGCTGTTATCCTCATCCTCCGAAGAACTTTCAGTCTTCCTCTTTTTCGAGTTCTGAGGTTTTTTAGCGGCACTCTTTTTCGGAGCTTTCTCAGCCACTTCAGCCCCGTTATCAGTTTGTTCAATTGCTGAAGCATGAAAAAAGTCGTGTACGGTCAAGAGAGCTAGTTAAACCAAGCCACAAACAGAAGTAAACTCCTTTGCTCTCGCATTGAGGAATAGAAAAGGCAACTTTTTTCAAAAAGCTTGGGTACATTATCAGAGGTTGTCCTTGAAATTCGTATCATCTTTAAACCAGTGCTCATCGAACAGGATTTGGAATTTTATCTATTGTTCATAGGTTTTGAATAAGATGTTAACAAATGTATCAAACTATACCTTCTGCAGCTTTACCGTCATGCACTTCAAGCTGTCAAGAGACGTTAAAGAAAATCAGAAACCCTTCAACAGTTACAATATTTTTTTACAGGTGCATGTCCAAAAATTGTTACCTCTTCAATTCTCTCAGCATCCTTGGTTCTTCTATCAACCACCACCAGGGAATGGGCAAATCCACAGGCAACACTACACAAAGCCATACCCAAAATCAGTGTCTGCACAGAATGCCAACTCTGAATTCATAAAATTGGTACAAACCTAAGAACATGCATCCCCTCTAGAATGTCCACTTTCTTTGGAATTGCAGATGATCTGCAGAGAGCGGAAGCAAAACACGGCCTCAAAAATTGTGTAACTGTCTACATAATCGTAGATCCAGGTATGAAGTTGTGGAGAGTCAATGTGCATGTGCAATTGTGGCATGCAAAATTTACACATTAGAAAATCATGTACTTTTGCCCATTAGGCCCATATCCCAGTTCTCCAGATTGCGCATGACCCCAGCTAATACATGAAGAATCAGCCCCAACAAAGTGATGCATATTGCCTGAATCCATGCACCGCAGGTTCCAGCCACTGCAAAAGATGTTAGCTTTGTCAATAACTCAATCCATGGTCATAGAGAGTAAATAAAATAATATCATAGTTCAAGATTTGGGACATTTAGTCAATTCACATTAACAAGGTGAAAAATAAGTGATAGATCGAATCAGTTGCAAACATCAGTAGTGACGAACAAGGTCCCTTGCTCAGGTTGGCAATCAGTTAGCTATTTCTCTTTCTTTTATTCGGTACACAAAAAAGATATCATATATATAGACAGGGCATGTGAAGCTAAACAGAGTCGTGTCCGTTCTTCCTGCTACATGTCTTGTATTTTTAGCAAAATATCCGAAAAAGATAATAAACTGGCATCCATACAACAGCTAATATCCTCCCTTCATGTATATCACACCAATCCATCAATTGCAGTATTCAATATGAATGAAGACTGTATTGATCATGGAATGACTGATGAATTGAAGAAACCATTCAAACAATAAAACACACATTTAGTAAGTGAAGTAGGGAACCTCAAATCCATGAGAGGCTTAGGGTACATCCAGTCATCCCCAGTCTGCTTAATTTTACCCCACATGTAAAGCTGTCCACCTCCTGCAAAAAAATACTTTTAGCAAAATGTTTTGTTCTTATAGAGTTAGGTTACATCTAAGCAGATCAACTTCCAATTTGAGGAAATCCTAGTTCAGGTATGAGACAACAAACCCCAAAATCAGCACCAGAGGTACTAATGCATCTCTTACATAGCCTTGATCAGACAATCTCGTGAGCACTCTGACAAATTCATACCACAATCTAACAATAATTTAGAATCTCGTGTCTGGCACTTAGAGACTTGGCTAAAAGGTTTTCTTTGTACAAGGTCCAAGTCCTGTTTGAACATAACAGATATCCAGACAGCCTAGCCTAGTGCCTAGCAACTCTAGCCCCTTCATAGTATACCAGTATCACAAAATATTCAACAAACCTGACACTGAGGGAGCAGCATAAAATTTCAGTAACAAATGATATTTTTAGCATTGCCAATTATGCAGGCTAAAATTGTACCCTCAATAAACCAATATAGAATCGAATTCTATGTCACATATCAGAAACATACTTGCAGAAAAATATGAAGCAGAAATGGAACAGGACTAGAAGGTGGCATTCCTACCGGCTGTACATGAAGAGTTGGCAGAACCTGCTGAAAGAATTGAATTTGGAGGTAGCACATTATGCCTTGTGAAAACATCAACAAGACGTGGAGCCCATTCATCCTTCTGTTCTCTATGCCCAAGCCTGTCATCAGTAGCTATGAAATTTAGCCCATAATAATCAAGAAGGTAACAACAAAGAGCACAGACAATGAGCCAAGACAATTGCATTACCTTCCATAACCACCAAAGCCCCACCTAATTATTTGCCACAATAAGACAAACAAAGAAACACAATATAAATCAAGTATCTTTTATTAAATAATAAATCAGTTAAATGTTTTAGAATAATCTTTACCATGCATGCAATAATGCTAACTTACGTGTAAACATGACCATCCTTAGTAACAGCCACTGCGACAAAAATAAACAAACAGGACTTACATACCAGAACATTGTAAGAAATAACAAACAGGACTTACAATACATTGCTTTAGATAATTAGCTGTTTGAATACCTGTATGATTAGTTCCACAAGCAGCTTTTACAATAGTCTCTCCTGAAAGAGAGGCTATTGCTCTAGGGCGAGGTTGAGCTTCATACGCAAGCCTCACAGAGCTGTCCTTTGTATTATACTGCCAATGATAAGCTTGTCTTGTTAGTACGCGATGGATGGCACATAAAATAACATGAACAAAGGAAAAAGGTATAGAAACTAGATATTTAACACACGTGATTCATTCATTGTTTGAGCATGTAAAAAGCAAACCATGAATGAACATTTCCAATTGTCATCACAAAGATATGAGACGGTAAGTTTCCCAAGAACCATATTTACATGAACTGCAAAGTTACATCAACAATTGGACAACAAGAGCTACCAATAGGATTAATAGAAGCTAAGTTCAACTTATGAAGAAACAGTAGAGAATTAAAGATAAGCATCTTTTTGGGATCAACGGGACTGAAGTGATAAGAAAAGGCACAAAATTAGAAACACATCCAAAGAGAATAAAAGGTGTATAAGATTTATACATTAATGACTATTTGCAAATGCAGACATAGTTCTCTCAGAAATTAGGGATAAAATCTGAGAAATACTAATTCCTCAAAGATGGATTACAAGCTTTCAAAGATTACAAGTATCTGTACAAGCTTCCGAATTATCAGGTGAAAACAGCTCGAAACCATGATATAGGAGAAAACATTAACAATTAGCTAGATTACTGAAATAAATACAAATTATAATCTGTTTTACTGTGCGTGTGCCTACCTCATTGTTTGAACCATGCCCTAGCTGACCATATTGTGGAAGACCAGCAGTCCTTGAAAATCAAAATCAACCAAACATCATCATCCAACAGACCGAGCAACAACGGAAGGCAGCAGGGGTAGAAGAGATCCAACAATGAATTTTGGAAATGCACAAAAAATGAGGTCCACAAACCATACATAATAGAAGATCCTTCAACAGAAGTGAGCCACACTGTAAATTCACCCCCACAAACAGCACTTTTAACTTCAGATACCTGACAACGAACTGGAGATACCTCAAACTCTGGAAAAAAAGAACAAGTATTAGTGATAATAATAAGGGCAGCAAGCCAATCAATCAAACCTCTTATCAGAAAATGTGGGAAGCCAAATTGCTTGTAGTATAAATCATGAAAGTTACAAGCATATCACATTCAAAAGGGAGGTCAAATGGCAGGGAAGTTATTGATCAAGTTATTGACTAAATAAAATTACATGTAGTAAAGAAAATCATATCAGATAAATAAGATATACATTCTACTTCCAACATATTGAACTGCTTTTCACTAGTATTCTGGGACTATAATGTGAGAATCCATGGATAAAAACAAACACAAACTCCAGAGAATGATCATGATAAAAAAACAAAATTGACTAACAATTATATTGGAGGATAGTAAATTTAGGAAGCATTTCATCTTTGACCACCATGATGCTCACCACTTTTTAATGAACCTGAACCAAGCTGTCCATGTTTATTCCAACCAAATGCAAATGAGAGACCCTCTTCAGTCACTACCACGGAATGAGCCCGACCAGCCCCTGCTCTAACAATGTTATGCCTGAAATTATGCGAACAGAAGTTAAATGGTTAGCCTGGCTTGCAATCTTGAATAAGTCATTATTTTGTAAGTAGTTTGACATGGGATTGCACTAATAATAACACAAGATTCTCCATTCACCAAACTTCAGTTGTAGATAATATATACACATGATCCATTTTTCTTGGCATTAACATATATTAATGAAGGAAGAACTCAAGGATTATCTCTTTCGAGCTGGTGCATTTTGAACAACTACAAAATTCCAAAGCCACAAAATTTCATTTGAACACGAAGGTTAAAGAAGTTAACTCACTTGGACAATTCTGAAACAATTGTCGGCCTATCTCGCTGAACTTTATCCCCATGACCAAGCTGCCCTTTCTGCACACTTAGCAAAAAATAACAAAGAAGCACATTTAGGAACCATTCAGACACCATCCAAAATCGAAATCCCAGACAACACAAGAAACCTGCCTCATTGCGACCCCACGTGTAACAGCGCCCATCCACATCCAACGCCACACAGTGGCACGATACTACATTACACAAAAACATACACAAACAAACAACAAAATCACACACTCTTTCAAACTTCACAAAAACAAAGAAGCAAACTTAGATGAACTCAACCAACCACAACATGTATATATATATATTTAATTACCGCAGCCAGAGGCAACAAGGCGAATATCAACACCCATAAGCGGGCGCAGCCTCGTCGGAGAGACCAAGTTCTCCTCCGGCGTGGTCCTCCGGCGGCCCATTGCATCCCACGACGTCGTGCCGCAGAAAAGTACCTCCCCTCCCTTCACCTCCTCCTCCACCTTATTCTCCCCCTCAGCAGCCGCCATTTCCCGCCAACTCAACTCAACCGCCCAAAAAAAGTTCAAAAAGTTATCAAAAACCGAAGATCCAGCAGCGAGACCTTCTCTGGAGGCAAATCCGCACAATTAGAAGGTGCAATCGGCAGCTAGGGTTCGACAAAAAAGGAAAGAGGGGCGAAAATTGCAGAGTAGAAAAGCAAGAGTAGAAAATATTTG
The DNA here is from genome assembly GCA_036873715.1 of Salvia sclarea. Taxonomy (NCBI): domain Eukaryota; kingdom Viridiplantae; phylum Streptophyta; class Magnoliopsida; order Lamiales; family Lamiaceae; genus Salvia; species Salvia sclarea. Next base: position 557,857 of record JAYJMF010000030.1, read on the forward strand.
AAAATTGGAAACCCTACAAATGGTGGTAATAGTGGGTTTAATTTTAATTAGGAGAGAGAAAGGGAAAAAGGGGGCGTGGGAAGATAAGGGTGTTTTGGTTTCCGAGAATGATGATTTTACTTTATTGGTAAAGATTTAAATTGGAATTTAATAATTACGATAGTGTATATTTAGGACTTTCTTTTTGGGTTTCCGTTGTCGCAGGTTCTATGCTGCTTCCCGCGATATTTTGTATTCGGAAATTTGGGCCAAAATTTTCCTTTTCCTTTTTCTTTATTATTATTAAAATTAAAATAAATATCCAAAACAATCATTCCTTCTCTTTTTTCTTTATTATTATTAAAATTAAAATAAATGTCTAAAACAATCATTCAACGTTCGCTGCAATCAGATAATAGAATTAGATCCATGGCCAAGTTGACGTTCTCAAACAGTTTTTTGCCACTATAAAATCAATTGCAAGTATTTTGTTGGTTTTAATGTTGGTTAATTAGATTAGAATTTCCGTTGTATTCGTTTATTATATGTGATTAGGATTGGATACTTGTTTTGCTATATTTTAAGTGTTGGAGTGTTGATGGGATTTGCATACTATTTTTGAGGGAGTTAGATTGCGATATTAGCTGTTGGGGTTTTGATATTGCATAAGCTTGTATGGTTTATTAGGTTGTTTCTCATATGTTGTTTATTAGTCCATTGTTAGTTGGATAGGTTTTGAAATTAACATGTATTTAAAATAGGGGGTAAGAAAATATAAATTTTTATTAGCAGAAGTTAGTAATTAAGAACTTAGTTAATTATTATTTTCCCCTTCGCTAGAATCCCTGTAATTTCGTTAATCATTTACATTTATAAGACTAGTCTTAATTATTATTTTTGCATAATCAGTTATTCACTTAAAATAAATCCTCAATTTATATTCTTACATAGCATAAATAAATTCTTTATAATTAAGCTACTCTAGTCTCTAGCCCAACCCAAACATTAATTAAGAACCCATTGATTTTACCCCTTTTAAATCAAGCCCAAAATTGTTTAATTATTAGGGCCCAAGAGATAGAGGCCCAAACATTAATTAAGAGCCTATTGATTTTTCCTAAAAAAAAATATGAAAATTGTAACAACTTAAAGAATTACAAATCAATAAAAATAAAGAAAAAAATATAGTATCTTTTATCTATAAACTAATGTTTACAATTGACAAATTGTGATAAATTCTTTGTGTATAATTATGTATGTATAGAAGGTTCTCATTAAATATTTCCCTTTAAGTAATATATAGGTCTAAATTTAGGCCACATATTTAAAAAGGTGAATTGTACAGATGGTTGACATGTGGTAGACAACCTAAAAGATTCAATTTTAAAAAAAAAAAAAAACACTGAGGGCATAACACAGTAATTTTTACGTTTCTTGCAATTAATCGTGCATGGTTCTGTTTTATAATATCCATAGTTTTGTTATAAAATATGTAGTGTTCTATTATAATGTTTAGTTGCAGTTCTGTTTTATGATATGTATGGTTCTATTTTATAAAATGCATTGTTTTATTAATTATAATATATACAGTGTTCTATTTCAAAATATATAGTGTTCTATTTTATAATATGTATGAATCTGTTTTATAACATGCATTGTTATGTTGTCAAATAATTAAAGGAATAAAAAAAAGAGTGAATCTCCACCATTGAATATAGAGACATATTTCTGTTAGGTCGGAGTACCATTCACCAATACACGTAGTATCATTTCATATGAAATAGAGTAACACTTAAAATACAGTTCATTCATATAGAGTACCAATATATATTGAATAAAGTATCAATTCATATAACATGAAGTACCGCCGTCTTGAATATATGAGATGGATGGATGAGATTTGGTCTTATATACTCCCTCCGTTCCACTAATGTAACACCCCGTATTTCCGTAACAGTGATTAGACAGTAAGAGTGAGATTAATTAGGGATTTGATTCCTAATTGCCTAGGGACAATGCATCCTCAGTAAGATAACAGAAAACCTAACCTAGAATTTTTATGAGTTTTTAAAGATTGAGTTAGTCGAAGCTTATATTTTATTTTAATTATCATCTTATCCCAATATTTATTTTGGGAGAATGATATATGGAAGTATTCCATCTTCCTA
>JAYJMF010000030.1:569475-579993 GCA_036873715.1 Salvia sclarea
GCCTTGTCGGTACACTATATGGTCGCTTCTAATTCACAGTAGTCTCGTTTTGTCTCGACTTGTCGATAGGCATTATGATTGCCTCCAATGCGCGACAGAATCGTCTCGCCTTGTCCGTACGCTATATGGTAGCTCCAATTTACATTTAAATTATGGAGATATAGTAGTCTAGTTAAATTATGTGTGAATTAACTATTGTATATAATAATTTCATGCACGAGTCAAATCTCCTTACCACTTGTGGGAAAAAAAAAACAAGAGAGACAACTTTAACTTTTCAAGATATGTAAAATATGAAAATCCAAGCAAATTTGTCAATATCCAAGGTCGACATATTTGTCCCCTGTGAATATTTTTGTATGTTTTTTTACAGAAGTTAGTTTTTTTTCACATATATTACAAGTGGATAGTATTACCCATTAACGCGAAACTTTGAGATATTTCAAGGCCCTTGATAATTTATAATTTAAGCTTGTTTAAATCATATCCAACTAAAAGGAGTAAAGATTGGAGAAATCCCTGTAATAATAATAAAATTAATACAGCAAATACTTAATCAAATAAACGCTTTCTATATATATATTTGTATGTGATTCATATATTTTGATAATTTAATAGCTTACCAGGAAATACCAATAGCTTACCACGAAATGCAACTCAATTACGAAGACGTTTCTCCTCCAAATAATAGGTCAAAAATTTAAGTCACTGGAGGAATTAATGTATGCGGACGTGTAAAAGTTCCCTCACCAAAAGAAAAAAAAAACACATCAATATCCAAAGCTTTTAAAGCACACACTACATTTAGCTTGGCCTGATGTTGCTTAACTTTTATTGTTTAATTTTTCGAGTGGTTTGAATATGATTTTTGTTTAAAGAAGAAGCTGAATACGATTAAAAGTGTATTCATATTTGGATTGTGCATGAATTAATAGTACACTAAGAATTTTTTTAAAATCATTAGTGACTTCTAGGAAACCAACATAAAAGTAATGACATTCTCCTTGATTTGTAAATAATAAATTTAAAGTTGTTGACCATATGACACTACAACATTGAAGTATTGGTTTTTCTAAAATTGACATATATCTTATTCATTTAATACTTTGATAGAGTCGCATTGACGTAGGCGTTCAATCCTTGTGAAAGAAAACAATAATGTGATCATATGCAAAAAGTGAGTGATGAAAAATTCAAAATAATTGACTTAATAGTTTTTGGAAATCATTCAAAATATTATTGAAAGAAACTTATCATATATCCTTGACTATGCAACCCTTCTAGCTTGCTTGAGAATTAGGTTCTTAAGGTTTGAATTTTATTGTCATGAGTATTCTATAAACATGAATGATTAGTGTACGGAAACCAAATTACTTATCTATAATATCATGTTTTTTTTTTATGTCTACTTGATGAGGTCACAATTATGCATTCAATATTTAAGGTCATATATACCTTCTTTAACAATTTCATTATGTGCTCAAAATCTCAAGAACATCCCAACATTGAAAATTTGTTATTGTATAAAGTCATATATACACATTGGCCATTTGTGAAATTCTAATAAAAACTCAGGTAATTACAAAGTATATGTATTTAATTTATGTATTTTTATTTTTTCAAAATAAAAATAATGTAAAAAGAATTCTATGGTTAGGTTTACAATAATGACTATGAAGGTACAAGTACAACAGTCAAGTACAGTCAACTGTTGCCAACCGCAAATTAAATTGAGTAACTAACTAATCTAAATGACCTATATTGAATGTATAGAATTTATTAAATACATATTGAAAATTTTACAGTTAATTATATACACATTAATAGTCGATCTGTAATACTTTTAACTTGTGAGACTAAGTATTTAATTATATGTGATTCATAAAATAAATACTTATATAAGCTATGTTAAATTAAGAGGGAATATGGAGTTTTACCCAATTTTATAACAAAAAATTATATTTACCAATTACTATAAAAACATGCACCTCATACCCAAAGTTATGAAAATACCACTTGATGGTGATAAGGGTGCACGTCCCCTACTTTCTTCTCACCAATTCATTAAAATTATCAATTTTCTTCTCGCCAATTTCGTTGTCTTTTCTTCTCACCAATTTCTTTATTTTTTCTTCTCGCCAATTTATTAAAATATTTTTTTTTCTTGCAAATTTGTGTCTCTTGCCAATTTCTTTGTTTTTGTAGGCTAATTTTTTTTTTCTCGCCAATTCGGTTTTTTATAAGCTAAAATGCTTTTCCTTCTCCCTAATTTGTCGTAACTTTTGTCTCTCGTCATTCAACTGCTTTGTCTGTTGTGAGCATTAAATTCAAAGAAATATGCACCCCTATCACCATCAAGGAGTATTTTCATAACTTTGGGTATGTGGTGCATGTTTTTATAATAGTTGGCAAAATAATTTTTTGTTATGAATTTGGGTAAATAAACATTTCCCTCTTAAATTAACATCTTATATCCTTGTGCAAATATAAAATAGTTATATTATACTCATTCCGTCCATCAATTATTTGTCACATTATAGTCTATAGATGACGTCGGTTTTAAGAAAAAAAAGTTGGTAATATGCGAGTGGAGTGAATTAGACTTTAAATGTGTCGTGGATATTATGAATTGAGTGAATCATGTTACTATAAATATAAAGTGACAAATTTTTCGAGAACGAATCAAAAAGGAAATTGTCGCATATAATTGGTGGACGAAGAAGTATTTTTAGTTCGAATTATGTATATTATTTTTGTTAGGTTGTGTTACGGGCTTGTACATGCTCTCTTCGTCTCTAAATAGTGCAAAATCCTCGTTTATCTTTATATATAATCAATACAAACAATCTTTTATGCAATAATTAAGGATAGAATAGTAAAACTACACACCTTTTTTTATGCCTATAATATACTATATTATTTCTTGAATCCTTTATTAATAATGTTATGTGTCTTCAATTTATTTTTTCGGAAAATATCTCAAACTTAAATTTTCTAAAAACAAATATTTTTAACTTTTTCCAAAAAAAAAATGTACTCCATCATGTTTCTAGAAAATATCCCCATGTCCCGGATTTAGATTTTCTAAAAAAATCTCATCTTTCAACGTTTTCCACAACATTTAACGACGAATATTGAGTCACCTCATCGGATTTTTAGGTGAAAAAGATCATCCACTTAATTAATCTATATTCTACTTAAGAATCTGATGAGTTGACTCAGTATTCCGTCATCAAATTTTATGATGCGGAACTTTTTATGAAAAAATGTTGAAGGGCAAGTATTTTTAAGACAACGTAAATTGCAAATGAGATTATCCATTGCTTTATGAGTAACATTCTCTATAACATAAATAGATGAATAATATGTGACAAATCTCTAATATTAAAGTATATATTTTCCTAATATAAGATTCCCAATCCTAAATCATTGTCACGTGTCAATCACTCATAAATGGAATAGAAGATGTCACATAGAATTGTAATAGAAGATCCAAACTTTGGAAATTATGAATATTTTGGGGAAAATGCTGCAAATTGTAGGTCCTTTCAAAAAACATCAATTTGTGGACAATTATTTTTGGAAGAGACTGCAAAGTGAGAGAATAGAATATGATTAACCCGTGATTTAAAATAGGGAAAATATATATATTATGATTAAGCCATCAAATCACGCATGTAAAAATGTATCTAATCCAAACTTTAATATGAATTGGGGGAATCTAGCAATTAAATTAAACTTTATGAAAAAAGAGAGTGATAGTATAAATTAGGGAGTCCCTACCAACTACCACCAATGATATAAATTGAGACAACCCCCAAAAATCACTCTCCACGTGACATAAATGATTTCATGATGCAAGACAGCAGGTGGGGCGCGTGAGACAGGTCAACTCTTTAATTCCATAAATTGTGACCTTAAACGGCTTATTTATTTTTATTTTATTTACTATCTTCTAAGTGAGTTGGAACGGCTGAGAAATCTATGCACAAAATAATATAATACTGCTAGTTTTATGATATTCTTAATTAATTCATAGTGAAGAATCTGCCGAACGTTATACTGCTGTGCTTTGTTTTTAGTGATACCTTTTTTTTAAAAATAAAAAATAAGTTCCAATCTAAAATACTGTCCATTCAGATATAGTCAGAAGTTTTCTGTCCGAGCCTTGTTCAAGTGGGGATATAATCTAGTGTATATAATGTGAGCGTTGTGAGAATTATTCAATCATAATTATAATTCATATAATTATAACTTTGCAATTCTGCATTATAGCCAAGATTATTATTTTGGTCAAAAAATAGATGAATTTTACATGCACAAAGTCTAAAATTTGTCGAATAATAACTTCATTATTTGGAATCCGATTAACAATCCAAAATTACAGTAAAAAAAACTCTCGACGATACACTACAATTAGACATATATTATTATGCTGCAATCAGCGAAAATGGTTATAGAACAATTTAAAAGTTATTTTCAAAAAATTTACATTTATATATTTTTGTTAGAATTTAGATTTATGAGCCAGACACCATTATAAAGCTATCGTCATGAGTTATCTAATGGTAGTTTCAGATCGTCATCAGACTTCGAAAAATTAAATTATTGATCAACGAACTTTGGAGTTGGGCTAAATTCCAGTTAAACCATTAAATGGATTAGTTTTCATGAAAAAGGAATGGTTTTTTATACTCATATTTAACTCTTTGATCGATATTGGCACTATTTCAACTTCGAATAATAAATTTACATGCATAATTGTTTTGTCCAATGATTTGATTAATGCAAATTTGGATGGAGGGAAATAAAAAATAGTGTGTAATTAAGAAGAGATGTAAAAGGACAAAGAGGCCCCCCAAGTAGAGCCAACAGAAACGGTACGCTTTGCCCTTTTCCGATAAAGACTGTCGCAGATTCCACATTTCCATGCTTGTCCTCTGCAACGGCTACTTTCTTTCGAAATTTATTTAATAAATTAATTCTGTAATATTACTGTTTGCTGTTTATTCACGGAATTGCAGCAACCTAACATGATTCTTCCTGCACCAATCTGCCCTTTTTTTCTTCAGTATCACTATTTTCACCTTTTCTTCAATTATTGCATTCGGCAAAAGGGTCCTTTTCAATATATTTACCACATCAAATATTAGATTGTAAAGTGAAAACCCAAAGAAAAATTTGTACATGAAATGTTTTGAAAATGGTACATTTTCCCTCCAGTTTGAGAAGATTTGACTAAAAACAACAAGAGGCAAGTAATATTCTTGCCATTGTACAAGAAGGTTGTGGCATACATGAAGTGTTAGAAACACTATCGCCATTGCATAAAAAATGTAGAAAAATAGATGAATTTGATGGGAAAACAAGTCGACAATACATTGTTCCACAGAAATCTAGCAAGAAAATCCTAATTTTCTCTCAAACATGAAAGAATACATGGGCAAACAAATTAATGAGTTCTACTAAGGAGGTGGTAGGTTTTCATCCATTTCAGCTCGGCGATGGCAGAGTGGTGGGATCAGCGGAGGAGGGGATTTCGGGGCCTAATCGACAGCCTTCGAGCATGAAAACGACGTCGTTCATTGAAGGTCTCTCGAGAGGGTCGGGCATTGTGCAGAGCAATCCAACTTTGACGCCCAGCAGGAACTCCTCCCACTCCGATGACTCCGGGTCGAGCTCAACCAAACCTGGCTCGAGCAGCTCGGAGATCTGGCCTCGTTGCAGCTGCCTCTTCACCCACTTCACGATGTCCTCGTCCTGTGTGAACATCACCGGCTTCTTGCCAGTGAGAATCTCCAGCACCACGATCCCGAAACTGTACACATCCGCCTCTTTAGTCGGCTTCATTGTCAGCGTTGCTTCGGGTGCCACGTAGCCCAGAGTGCCAATGGGAATGGCAGATGTGGAAGCCTCAGCTGGCGTAGCGATCGTTACTTTATCCAAGCCGAAATCCGACAGATGGGCCTCGAAATCAGCATCAAAGAGCACATTCTGAGGCTTCACATCGCCGTGTATGATTGAGACGGTGTGCAGGAACGCTAGGCCACGAGCTATGCCAAGCGCAATCAGGTGGCGCATTGGCCAGTTCAGCACGTGGCCTTCTTGGTGCGACGCCTCCTGAAGCAGAGTGGCTAGGTTTCCGTTAGGCATGTAATCGTAGACGAGGAACCGCATATCAGGAGGTGGCCCGGCATAGTAGCCACGGAGGACAGTCAGATTGCGATGCTTGACTTTGCCCAGAGACTCGGCTTCCTTCCGGAAGGTGCTCTCATCAATGGATGTGTCGGGAAGGCGTCGGATTGCAAGCACCATGCCATCGGCATAAGTGGCTTTAAAGAGAAGCCCATACTTCCCCCTGCTTAGTACATTTTCCTCATCATACTGTCTGGTTGCTTCAACAGTTTCTGCATATGTGATCTTGTTGTTGAACATAATGAGCTTTGGCTGCCCATTCTCTTCACTTCCACGCGCCCCTTGTGAGCCGGGGCTCGGGCTGCGCTTCTTCACTCCTTCCGCCGCTCTCAGCTTCTTTCGCCACCTAAGAAGACTGTACACATACCCACAGCAACACAGAAGCAGCATTATGCTCCCAACTGCAATCACAACAATGAAAAGGATCAACCTCTTCCTCTTTCGCGCATTCACCCTTTTGCAGTTCTTTTCTAGTGGCTCCCCGCAGAGATTCTCATTCATGGCATACACAGAAGGATCATCGAACTGAGCTGCCAATGCATGTGGAATCTCACCCTCGAAACCATTGGCCGACAGATTCAAGCGATGTAAGGAAGGTATGATGGAAAGAGCTGCAGGAACAGCACCACTCAGATTATTCGAAGAGACATCCAACTCTTCTAATTTCGATAACTTGGCTAAAGTCTCTGGAAGGCCGCCTGAAATATGATTTGAATCTATCAGCAAAACTTCCAATGAGGAGCAGTTTGAAATGCTTCCTGGGATCGAGCCACTTAAATTATTCTGACCCAAGTCGAGCCTCTGTAAATGAGACAAACTCGAAAAATCAGAAGGAATTTGGCCAGTTAGACCATTCTCTCTCAGCTCTAAGACTTCAAGACTAGTGCAATTGCTCAACTCCACCGGAATCGCACCACTCAATCGATTACCAGACAGTGAAAGAGCATTCAAAGATCTGAGAAATCCATAACTGGCTGGAATCTCACCGGAGAAAGCATTCCCCGAAAGATTCAGTTTCTCCAAGCTAGACAAGCTGCTAAAACCTTCAGGCACATTCCCAGAGAATGAATTCTCTTCCAAAGCCACAACTTGCAACCTTGGTAACCCAAACAGCTCAAATGGCAACTCCCCCGACAAGTTTTGCTTGCTCAAATCGAGAGTCGTGAGCCTCAGAAGATTCCCAATGCTGGAAGGTAATGCTCCCGAGAGCCCACAACCACTCATATTTAGAACTTCCAATCCTTTCAATTCCCCAATATTCATCAACACCTGGTTAGAAAATCTGTTGTTGCTCAAATTTAGAGTGCTCAAATTGGCAAGCCTCATCAACTCTAGAGGTACAGTCCCATTCAACTTATTATCACTCAAGTCCAAGACTTGTAAAGTTTCAAGACTGCCTATGCTCGAGGGGACCATTCCAGTAATCAAATTCCCACCAAGAATCAACGTCGTTAGGTTACTCATTTCCCCCAAAAACTCAGGCATCGAACCCGAAAACCTATTTTTCCCAAGATCGAGAACTCGAAGAACCCCACATTTGGTCACACTTTCGGGAATTCCGCCAGCTAATGAGTTGTTCCTGACTCGAAACTCCTCCAAATTCACCAAATTCCCAACGTTTTCCGGCAATGACCCAGAGATCAGATTCCCAGAAACATCTAGCGACCTTAATGTAGAGAAATTCATTAGAAAATCAGGAAACGTGCCAGCTATCTGATTCTCTTGAAGATCTAAAACTTGGAGAACACTGTGACAAATTTTACCATCACTACTCGCAATACCCGTGAGCGAATTAAAACTCAAGTTAAGAATCCGAATTGTGGCATTCAATACCGAAATGTTACAAAGCAATGATTGCGAAACGACGCCAGTTAGGTGATTATTGGGCAACGAGATAACCTGAAGGCTCCGAAGCGAACCTATCGTCGCCGGAACCACGCCGGAGAGCCTATTATCGCCGGCGCTGACATGGACGAGCGACGAGCAGTTCGAGAGAGCCGACGGAATCGTTCCGTATACGTCGTTGTCGTCGATCCAGAGATACTCCAGCTTCTGCAGCGCTCCGATTGCCGCCGGAATCTCCCCGGAGAAGCGGTTGTACGACAAATTGATGAGCTGGAGCTGGTGCGAGGCGGAGAAGTTCGCCGGAATCCTCCCGGAGAAGGCGTTGGAGGAGAGGTCGAGAATCCGCAGGCTCGGCGGAATGTCGCCGGAGATTTCGCCGGAGATGAGGTTGTGAGAGAGGTTTAAAACTCCTAGATCCGTGAGGTTTGAGAAGAATGCGGGGGGAATGTCGCCGGAGAGCGAGTTATCCTGCAAATAGACGGCGCGGAGGAGCACGCACTGAGCGAGCGAACGCGGGATGGAGCCGTTGAGGCTGTTGGAGTGGAGGCTGAGCCGCTGCAGCTGCGCTAGGTCAGCCAGCTTGTCGGAGAGGCGGCCGCTGAGCTGGAGGCGCGGGAGGCGGAGCTCGACGACGCTGCCGGCGGAGGAGCATCGAATGCCACGCCAATCGCAGGGGGCGGCGGCAGTGGACACCTCCCAGCCGGCCAGCGCCCCGCGCGGGTCGTGGAGATTCCGCTTGAAATCGAGCAGCGCATCGATCTCGTCGGCGGCGGCGGCGCACGTTAGGAAGGCGCAGAGGGCGAGGGCGAGGAAACTAGCCGTTGACATGGTGACGTGGCGGAGGAGGATGGGGGTTTCAGGAGGCGTATTTAAGCAGCAGCAGGTGTAACGCCATATGCTGCTGCGCTGCGGCTGTAGTGAAGATTGTTGAAAAGGGGGAGAAGAGAGAAGAGAGAAGAGAGGGAGTTTTTAGTTTTTGTGAGTATTTATTATTAGTAGGTGTTTTGTTGTTTCCCTCTCTCGAGTGAGATGAGTCTACGCCGAAAAAGGGCATTCAAAAATGGGGAGTAAAGGAGCCAAGGAGTGAGATCAGAAATGCCTTTTTGCGCTTTTATATATCCACTCATTATTACTCCAACACTGCGCACGCATCACTTGTGTGTTGTCATGTTTTTTATTTTATTTTTAAGTGAACCATCTAATTTTCCTTAAGATTTTGAGTTGGAAAATAAATTAGTTTAGATAGATTATAGAATGTTGTCATGATTAAAACTACCTCTTTTTCATAGATTACCAGCTCATTTATTAATGTATAGACACTTTGGATAAAATTAGATGCTCTCCCTTTCCATCGCAGCTTTAGGGTATTCGCAGCAGCGGGCTTTAAACGGAGCTCTCTGTCCATTTTTTGAGTTTCAGAGTTCTCTGTCAGTTTTTTTCTACAGCAGCAAGCTCCATACTTGGAGCTCAATTTTTTTTTCTTATTTATATATAAATTCTCAAAATTTTATAAATGAAGTAATTTTATTTCATAAAATTAAAAAAAAAATTACACTAAAAAGTATTTTATTATTATTGTTATTTAATTAGCCTTTAATAGTTAATAATCTTCTAGTTGCAACTAAAAAAATAAATTTAAATAAAAAAAATGGAACTTAAATTAAACAAATAATTAAATATTAAAAAATAATGAAGTAAAAAGAAAAGAAAAAAACCCAAACAATAAATCACCAACATATCCCACATTGACAAGCACAATTATCCCTCAACATTTCTCTTAGTTGACAAACACAATTATCATACATTGATTGTTTAGTGAACTTCACCAACATATCCACCTCTATAAAAGGCAATCACCAAATCAAGTTTGAATTCGTCCCATCTAATAATTTATAATTAATACTTGGGCTTCACTTATTGTTTTGAGACTTTGAGAATTTTTTGAAATAAGTTTTATTTTAAAAAAGTTAAATATAAAAAAATCCGTCAGCCAATGGCGTTGCGCCACGTGGGGCAGGAGAGGCGCTTGGCTCGCTGCTCGGCGGCGCGAGTGTGCACTTGCGGTCGAGGCGCTTGGCAGCGGTGCCGACGTTCGCCGAGCTGCGCCGCCCGCTCGGCCGTTTGTGGCTGCGCATGGCCTTAGGCCCTGTTTGATAGGCATGTTTCGGTGGTTAAGATAAAATGAATCATCTATATCTTGTGTTTGGTAGCTTTTTAGTTAAATTCTCTGTCTCGTTCTTAAAGTATTGCCCTAAGTTATTTCACTGTATAAGAGGCCTTATGTAACCCTACCAAAAGGGTGGGTAAAAAATTATATTTGGTGAATAGTGACAATTAAATTTGTCACTCCCAAAATGACCCCAATCAACCATTTTTCACCTCTCTCTCTCTCTCTCTCCCCCTCCCTCCCACCTCACACTCCAGAACCGTCTCACGCAGCTACCGCAGTTCTCGCTCTTTCTTACTCGCTTCGCTTCG
>JAYJMF010000030.1:580093-615320 GCA_036873715.1 Salvia sclarea
CCGTTGTAGTCTAGTTGGTCAGGATACTCGGCTCTCACCCGAGAGACCCGGGTTCAAGTCCCGGCAACGGAATTTTTTTTTGTATTTAAGAATTATAATTGAATATAATGAAGAAACTAATTTTTATTAGGGGAGAATCTAATCTTGATAATTTTAAAATTATACTAAACCTTAAGAAATTAGAACTGAAAAAACAAATTAACAAAATTGTATAAAAAATAAAAAATATGACACCCTATATAGAACATACGGATTCCATGTGATATCAGATATTCTCGATCGAAGATGATAGTTTTGCATGTTAGATGACAGAGGTAAATATTAATTTTTCATCCCATCAAAGTTCATTCCAATAGGCCAAAAATCAGTTTCATAAAGAATAAACTCGTTTTGTAGCATACTTTATTTTTTAAGTACCATGTCAGGATCAGGAACAAAAGGAGGACTCTGTCGTAGCAAAAACAAAATGTATTTACGATCCAATAAATGTCTCTCTCTCAATTGGTAAGACGATTCTCCTCCAATTAATAAGTGACTCGAATATTAATTCGAGTCACTTAGATGCGTTTGTAACTCAAGAAACAAAATATTCTTGGGAATGCAGCCCCTAAAATCATATCCCAGAATACAAATTAGGTTACAGAAATCCCTCATCAGCCTACATGAAAGCAACGCCTACCTGTGGCCATTTACATAGTGCTAGAAGAGAATATAAGGAAACTAATCATCAGCATCCATACATCTTTCTCTCTCTCCTTTCTGAGAAACTCATCAAGTTCATTCTTGACTATATATACAAAGCATAATTTATCACAGAAATCTGGTTGGAATGTATTCACTAATTCTTAGAGGGTAGCTGTAAAATTCCTCATTTCTGCTGTCTCCCTTCCTCCGATGGAACGGGTCCATCCATGGAAGCCCCCGTTCCTCGACAGCATGCCTGGCTTCAAGAGTGTTGTCCAGAATCGTTCCAACGATCAGTGCCACAGTGGGTGGCGAAGAAAATATGGTATTCAAGATATCATTGAACTGCAAGGAACACGGAAATAACATTATCGCTTCGTTTGAGCATTGTGGAAAAGAACACACATCTTCTAAGTTGGGATTGCACACAGAGGATTCATAGTGAAATCATGGAAGTTGCAATACTATGACTCTTCGCAAAGAATATTGAGCGCTCGTAAGGAGTATTATTGAAGGGGGCATTTACTTTTGAGTGATTTTTTTATCTATCCATCCTATCATGAAAGTATAAGTCCCCTAATAGTTAGTGCTAGTCACTGGAATCTTGACAAAATTTGAGCATCAGAGTGGTTGCAATATTAGATACCTCCAGGGTTCTTGGCATATTTTTCTCTATAAGGAATAAGGAATTTATTCCCTAAATTGCAGGCCAGCTGTTAATGTGTAGCAAGGAAATTAACATCTCGTCATGCAAAATTTCTACTTGAATTATGACCAAAAGACAACCAAGCAAATTCTAGTGGATCATATCGAATTAGACGAAAAATTCAATGAACAAATTATGTCAAATACTCATTCTCCATGGTAGGGTGAATCGGGTTAACCAATCGTAACACAACCAACCTGAGATGATTAGTATGCAAGCGGATAACCACACCAATGGAATGCCCTTAATTGCTCATTACGAAGCAAAAAATAAACAAAAATATGATAAGAGGAACATTTCTTTATATTCAAGGCTGATGGTTCTAGTTTATTTTCCATGACTAGATAGAGCGTCATACAGGGAGTTGCAATAAAGTCAATTAAAGAGCTAAACTTTTTTAAAAAAAAAAGCGCATCATCATAGAATAGTCTAACCATCAATCACCTTGGATTAACCATTATAATTCCTAGGGATTAAAAGAGTTGGCTCATCAATTCTTCCCATATCTTGTTTCCATAGTTTTCATTGATTTAGTAAATCCTTATGTTACTAGATAGTTATATAGAATATGAACCAACTATGTGGTGTATTTCCATAGCCTAGAGTAAGGATTATCTATTTAAAGCATGAAGTAGAAATTGGCTGGCATGATAGGGTTTTATTGGTATTTTCGGTCTTTGGGTTTGGGAACCTATAAATCAATGTTTACATTGGGCACCCATAGGAACTATCTTGAGTGTTCTCTTGCTATGTCAAATACTATCGGTCGTTGCTTTCTATCTTATGAAACAGAAAGAAAGATTACCGTGTGGATGCGTTGGCCTAATGGTTAAGGTCTTGGGTTCAAGTCCACCGTGACACGGCCTGTAAATTTACTTGTACCTTGACCCAAAAAATAAAAAGAAAAAGAAAGTTTGTCTTGTTGTCTATTTATACCACAATTCTATCAATTTGGTCCAAACTGTTGGATTAGAGAAGGAAGGGTGCTAGATATTGGTCCCTAGATTAGAAAAGTATTTATCAGGGATTTCCATATTTATTTTTCAATGTTCCCACATGTCTAAATTGATTTAGACAACCTTCCCCTTATTTCATATAGTTCGTTATATAAATGAATGGCCAAAATGTAGATAATTTTAATAGCCCTAGACTAAGGATACATCTATTCAAAGGATTAAATGTAGGGGAATGGTTAAGGTAAGAAAAGGTAAATTTCTTAGGAAATAGGAATGAATTTGAGCTTTCCATATAATAAATACATCAATGGTTGAAATTTATTCTCGGTTGTGTTATTCTTTTATGTTGTTTGTGCTATGCAGATAATTAAGTGAAGTTGTGCAACACAATATCTTGCTTGTGCTATGCTACGATGGAAGATGTGATAGACTAATATATTTAACATTTGTGCTACGAAGCGATGAAATATGTGTTATAGTCACGTATTTAACGCCTGTGCAGTAGAGTGACTATTGTGCTACAGATATGAAAGATGTGTTAGAACTTAGACGCACATTTTTATTCCCTTTTTCTTACAATAAGAGTTTCTCACTATAAACCACCCATTAAACGTAGAATTCATCTAGTACGGTCTGATTCTTTTGCTTTTTTGTAAATTCAGCCTTTAGGCTTGGCACTTGTGTTCAGTTTGTTGCTTTCTTTCTTATTCAATAGACATAGTATTTTTATCATATAGCTATAGCCTCAACTTTATCAAACTTTATAATGCACCTCACAAGTACTTTCTTGGGACTTCTTTGTAGTAATGATCACCTATATATATGCCTTGGATATATTTTCCTTTCAAGAAAATATAAAAACAGATAAATGCATAATAATTACCCATCCTCCTTGTGTTCTGACAGGTCCATGCCCAGCCGCATCTGTATTGGAGATGAAATATTGAGGAATCGATATACCCATGAACAAGGAGACGCCCAATACATAGATATTTCGCATGGAATTGTTGTTCGTGAACTGGATAAATGAAATCCCGGTCGCAGCTGAGGGCAGGAAGAAATATGCTACTGAGATTCCAGCTTGAAATTACAGAAGAAAGGGTAACAGGCATTACTGATTGGGAACACTTACCAACGATACCATATAAGATGCAGTAAATTGCAGCAAATATCGGCAATGGAATTGATGCAAAAAAAGCCCCGAATTTTCCTGCAAAGCAAGATTTCTTAGTCAAGCATACAACATCCAGACTCATTCATCCCTTCATGAACTTGTTATGTTTTTCCATTTCCTATCTGTTTTTTAACCCCAAACAACCAAGAGAAACTTTAACCTACCAAATATCGAGAAGAAGATCATGAAACCAGTGGATATCTGAACCACTCTTCTGCTCCCAACACGAGTTAGTCCAAGGAGGCCAACATTTTCACTGCATAATGACGACAAAACATAAGACTATAAACTTATTGATAGATCCGCATGCACGGGTCAACTAAGCTGCTTTCCCCATCACAAACACTTACTCAATTACTCATGCATGCGTATTGACATGACTACACAAGCTAGACAGTTTGAAACATTGGATAATATCTGCAATCTGTCAAAACGCAGTAACAGCAAGGAGTAGCAATTACTTCACCAAACTATATCATTGAAACCTATTTACCCTGACTTCTTTTTTCCTGGATTATGTTCCAAGTTACCTTGAATGACCTCCAAGGCTTCTTTAAGCTCCCAAGGGCAAAGAAGAATATATGTATTACAACATTAGGTACCAAAGAGTATTATCTTCAGATATCCTGATTCCTGACCTATTAATGACTGAAATTTTGAAACTTCTCTCCAAATATTCTCATAAATAAATTGCAAATTGCCCCAGTTGTACAACATAAGTGCAAAATAAACTAGAAGATAAGAGGAATGTTGAACCAAAATATATGTCAGAATTCAAATGACTTGAGAAATCTTACACAGAACTAGTAGTGCCAACGACAGAACCAAATATGCCTTCAACCAACTGCCCTATACCCTGCAACAGAAAGTGATATGATCATCTACAAGCTAACATCACAAATTGTTCAGGAAGAAGCATGCCTAAAGAGTTTATAGAATAACATTATTTGGTCTAGATTTCTCATCCATAAATAAATATGTATCCTTCTAGGGTTTTATTTTGTTAGTTTGTGAAGGTTATTAGTTTTAATATTCTGTGCAGATAAGCTCTTTGCAAGCAAATTGATGACTGGGGAAATTAAATATCGAAGTAAAATTGTAGTAAACATAATTGGAGCTCCGCGGTTTTATATCTTAAGCATAATTGAAGTATTCAAAAAGCATTATTATATACGTGAGAAAACATAATAATCGAGGAAAACATTGTTTTAATAATAATAAAGCATAGTCACCAAAATATATTATCTAATGTATAACAAAGCACATCTTATTTGGAAAAATCAAACTTGACCATCCATCAATCAAGATCTACAGATTAAATTGGTTTCTAGTTTCTAAAAATGGAGAGTGTTTCTATTTGATCCTTGGAGAAAATTAAAATAAAAATAAAAAATTATATGTCCACACGCTTATCTAGGTTGTCCACATGAATACAATGTATAGTCCAGATTAGGTATTACATACTCCCTCCGTCCTTGAAATATAGGCTCACTTTGCCGTTTTCGTCCGTCCCTGAAATATAGGCTTATTCATCCTGTTTCCATTTATAGTAAAAGCATTTTCCATCTTTATCCCTATCATTTCATTTTAGTTACCTAAAAATTGTACTTTTTTTATAAAGTCATACTCTCTCCTAATTAACATACACTTTTCTCAATAAAGTGATACTCTCTCTCCACTCTATAATCATTTCAGCCTTATTAAAACCCGTGCCGCTCCTCCATGAGCCGACAGAGGGAGTACTACCTAAGGACATTGTATTACCAGATTCAAACCCTATATTAATAGGGATGAGATTGGGTAATACTCAAGCCTTAGGTAGTATCTAGTACCCAAATTGTACCACTTATTGTGTTTAAGTGGACATTCTAGATTGTTGCCACGTAAACCCGCATTTTCATTTTTCCCTTTATAATGTAATGGAGGTATTAGCGCATAAATGTCTACTTCCTTCAATCTGGATTCATATATAATATACGTGCTCAACATTATGCATATTTGTGTTTAATAGTATGCCTTTTGTGGCCTCCCAAAACTACTCATATGGCCTTTTGGTTGAGTTATAATAGGATTTTTTTTTCATAAGAACCTAAGAACCTATGTAGTATGCTTATTAAGTTAATGCATTGAACACATAGAAATAATGTACAACGTAAAAACAATATTGCACATTAATGTTATCATAGAGCAATGGGTTTATACGTAAAGTTCATTGGCCCATGAATTCTTATGGAAAAACGGGTTTTCATTTGAGCTGTATATGTAAATATATTCAAAATATAATATGAGAATTATTGGCATAAACTAAAAAAGTTAGATGCAAAAGGATTCTTATCTTATATGAAAATAAATATAATCTAAACATCTAGATATATTAAATTACCAAACTATCCTTACTGTTAAAGTCTATGTTTGTTGTCTCGGGCATTTTAAGGAGGTGAGTGATCCATTTCTAATATGGTATTGGATGATGATGGATTTCTTTGGTCCATGTATATAGAGTTGTTTGGTAAATCTGATGGTCATTGTGGCCCACACGTAAGGTGGCATGTTAAAGTCCATGTTTGTTGTCTCACATTGACTTGATAATGATCTCATCTCCTACAAGTAAGCTTGGATATCTTCCTCTCTTATAAGACCTTTTAACTGGGCAAGTGGCTCAATTTCCAACACTTAAAAATTTAAAAAATTCATAAGGATATTATAGGTATATCAAAATTTGTAAGAATACACAATTTATAATGTGTAATAGATTTTTCTATTCTAATCTTTAGGCCCACATATATATGTTCATTTCAAAAGATTTAAATCTTAATTTGGAATTTTCTAATTCTAACCTTGGACTTTCCAAGGAGAGAACACAGCACAAATGTTCTGTAATTATCAAACAAAAGGTTGTGAAGATATTTGGATTTCATTTTCTTACGATTTACATTCTATATCATAAAATTAAATATGTCCTCCTTATGAGTAAGTACTACTTTCCAACAAAGTATTCCATATAGAGTTCTAATTAATATCTTTCTCTGAAAATCAAAACTTTTAATTCTATCATCTAATATGTTCAGTTAGAAAATGTGATAAACCCCGTATTTGCATTACCACCAATTTCATGGGAACTGAAAAGAGAAGCTTGGTAACTCAAAGAACTCAAAAGTATAAGAATGTCAGCATCAAAACTCCATTATATTTCAATTAAAAACAATAATTACTTTAGAATGATTTACCATCAGATCGTTAAAAACAAGATGGCTAGTTCATGTTTGGTAAAGTATAACCTTAGAAGTTCCCATTCTTGGTCTCACGACTCACTTACAGATTATATGTTGTATCACTTATTCTCAATATACTTCGATAAGTAGCCCTTGAATTAATAATCAACAAAGATGCTACGTTCTAGCCAAATCTTACACGATCTGAGGTGCTGTTAGGCTAAGCTTATGCATACCTCACATTAAAGTCCAAAGAGAGTCATAAATCTATATCTACACCTACATAAAAAAGAGTCTTGTTTACAAAATTTGATTTGCCTATTATATCCCTGCCATATACATAAATATAATGTATTATATTTATCTTTTATATCCCTCCTTATTTAACTTAAGGATAGTTGTGTAATACTAGTATCTAATACAGTATATTTCAATTATAAATTTATCAGGTTAAATGAGATGTTACAAGTGCAGCACACGTACTCCCTACTAGTTGTTACTAAAAGCATCAAAGGTCTTGTTTCCAAACGAGAAACTGAAATTTTATCAGACCTGCAGTCCTATGCTTCGGCTCAGCACATGCCCCGGAGGTGAAGTAGCACCAGAAAGCCTTGCTGCAGCATAAAATGTTCCAGTCGACTGCAATAAAGGTGAGCTGTTGTAAGGCATCTACAGCGCCATTTACATAGGAGTGATGCGATAAATAAGCATTTTTTTTCACAAAACAAAATGATCACACGCCCAGCCTGAAGTGATTTAAAAGCTGAAACAGAAGCAGATGACAGTTCACTGGAGCTATAAAAACTGAACAAACCTCAGCAGAAGAAACAAGTGCAGCACCCATCATACCAAATACATGACCTGCTCTGAATATAGGCATACCCCACTGAAAAGGATACGGAATCTTGATCCTGAAACGAACAACATCAAGCAAAAGGTAAGGAGTAACCAAGTTGCAAGGAGCTAGAATGTAAAACGTACCATGGAGCAGACGACATAAGAAAAGAGCGATCTGTACGACAGCTTAATTTTGTCTGCTGCTTCACATTGTTGTAAGCACCAGCAACGGTAATAATTGCAGCAAATGACCAAACAATTGCAATGCACAGAAGCAATGCATATCTCTCAAGCATAGGCTTAGCAACTGGATGGAGGTGTTGCAAGTACTGCATATAGTATATACTTTAGCCAAATAATCCTTTTGGAAAAAGAATACAGCCAATAAACATGAGCACCATAATTATCTCTTACTTGTTGCACGACAACCAGTAGAATTAACATGAGCAAGCCGATTTGAACGCAGTTAGCAAGCTGTAGGATGCAAACAGATAAGCTATTGGTTTACTCATATTTGTAGCTTCTCTAGTTTCTGAAATTTCAAGGAAGAGGAAACAAGAAGATACCTGGGGGAAGCCCCTAGCGAATAAGCCAAGACCCACCACGCAGACAGCTGGAACCAAAACTATTGGACCTAAGTACCTGTTCAAAAAGCAATATTAGGAGAAAGAGAACGAAATGGCAGAGCTAACGAGATTAGCATGAAACTGCAAAAAGACTGGTTCTATTGATAGAAAGAAGAAAAATTAGATGAATAAACTACTTCACGTCTGATGATGACGACAAACTGAAAGCACACAGATTAGTTTACCTTGTAAGCTTTCCCCATGCATTGCTATATCCAAGTATAATGTTCACAAACGAAGATACTATTAGTGACCCTTGAATAGCTCTCATGGTGTGAGTGAATCTCTACAAGCATCCAACTCAAGGAGTTAAGAATTGTGGCCAAAACAATAGAACCGACATAATTATCTACTCCCTCCGTCCACGAAAAATATGCCACATTGTGGACGGCAAGAGTTTTAATAAAAAAAGTTGGTTGTATGTGAGTGGAGAAAAGTTAACTTTAAAGTATTGTGAGTTGTGTGGGCCCTACTATTATAAATGGAAAGTGACAGATTTTTTGTGGACAAACCGAAAAAGAAATTGTGGCATATTTTTCGTGGACGGATGGAGTACTTTACAAGAACAACAAAACATCACAGGAAGTCCAAGAAAGAAATCATAAATGAGAGCATAAAAAGATACTAATCTGCATATGAAGTTCTAAAAAGACGTGTCAATAAACTCTGGATTCTATCATTGAAGTGTCAATGATAGATTATGGGTTAGCTAAGATTAGGCAATGGCCAGAAAAACTTCTAGTTATTATTCCACTTTATATGCACAGAAAAAGAACATTTATAGACTAATACCATATCAACTTCAAAGGATTTTACTTTGTCCGACAGTGGGAAGATAATTGAGACAATTAGCCAAAATGAACAAACCTAAATCAATTGAGGATTTTTTCAGATCCCTAAATGAGATAATATTATAACGTAAAAAGATAGCGTTAACTACACTTTTCCACCCAAAGTTCTCCCCGGTTTTTGGAGATAGAACACACTTTAGACTTTGACATATTAGTACCCAATAAATGTATGTTATTTTCAAATCTAGGCCGGATTTATTTTTCAGGAACTGGATAATCGTGTTGGCAGTCAGAAATCACTCATCACTAGCATTAATAACTTAATCGAAGTAGTTCCGAATTGATTTCTGGCTGCCAATGCGACTATCACGTGCCATAGAAAAAGACGTACAGGATTTGTTTTCAATACAAATTACATTTACTGGGTACTATTAAGTCAAAGTCAAAAGTGTGTTCTATTTCTGAAAACTGGGGCAAACTTTGGGTGTAAAAGTGCCTAAAAGTTACAATGATTTTAAGATGTCTCAAATATAGAATTACTGGTAATGAGCAATAAAGGAGAATATTTCAGTCACAAAATATCAGTAAGACCTTAATTTCTACAAGAATAAGAAGTACTCCCTCCATCCCATTCTTCTTGTCCCATTTCTTTTCGGCACGGAGATTAATAAAGCAAAGTTGTTGAGTTTGAGATGGTGAGGCCCACATGGGACCCACGTGCTTTTTGTGAGTAAATTTTTGCCAAAAGAGGAAATGGGCCAAGAAGAATGGGACGGCTCAATAAGGAAATCGAGGCAAGAAGAATGGGACGGAGGAAGTATCTTATATTCTCAAGACAATTGTTAGATTCCTTTCAAGGAAAGGGATCTAAAGCACAAACAAGGAAAGAGTGATGTTAGGGCTAATTTAATCACATATTACGTTAATGACAACCAAATTTGCATACCTCGTGATCATTTTGGAAATCACTGTCAAATAAATCATTGATGATTGCCATCACCGATATAATATACGCAAACGATGGGCCCATCACGGTAGGAAGTCGTGTACCAAACCATGTTTGCAAGAGAGTATTCACTCCTGACATAAAGAGCAATGACTGGATAACTCGAGCTTTATCACCCTGTTGGTAAGATTTTACGACGCTTAGGGCACAGCATACGATGGAATGGAAGAAAACAACTACAACCATTTACTCCTTTTCAACAAGTGCAGAAGAAAGTAAAATAGACATACAGCGCTGCCACCCATCCGAGGCACTAGTATAGTGGCAATCATCACAGTAGTTCCAAGCATGACAATGTAATGCTGGAATCCCAATATTGCCGTTTGTACTGCAATGTGTGAACCATAACATTAACGAACATTTGCTAACAAAATTACAATTGATAACATATCGATGTCCTGATATTTCGGCAGCAACGAATTAACCAAGCTGCACATTAATTATATAAGCAGACAATACCACAAATTTACAAAATTGGACCAATTCCCTTGCCATTTCTTTACATTACAAATCTCCTTAATGCTGCAGATAGCTAAGAAACTATGCACAAGCAAACTAAACTCCAAGAATGTTTCAACATAGAGCTCGATTTCATAGAATCAAGGCTGCAATCCCTCAAGGGTAGATTGATAAAAACATATAATTGAGAATTTGAAGGATAAGATGGTCAAACAACTTCAAAATTGATCACTCCATCGAAGTAAATAATGGATTAGCTTGAATCATTTTTATCTACCTATCATATCATATCATGTCCTCTCACCTACACATATGATTGACTATTTGAAGGATAATATGATCATATTAGTTCAAAACTAATCAAACCATCCAAGTAAACAGTTGATTAGCTTAAATTAGTATTTCTTTTCAATCCATTATATCCCTAAAAGTAAATGCCCCTAAACATACAAAACACAAACAAGTTGGGAAAAAACTGCTTCTTCAGAAATCTAACCCAAACTTTATACAGAAAATACATGAATCAATGTAATAAAAGAGAATAATAATAATAATGAGGGAGGGTGTATGCATGTAACTACTAACCCCAAGAAGGATTGGAGTGGATGCAGTAATGGAGCTGAAGGAGCTGCTCTGCAGGAGGGTAAACAGGGCCTCTGGCAGAACCTAGCGGCGGCGCCATCACCTGCGGCGGCGGCGGAGCCCCATGCCCCGGCGGCGCCTGGTGGTTGTGGTTGTGATTGTGGTTGTGATTGTGATTGTGATGCCCCGTCTCCACCATCTTCTTCTCTTCGATTTTTCTTGGAAAATGAAAATGAATTCCGAGATTCACCCTCGGCCTCTCACCACTCCACTGACACCGACACCTCAACTGAGATGGAATTTTTATTTTGGTAGCACATGCAAAAGTCTATGAAATCTAGCAGTGAAAAAAGTTGGAGAGCTTTTTGGGAAGATGGAAAAAGAATTATTAGAGATGGGATGACTTAGGATGGTAATAAAGGCCAATTATTATAGTAGCATTTGTTTAGTTTCTGACATGTGATAAGTGAAAGAGAAGAAATTTGAGGAGAGAGGGAAATGAAAGGAGGTGAGATTACGTTAAGGCTTTGTCCCTTTCTAGGCGCGTGGGGTCCGCAAACTTTCAAGACTCCTTTTCTTTTCAAGTCGGTTAGAAACTAGAATATCCTTAATTCCGTATTATCACGTCATTTTTTAGTTTCTAAGAAAGAAAAAAAAAAAAAAAAAAAAAACATCCAATTCGATCTTATTTTTTAATGAAATGTTGATTTTATTCATTATACGTAATTTGTACTTCCATCGATAATGCTAATTCAGGCTAAAATATTTTTCATTTACTTTTACTTATGTGTCCCATCTAATTGATCTTGTTCTATTTTCTGAGAATGGACATAAAAATAAAATTGATGAGAGTAAAGTGATATGAGTGTAAAGCAGTATGACTCACATGAAACTCGCATATTTTTTGTATATCAATTTTTTTATAATAAAAGAATAAGATAAGATTAGTGGGACAACATACAAAAAAGTACAAAATATAACAATATTATGTTTTAGTTATAGAGAAAAACGAATATAAAGTAATCTACTCTATATAAAGAAGACTAGAAGAGTTTTCCCATCATTTCTTTCCCACCAAATTTTCTCTTTCCCATTTGTTATTAGTTATTACTAATTTTTCTTCCTATTTCCTTTCTTTCTCTTTCATCGAACATTTTAGTTCGTTTTTGTTCATTAATCTCTATCTCTCTCTCCTATTCTCTTTTTCTCTATTTTCTTTTCTTTTCTTTTTATCTTTTCTTATTCTTTCTAATATAAAAATTATTAGATTGTAAAAAATATTAAATATGTATATTAAATTAAAAACTATTACAAGACCTTTAATTTGATGTAAAAATTATAAAATATGAATTTCAAACGAATTCATTACGATAATTTAAAGTATAAAAATTTTAAAAATTCTCGCTCTTCAACTTTTGTTGCCAATGTGTTTTGAAAAAAAAAATCCTTTGTAATTTCTATTTTTATTCTATTCCTTTTAAGAGAATTAAAAATCATTATAGATTTTATGTTTTTATAGATTCGTGTTTCTAGTTACATGTTTTTCTTTAAAAAATCATTTGATTTTTAATTATAGCAATATTTTTAATACAACTCATTTAAAAAGAATTATATTACTTTAGTTTACTATTCCAATTTCCAAATCTAAAAAAAAAGTAAGTGAAAATATTGAAAGATAAAAATTAAGATTTGCGGTAGCGAGTGACGTTTATCAAGTAATTACAATTTACATTGAAAATCTATTATTGTTTTAAAATTTTAATTATGTATAACATCTTATAATTGAAAAGTTTTAAATTTCGTGTCCACGCATCGCGCGGATTAGTGTACTAGTTTTATGAATAATTATCCATAGTATTGGGCGTGTATATTTTACTGAATTGAAATTTTCGTGTTCGAACGAGAAGATGTCGGTTATAGAAGATTGCAAAAATGAATATTGAATCATTGAATGAATTGGGCGTTGAAACTTGGACGACCGACTCACTGGTTGACCGCGTTTCTCGAATGGTTCGCACATTTTTATGGTACTTTAATTTATTTCAGATTTTACTTTCTTCTTAGACGTTAGAATATGCTCTCTTCATTCCAGAATAATACTATTTTAGAAATAAATTAATTTTGTCTCAAGTGTTCTCGTTCCAAAGTTTTCTACTAGGATGTTCTTGGAAGAAATTTATAAATGGTGTGACTTCCATATTATAAGTGAGAGGCAAAAAATTCAAAGTTCAAACAACTCGACCCGCTCCCTCCCTCTCCCTTGCTAAGAAAAATAATAATAAGATGAGATGAGGCAACAATTCAATTAATTCTGGCCAAGAATACAAATTCTTTGGTTTTTCTATAGAATAATTATATGTAAAAACTAAAAAGAGTAAAATTGCCCATTTAATATTAATTGGGGTTGTAAATGAACCTGACTACTTGAAGCACGATTTCATAACAGCTCGTTCGAGCTCGCTAATTAAGCGAACAAAACTTGAACATTGTAGTATTCATATCGTTAATTCTAAAAAAAAAAACGAGTATCTCCATTTTATTATAGAGAAAAATAAATTATTCCTTCCGTCCCATTCATAATGTCCCATTACTTTTGGGCACAGAGATTAAGGAGAGAAAATTGATGAGTGTAAGGAGGTGTGGCCCACATGGGGTCCACATACTTTTTATGTGTATTTTCTTTGCCAAAAAGGGAATGGGACAATCAAAAGAGGAAAGTGGGACATTATGAATGGAACGGAGGGAGTATGAATTAGTAATACAAACTAGTTTTATCATCCAGCCTTTCGGTTGAGCACAGACCTGTCTACCTTTTATCATATGTATTTTTGGCTGACTGCTTAATTGCTTATTTGATGTTTTTGTAGCTTGAAAATACTGTGCGGCTTTTGCTGGAGCTTGAGCCCGAGTCCGATCCCATAAAGCATTATTTGAATATACAGGTGCGAAGTTCTGTTACTATTATTATCCGTTAATTTTATTTAACTAAAAATATATTGCTAATAACCCTGTAATGTGGTTATTTAAGTATGTAATCCGTATCAACATTCATATGATTGAAAATGAGATATTTGTAGTTCTTGTGCTACCAGTCCATTTTATTTGACTTTCATGAGCGCACTCTAATAACTTGAGATGTTATACTGAATTTGGGAGTTACCTGTGCCACAGAACCGTAAAATCAGAGGGTTGCTTGAAAAATGCACTTTGGCTCATGAAGCGAGAATGGAGACTATGCAGAATGAGCTTCGTGAAAAAGCACTCTCTGATGCTAAGTGGAGGCAAATTCAGCAAGATATGAACCAATCAGTAAGTGCAAGAGTTACTTTTATCAAATTTGTAGTTAGCTGCTGTTCTTCTTCTCAATAATACAATGGTGTTTTGTTTATAACATCAGTCAGCTATGGATCCATATCTAGCTGGAGATCTACTCCCAGCAGAAATGACCAGTGAAGAACTTGATGCTCTCCGGGGTAGATATATCCGCCAGTTAACTGCTGTGCTTATTTATCACATACCCGCTTTCTGGAAAGTTGCACTTTCAGTTTCAAGCGGGAAATTTGCAAAGGTATGTTGTCAAGTCTGCCATGTTAGGTTGCTCTAACTTGACTGATATCAGGGCTTCCTTTTTGATAAGTTGCATCATCACAACAAGAAGTGGCTGGCACAACATTTTCTTAGGAGTACACATGATCTATTTTTCAATACCTGATCCAAAAATTTCCTTTAAGACTTATTATGATATATGCTTCTCACTTTTACCTTGGATCTAGTTTATTTCATTTTTTTTTTGATAAAGACCTTGATTTATATTTATTCCGCTATTAAAAGATAGATAATTATGTAGTATCAAACTCAGGCCAGGACATTCCGTGTGACTGTTGGTGCGCAATGAGGAATCTGATGTTGTGTTTTATTATCTAAGTACGATGCTAAAATGGAACTTTTTCTTGTTGTTGTGTTGGTCCTTATGTAATTTGTCGAGGATAGTAATTTATTTGTTTCCAGGTAAATGTTATGGTTTGTTGTAACTTGTAATATATGCATCTCCCTTTCTTCAGTCTTCCCAAGTATCTGCTGATACAAGTACAAGTGGTTCTGTAAATAGAACCGAGGATAAAGCGGGTGATACTCTTGATGAAGTTGCTGGGATGATACGCAATACTCTATCAGCATACGAGTCTAAGGTATGCCCTTTGTTTTATGTTA
Source organism: Salvia sclarea (assembly GCA_036873715.1). Classification (NCBI taxonomy): domain Eukaryota; kingdom Viridiplantae; phylum Streptophyta; class Magnoliopsida; order Lamiales; family Lamiaceae; genus Salvia; species Salvia sclarea. Next base: position 595,336 of record JAYJMF010000030.1, read on the forward strand.
GATGTCAGAACTGTCTTAAGGCTTAAAAGGCATCAGTAATAAAACAAGATATAGAACCCCAAGGGCAGAAATCTGCAAAAGAGGTCTGTATATATGGAGCTCCTTAATGGCTCTTCAAAATTCATCATCAAAAAGTAGAGCTGCTCAAATTTAGTACTTTTAATGACTACAATTCTTGGAATTTTCTTAATACATTTTGATGTGCTTTGGCTTGATCTTTAATAAAAGATTTTGCTTCAAATAAAACTCTGCTATTTTTTTATGTGCCATGTAAATATCCTTGTACAGGTCCTCAGTACATTTCACGATCTTGAAGAATCCAATATCCTCAGTCCTCACATGAGTGACGCTGTAAAGGAGGTCTCCAAGGCTGGCCAAGCTTTTGAAGCAAAAGAATCTGCCCCTCCAGTTGCTGGTATGATTTAGCCCCAGGAAAATGAAGTTATGTCCTCGGGACTCCATTTTATATCGAGGTTTTGTTTTGAGTAGTTTTTGCTTTGTTTGCAGTCTCTGCGTTGAGGACACTTGAATTTGAGATCTCAAAAATCTACATACTCAGGCTTTGTTCTTGGATGCGGAGTTCAATAGAAGAGATATCAAGAGATGAATCTTGGGTTCCTGTGTCTATCTTAGAAAGAAACAAGTCACCGTATTCAATCTCATCATTGCCTCTGGCATTCCGGGCAGTTATGATCTCAGCTATGGATCAAATCAATGAGTGGGTGTCCAGATTCATTCTTTTTGAATCTCCATTTTATTGAATTAGAATCCTGTTGTTTTCACTGTCTGGACTAAATCTTTCTCAACCAAACCCAGTAAAGGAAAGAGAGTATATAAAAACGGAAAAGGAAAACAAAATAGAAGAGGAAGACCTTTATAGAAACAGAAAAGGAATGAAAGATAGAAGAGGAAGAACTTTAGGCATGCCATGGGCATCAAGGATAGAAAGTTGGATGGATATGAACTTGATGCTTGGAGTAAGACTTAAGGAGGAGAAGTTAAAAACAGTGTGTGAATATTTTGTAAATTTCATGAGAAGTAGTTTGTAGGCTGACCATGACTTTTTGTGCAGGAAGGAAGATCTATTCCAACATTCCCATTTCTACCCCCTTTTCTCTTACCCACATTAGTCTCCCAGCTCCACTGCCCATTACAGACACATGATTCACCACCACATCACATCACATATAGTGATATAGATCGTTGGAGACATTTACCTCCAAAAAGTTCATCTTGACACTCAAATTTACAGCTGATTCATGGATAATGTACAAAATTAATCAGGCACTATTCAACTCTATCCATTTTGGAATGAGATTGATGTGACTGCAGTTAGCAGTGGATAAATAGTTGCAAAAGGAAAGTAAAAGAAGAGTAGAAGTTTTTGAGTTACTGTCATTTGAGCTTCTTTATGGCGAGGTGGTGAAAATAAAATAATTATGCCGACCTTTTTATCAGTGGTATCTTGTAGCCTCCTTTGTGTTCATTGAAACAATTGTCTGGAATTGATTATCTGTCTGAAGGCCTGTCTAAATCTAAATCAAGGTCATTCAGTTGTCCACGCTAGAGATCCTTGGAAGCGCTCTAGCTGCATCTAACAAATCAATTTTTTCTCATGCATTAATCTAGTAGTGCTATTATGATTTAAACAACTGAAGCTAAGTAGAGTTGTATGTGAACTGCACCTTCCTGAGAACTATTGGCCCCTATAAGGTGTCTGTTCACTGTTCAAATCTTGTTTTCAGGATGCTTCATTCTTTGCAAAGTGAATCAGCAAAATCTGAAGATGCTTTTTCTCAGCTTCAAGAGATTCAAGAGTCAGTTAGACTTGCCCTGTTGAACTGTTTGTTGGATTTTGCTGGTATGAAAGAATGATGACTTTGTGCTGAATCTCTTAAATTTTTAATTTGAAATGATCGAGAAAATGATGACTGGGATTCTATTCCTTTTTCATGGATGCAATAATCAGGTCACTTGGAGCATATTGGCTCTGAGCTTACACAGAATAGATCAGACATTGGAAGCCTGCATTTCCAAAATGGATATTCTCATGAACCAGTGGAAATATCAGCTGACCCTCTTCCTGATAGTATTACTGACCCACATCAAAAGTTGCTGATGGTCCTGAGTAATATTGGGTATTGCAAGGACGAACTTTCTGTGGAATTGTATGGAAAATACAAAAATATATGGCTACAGTCCAGGTATATAACAAAATGACAATTTTATATAATTTTTATGAAAAGCAGTATGATCTGTCGGCTTTGTGGGGAGACGATTGATCTATACAGTTCTAATATATACTCTGTAAATGTTTACGTGCTATTTTAATTTGAACTTCTCCATAAACTTTGCCTGAAAAGACTGGTTGTTCTGAGAAATTAATGTGCTCAGCTGCTCATTCTCCTTTAATTTTTTCACATATTAAGTATTCTTGCTTTGGCAACCTTCTCTTTATATCTTCTGGGCATTTCATGCTGTAGTTTACTTTTCTATTCAGCGGTAAAGTTGAGGATGATGGTGACATTCAAGAGCTGGTTATATCTTTTACTGGTCTTGAAGAGAAGGTCATCGAACAGTATACTCTGGCCAAGGTATAGGAAACTTGTGTTTGGACTGTAATATTTTAAAACTGTCAACCTCCAGAAATTTGACTAGTTTGAGAAAAAATTTAGGTATATGAGTTAGCATTCTGAAAAGTGTTTCTTTCTTTTTGTGATTTTATCGTGAATCTTTTGTATAATTTTGTCATCACTTGGCATTTGTTGCTATTGGGACATTGTATTTCATACGACTTTACTAGTCCTTTTAAAATTTAACAATTCCTGTTAAGTCGGTTCAGTTTTGTTTCAAAAACATCTTATCTGGCGCTAGAGATTGCTGTGTGAATTTCAGCATGCTGCTTCCTGTTCCATTTAATTAGCATTTTCTTTTCAGAGCAAGATCGGCATGTGTGGTGAAAAATGTTTGTATGTGCAAGATTGGTTTATTTAACTCCCATCCCAATATTTATGCTCCTGGATGAAAAGTTAATCTCTTTGTATGTTCCTTTTGTGGTAAACTGTTACATGTTCAGGTCTGTTGGGTTTTAAATCTCTTCCTACTACTTTTATGCTTCATTGACATTATTCTTTTGCATTACTTTTCCTAGACAAATTTGATTAGAGCGGCTGCAACAAATTACTTGTTGGATGCTGGAGTTCAATGGGGTGCGGCGCCTGCCGTCAAAGTGAGGATTCCTTATACTTTTTAACTTTGCTGACTTCAAATTGAGTAATATTTATTTCTAATGATGCAACAAAATTGCAGGGTGTCAGAGATGCTGCTGTTGACCTACTTCATACTTTGGTAGCTGTACATGCAGAGGTCCTTTTTCTCAACTCGAGAAAATCCAGCTTAAATCCAGCTTTTCTCTGTCCTTTCTATGTTGTACAACTTAGAACATCCAAACACTGATTTCCTGAAGTTCTTTATAGAGACGGGGGAAATTTACCATTTGTTACCTAGTTTTGCATTGACCTCTTGGATTTTCTTCGTGCAGGTTTTTGCTGGCTGCAAGCCTTTGCTGGACAAGGTTCTCGGAATTCTTGTTGAAGGCCTTATTGATATACTTCTTGGTTTGTTTAATGAAAACAAAACTGGAGATCTTAGGGCACTGGATCCAAGTGGCTTTTCTCAGCTTATGCTTGAGGTAAGTACCTCAAAATTCTTCAGAAATGCCACCGATATGTACCGCTGTATAGAGAGGATATCGAAATATCATTAAGTCTCTTTGAGTCATGGACAAGATCAGGACTCGATTGCAAGATAATACATCATTTGCTGAGTAAGTTGAGATGTGGACTTAAAAATTGAAAAATCAGTGGCATGCAGGACAGCTATTCGTAACTGTTCCCAGAGAGAGAGATTCTCAATTTGGTGCACAGAACTAGTGTTGTTTGTTTAAGAACTAACTAGTTTCTCATTTTATTTTATTTTATGTTTATGGTTGTATTTCTGCTGATTATTTTCTTCATTTCCGGCAGCTTGAATATTTTGAGACCATATTGAATCCATATTTCACTCACGATGCAAGAGAGTCTCTCAAGGCTTTACAAGGCGTCCTGTTAGAGAAGGCTATAGAAACTGTCACAGAGTCTGTGGAGACTCCAAATCATCAGCGGCGGGCTACACGTGGAAGTGATGATGCAATGGCAGATGACAGGCAGTCCGGATCATCTGCATCTCCTGATGACCTTATCGTAAGAACATACCTTCTTCTTTATTATCTTGTCCTGGTTTCAGTTTTAATCCTTTCCCGTTTGGTTCTATGAATCTACAGTTTTTCTTCGATTGTGACTTTGTGATTGCTTCCCCTGCATGACATCTCTTTTCTATGATACATTAGCTACCAGGAAAAAAGGTAGAAAATAGGTCCCTATAATAAGCAAAAACATTAAGATAGAGAATTCAAATGCTTCAATTATTCCACCCTCGGTGCATCATGCATGTAGTCTCTGGTAATGCATTTTGCTTACATGTAACCCGTTCGCCCAATTCTTCACGATAGCTTACACACATTTATATTGTTGTTTCGTCAGGCGCTCGCCCAACAATACAGCTCAGAACTACTTCAGTCAGAGCTCGAGAGGACAAGGATCAACACAGCATGCTTTGTGGAGTCACTTCCATTGGACTCACTACCAGAATCGGCCAAAGCAGCATATGCGTCTTTTAGAGGGTCGATGGATTCTCCCAGCATGAACTACAGAAACTCACCATCATTTGTTGGCTCGCCGAGCTACTCCAGGCAAAGACGTAGATAAACTTGTAACTATATCTGTACCTTCTCATCACATTGCATTCTTCGTTAAATTTTGTGGAATTGTTGTATCTCTCTGTTTGTAATTCATAGTATCGCTTTCGAGAAAAGTAATTAATGTGTGTATCCCAAATTGTTATTAGTATTCATAGGGATCGAGTTTTATGAGATCGGTGGGTGCTACATCACTTTTGTAATTTTCCAGTATTTGCAATTCTTTTGAGTGAATTCGTCCTTGTTATTAAGAATGCTCGAGACAAAGTTGATTTTAGCTTGAAAATTGAAATGCAACTAATCGAATTTTGTGATGCGTATTTAGATGTAGATATTTACCATTGCCATTCAAAACTAAACTATTATGTATTCTTGTTATTTCACTTTAATAAGTACAAAAACATAAATAAATTTAATAATTTTATATTTCTGAGCTGGCTGATGTCAGAAAAACTAATTTATCTGTGTGAACAAATTTTACTAAACAAGTTTAAGCTTTCTTGACTCACGGAGTTTGTTTACAATTCTACCCTGCCATCGAGTCTCTCATAGAAGTGATATCAGAAAATGGTCTAAGAAATGGCCAACGCAATTTCCAACTTAACTTTGATATGAATAATAGTTGAAAACAATCATTCTTAACAGTGAATACACAACAAATCTAGAAGTTGGAACCCCAATTTCTTGAGGTGCAAAAGATAACAGGGTCATTGCACGATTACACATGGAAACCTTTTGTTGGCCTTGATAGTCTGTGGCAAATCTTCCATGTCAGGCTGTTCTAAGTGGAGGTGAGACCAAAATGACACCATCCCCTCTCACAAATAAGAATGGCACAGTACGTCTTGTGGTCTACAAAGTCGACAAGAAACAGCAGATGTTAAGTTAAGACTTGTTGGATATTACAAACTAGCACATTCAGTGACTATCACAAGCCAAAATCTTATAGCTCTCACTACATGCCTTCTTTTGCACTCTTTCTAAATAGAAAAACTAGATCCGGACATTCACATAGCCCTTTACAACTATCAGATTTATGTACCAAAGTTGATAATTTGGCCCTGGATACAGTTCTTGCAAAGTATATCAGCATATATATTTCACTAATAAGCAGAGAGCAGAACTGTTTCAGTTGTAATATTCTACTTGGCAACAAATAGACAGTTCTATCACAAATTTTGGCTAATCCACTATCATCCTGAATTTCAAACCAACTACTCGTAAAAAAGTCCAAGTTGGTATCAGAATAACCTTAATGTCATTCAGATTATCTTTTTCTTCCTGAAATTAAGGGCAGCCGATATTTCTGTTCTTAGCTGAGTAATGGAATGTCTGAATGTGCATATGGAAAACATGAAATTTTACTATGTAATCAACACAGAAGTACAGAACTGCCATAGAACTAGAAAATCATATTTCTGGCTGTTGGACAGAAAATATCATGTGGGATAACTTAAAGATAATGTGCTATTGAAAATCTAAGCCCTCTAAGTCAACAGACAAACATCTAGGGAGCATACTTTTTACATGCTTGCAGATGAGATGACATTACAGAATGTTTAACAATGCTATATGTCATAATGTGATAACATACCCTGACAATTTCCTCATATGTTTCATCATCAATCTCTACTGTTGTAACAATCTCTTCGACATCACCTAGAATCATGTTCAAATGCTGATCATAAGCCTGCAAAATTAACATATAACAAATTAAAGGAAGCAAAAGGCTTCAATAATAGCAGGAACATTTAAAATTCACAAATTTGTTACATTTAGGGAAACAATAAAGGGGTTTAGGGCATGAGCCCTAATTCACTTGTAACCCATCCCCATATAGGAAAATGAATCAGCAATGCCATCAGTAACAGTGCAAGTCCCCTCGAAGCAACGCCATAGGGGAAACAAGTTAACCTTTTGAATCAACAAATACAAGAAGTTCCAGGCTGCTCCTTTTCTAAAAATTAACCCACTAGGAAAGGTAAGGAAAACAACAAAACATGCATATATGAGAGAGGTGTTTGTAGAAGTCTTATCGCAGTCACTGTCAAATATCTAGACACGGCTCTTCTCAAGGAGTATATTCAGAGCTAAATCGTACAATTCAAGCAAGTAGAACCAAAAGTAGTTCTCAGCTCAGCTCAAACCTCTAAAACTACACAACTGAAAATACCAATCAAAGAGGCCATCTTTCCGCAGTGAAGTGAAATGTGATCGAACAATTAACATAAAAGATAAATAAGAGAAGGAATATACATGGATAGAAAATAAAAGAACAGAAAAGAATAACGACACAAAATAACGCTTAGCAGATCAAACTCACAGTATCCGCACTTCGAAAAATCAACAAAAATTCCAAAACTTTCCGAAACCCTAAACCCCCGCACACCACCCTCCACCAATCACATACCTAATTTCTCTCAAATTCCAATCGTTCCTCAAGCATTACACTACCAATGCTACTCAATTATCAAATACATCAGAATATCATTATTTACAAGTGAATTCGAATTGCAGAAATCCAATACAGAGACACCTAGCAGTAATTAAAACCGTAGAAAGAGAGAGAGAGATAGAGGGGGAGACAGACATGGAGCCTTCCACGGAGCTCCCTGTCGTGGCGGAGCTTGACATAGATGCGCTCATCGAGGCTGAGACGAATGAGGTCCAATGGCTCCTTCACGGCGCTCTCCTCTTCGCTTCCCATCTTTCTTCTTTCTCACCTTTTTTCAAATTTCACTGCAACTCTTTTTGGGGTTTGTGTTTTTCCGCACCTATTTGCTAAAAACCCTCTTATAAATAACCTAACATCACTTCGTTTTTCTAATTTAAACGCTTATCTTCAAAGCGATTATTAGATATTGGTTTGACTCCTTAGGTGTTTGCGTTCCACATAATTCATAAACATTTATATTACTAATAAATTATTAGAATTAAATAATTATAATTATAATAAATTTTTATCAATTACTACTAATTAATTAGTTCAAGTTTTGGCTTTATTTGATTGTTACAAATATATCCATCAATTGATCCCATAAGTAGAAGCCGTACTATGATTGGAGTTGGTTAAGTTGATAGATTTATTGATGTGAATAGATAATTATAATTCGTATATAAATGAATTTATAGATAAACATGTAATTATATTCTTATATTAATAGATAATTTTTATATAAATAGGTAATTTGTAATTTACATAATTATCCTTAAAATTAAATACTATAATAGGGATATATTAAGCAATTCATGTATTTTGTTGTCAAGACTCTTTTAGTATTAATAAAGATATAGATTATTAGTAAAGATATATTAGATTCAGTCTTCCAATTTCTTTTTTTCTGAAGAGTCCTCTTAATTATAAAAGAAAAGGGAAATGGAAGCATTAGTTTTGGGTCCCTCTATTATACTTGAACAACATCACAAAGTCCATGCATTTTATTCTTTATTTGGTCATTATTTAATTTGGATTTAGTTAATATACATTTTAGATTTATTTTTTAGTCGATATACCTTTTTTTACACTTGTTCTGCCCCATCAAGGTATATCTATTCATATTTTTTGACACTTCTTCTTCCCCTTCTGGTCATATTTTTTGAAATAAATTATTCATTGAATTTGAAATACCATTATAAATGATCCTAATTACTTCACTACAATTGAAATAGTTAGAATAATCGGGTTATGAAATCACTAGTTTGGACCTCCAATAGTATTTTTTACGATTTATATTATTATTATTATTATTATTATTATTATTATTTACCAAAAAAAATATTTTCACAATTATTAGGACTAATCATATCACCATATCATATTCATATGTATTGGGAGAACTCCAACAAATCGGGTCACTACTATATAAGGAAATTTCAAATAGTTCTAGTAACAAATTGAAATGGACTACATCATGACATCGGTTCAATGGGAATTCAATTAATTTTAGAAGATTCTCATAAATTACTCAATCACAACTAAAATATAAAACCCCAAAACTTAAAATAGACAATCTTGCATTGCTAAGCAATCAAACAATATACATAAATTATTATTAGTAGGATTAATTGCCTACAAATTCATAAATTTTAACTAGTTTTACAATTTTACCATGATATTTTAAAACATTGTAGGAATGTAATTTTTTAATTCATTGTAGTAATTTTTAATTCATTGTTCTGTGTTATCCTCAATTTTGATCGATTATAAAAAATTTGACAACTCGAGCTTACTACTAATTGAATCAAAATATTAAGGCAAGTCGTGTAGTGTATTCTTGTGGTGCCAACTCCAATAAAGCATGTCACATTGCAATGTCAAAATTTAATGGGATGTTAATATTGCAAGAAAAATTAAGAGAATAATATTATTATCACTTTTCAAAAGTTGTACCAAAATTGCAAAATATGTGCAAATTTGCGGAGATTAATACTTTTTTTTAGTTTTGCGATTATTGATACAATTTCATAGAGTTGAAAGCTTTTAATTCCAATCTCCACAAATAAACAAAAAGAAAAGAGAAACACCATATTTTTGTAAGATTCATTTTATTCAGAAGAGAACTCGACATGTACTATGTTGCATCTCTCTCACGCCAATAAAATAATTGTAAGGTGAGGTTCGAAAGTCCAATCATGCTCCTCAAAAACTACAAAAAGTCGAAATATTTTACACACAACTTGTACAATTCTTACATCGCCTTTTAGCCTTATTTCTAGGAGATGCGTGTGTTTTTAGTGTGTCTCTCTTGCCCAAAAATATGCTGTGGACCCTTAATTCTCCCATACATTGTATCTTCAACAACCTTTTTTTCAGTGATTTTTCCATATTCTAATCCCAGGATTTATTCAGATTTTGTGCTCTACTAATCCCAATCTCCCAATTGGACTGTTCATTTCAGGTTCGATTTCTGCAAGGTCAAATCTTGGTTGTGGGCTTCTGCCAGTTTCAGTGTAAGTTCTTGATTCCTTGTGTTTTGCTGTCAAGATTGCTTTTTTATATTTGGGTTAAGATTAAATTGTTTTGTTTTGTTTTTTTTTTTTGCATTTTTGTAGTGATTATTTTGCCTTTTAATTAGTGGGTTTTTTTCCCATGAGCTGAAAATCTGCAGAACTTTTAGGTGTGAGCTTTGTTGACTGCTATGTCAACTTCTGTTGCCAAAAACTGCTTGGTTTAGTTTATGATTTTGAATTTTGATTGATTTTGCCTTTAAATGGTTGAGAAGATTCTGAGACGTAGGATTAGATGCTAGGGAGAGATTGTTTTTCTTTTTGTTGTGAAGACTCAATTTTTAGGGTTTATTTTAGCTTTATGATTTTGAATTTTGATGGATTTTGCCTTTAAATGGTTGAGATTTCTTAGACATAAGATTTGGTTGAAAGGGACAGATGGATTTCTAGTCCTAAAGACTCCATCTTTAGGGTTTCAAGAATCTTGGCTAAAATGATGTATTTACAGCAAAGAAATTGATGTTGTGGTTTGCAGAGTTCTGGTGAGTTGAATGTGTTTCTTGAGTTAGATGTGAAGCTGTTTATGTGTAATCACTATGGAAGGAAATCTGTCTTCTAGAAGTGGAATGCAAGGCAACACTTCTTTTGGGGGTTTCGATTTGCAAGGACCGATGAGGGTTCATCATCACCAACAGCAGGCGCTTGCGCCTCATCATCAGCATCTCCGACAAGGATCATCGATGGTTCATCACACGATACACGAGAATTTCCCCCTAACGATGGGGAGCAGCCAAGAAGAGCCATCCTTCTCGCTGACAGACTACAATAAGCTCGATAGGGGAAAATCCGCAAGTGATGAGGATGACCCGAGCTACACGGAGGATGCAGCTGATAATAGGAATGACGCAAAAGGCAAGAAGGCGTCTCCATGGCAGCGTGTGAAATGGACTGACAGCATGGTGAGGCTGCTGATCACAGCTGTTTCGTACATTAGTGAGGAGGCAGCTGCAGAGTACGGAGGCGGTGGGGCCCGGAGGAAATACGCAAATTTGCAGAAGAAGGGGAAATGGAAATCCGTTTCGAAAGTCATGGCTGAGAGGGGCCATTTCGTTTCGCCACAGCAGTGTGAGGATAAATTCAATGACCTCAACAAACGGTATAAGAGGCTCAACGAGATTTTAGGGAGAGGAACGTCTTGTGAGGTTGTCGAGAAGCCTGCACTTTTGGATGTGATGGATCACATCCCGGAGAAGGCGAAGGAGGAGGTACGGAAGATTCTGAGCTCAAAGCATTTGCATTACGAGGAAATGTGCTCGTATCATAATGGGAACCGGCTGCATCTCCCCGCTGATCCGGAGTTGCAGCGCTCGTTGCGCTTGGCTCTTAGGAGTAGAGATGATCATGACGACTGTGATGCAAAAAGGCATTTAAATGAGGATAACGACGAGGATGATCAAGAAGGCGAATATGACGATCACGGTGAATACGAAGAGAATCAGGGCTTAGCCGGAGATCATCATAGGGCGTATTTGCTAGGGAATTCGGCAAAGAGGGCAAAACAATGCCAGACTCATGACGAATTTAGTTTCAGAAATTCTTTGAATTCTTTAGATTGCAACAAGACATTCAGTTTTCAGGTAGAAAATGCCGACTCTGATGCAAACAGAGCTCCTGCTGAAGGCTCTAAAACGAACGCCGTGGCACAGAAGCAATCGTTGAGTCACTGGAATCTCCAAATCGAGGAGCAAAGGTTAAATATAGAGATGCAAATGTTGGAACTGGAGAAAGAGAAATTCAAATGGCAGAGGTTTTGTCGGAAAAAGGACCGAGAATTAGAGATGATGAGGATGGAGATCGAGAGGATGAAACTTGAGAACGAACGTATGGCCCTGGATTTAAGACGAAAGGAATTGGGTATTGAGAACAGTTAACATTTCTTTGCTTGCATTTCCCAATTCTACGATGCAGCATGTCAAATTCTCTTCTATCAATTGGAATCCTTTCCAAGCTACGACCTTTTTGATTTAACTGCTTTATCGTTGATGTTTTTGCCTTAATCTGATACGTATTTCTAAATTTGGAACGCTCGTGCTCTTAGCGGTTTGCTCATTTCTGCTTGTAACTATGTAAGACGAGCCTCTAGTTTTTGCATTGGTTTAATTTGTATCTTTCCGTTACGCCATCTAGTTGATGATTTAGATTTAGGTTAAGACTAGTTGTTGTGGATTCCCATAGAAGCTTCCTAAAACTAGAATTTGTACCTTTCTCTTGAAAGTATATTTTTATGATGATATATATTCTCCACATAAATTTTCCATATAGGTTAACAATTATTCATTTTCTTGGTCCATTCATGAATTTGTTGAGCTCCTAAGTTCTTCTCTCCTTCCCTCTCGGGATGGAGACGAACCCGGCCTCTCACTGCTTCGTTTGGGTCTCCTGCTTGCTATCTTCACATCCATCTTCCATAAATATGGTTAAACTCCTCGACTTTTGCTCATATCGACATGTGTGCTTGTTGCTTTGATGGGGTTATGTTCTTGAACCACTTGAGAGTCCTTTTTTCATGGGCTTGTTTGCAAATTATAACTGTCACCCTTCTTTGGAAGGACTTTTGGGACATTGTCTTTTCTCTCAACTGTTGCAGGAAACATGAAAACTTGGAATGAGGTCATTTTTGCTTTTACACTGATTTTCTGTTTGATGAATATTTGGGATTGGGATTGTTACACTGTGGTTTCATCATGTGCTGTGATGACATGAGAAACACAGAATATGAGGTGGTAGTGATGCAGATTGAAGTGAATAAGGCAGCATTATTATTATTACTATTATAATGTTCTTTCATTTTCAGGCTCTTCTGCCTATATGCAGTCAATTTGATGATGGCAGAGATGCTTTTTATGTACTTTTCTTGAATTGATACTACATTCTGCCTCTTCCTGTTATTCTGCTCTCTGTGAGTGTGTGTGTGTGTGTTTTTTTATACCACTGTGTCTTCACCAAATTTATTCTTTTTACCTTTGATGTTTGCTTGGAAAACAACTAGTAGTCCTACATAATTTGCATTCATGCAACGGTTAAATGAAATGTGACTATTTCTTATAGAATTAAAAAATATAGGTTAGGGGAAAGGGATGGTGGGGATTGAATGTTCACGGTTTGGATATCCTCGAAGGGACCTCTATTAGAGGATAAGACACTTATTGTGGTCAAGGTAATTGAGAAGATAATATTTTGCATGTATATATGACTAAATGGTCATGATATCAAATTAACTATTTGCTTAAAATTTTACTCTGTTGTGGTTAAATTTCTATGTGGCCTTAATTGTCACTATGTTTTGCATAGAATGGGACATATTGCGTTTTTCTAAATGAATTGAATGGGTGTGAGTTCTTACCCCTAATTCTCATGTTTTTAAGTTGAACTTAAAAATATTCTGTAAATTGTCAAGAGTTTGGGTGAAAAAGGCCAAAAATGACACTGTGCCTCTGTGTCTCTGCGAAAGAAATCCAATTTAATTTGTGGGTGAGGAAATTAGTTTTTTTGTTATGAGTATAAGATTTTGTAAGAATATTTTTTTATAATTCGAAGCTTGCTTTCGCTAATATGGTAGAAAAACTTATATTTAGTAATGTTAATTTTTTAATGCAATATAAAGTGTCTTTACTCTCAATTAAATCATAAACAGTAAATATGCTCTTTCTTTCCTTTCAAATTAGTGGGCATTGCCTTCGATTGTAAATTTATCCTAAGAAGGGATATGAAAAGATATGAAAATTTTATCTAATTTTAGGTGTTTTCACTTTTTACAGTTCATATTCTTTACCGTGAAAAGAGTGTAAAATATTATCATACCAATTCCTTATACAGTAAAACTTCTATAAATTAATAACCTTGGGACCGTGAAATTTTATTAATTTAAAGAGATATTAATATATCGATAAATTAATATTTTATTAGTTAAAAGAGAAACTTTTTAAATTCAGCAAATTTAGTACATATGTATTGAAAATAAATGATATCATATATATTTCATTGATTATATTCATGCATCAACCAATTTTTTGTAACTAATTAAACATATTCATGTAAAATATCAATTCATTGTGTACAATTAACTATTATATTCACGCACGGATGTCTCAATACATTAAATTTACTTAAATATACATGTTTACATTAATTCGTTGCACTTAAATAACTATTATATCCGATTAAATATATTTATGCATGATTAATGAAACATATACGATATAAATGTCAATATGCAAATAAAATACCACTCAACCATGTCTTCTCATCTAAAAGGTATCGCAAAATCATCAAGGAATAATCAATTGCATAAAACATTATGTGAGTATAAAAGAGACCATCTCACATGCATTAAAAAAGATTTACAAAAAAAGTTAAGGATTAGAATCCAATTAGAATTAAATTTCATAAAAAATAATAATAGATTCATATTTTAGCAAATTATCATAATATTTATAATTATAATATTATGAATTATTAATTTAGAGTTTGAATGGGATCTAAAGGGATTTTTCAAAAAATTATTATATTATTATCTTATCGAATTTGATGATTTTTTACAAAGGCTCGAGTCGGGACCAGAAGATTTTATTATTTTAGAGAGTTTATAAATTTATAGAGTATTAATTTATAGATGTTTTACTGTAATAATATTATTATTTACAATTGGAATGAAAATATAGAAAAAGAATTGGTTAGGAAGACAACAATATTTATTTTCCACTATTTTCAATCACTCGCTTAAAACAGAATGTACTCTCTATGTGTAGGGATGGCAGTGGATCCAGGACCCGGTCCAGATCCGAAGATTCAAATTCATTTTTTAGGATTTGGGTTCTCTAAATTTTGGACCCAATGGATCCAGACCGGATCTGGACCCTTCAACCAATTTGCGGATTTGGAGTTCATTTTGTGAGATCCGGATACGGTCCAGATCCGGCCCGCTGATCCGTATATTCAATAATATTTTACATATTATTTAGTTAGTTATAACTTATTTATGAATCTAAAATTTCATATTCTACAAAAATACATAAAGCTTAAAAATCTTATTACTCTTCCCCGATAAGCTGCTTTCTCTCCTCGTTTTTTATTTACCGAGTGAACAGTAGGAGTAGATTTTGAGTTCGTAAATTGATTTCTTAAGTGCAATTATAATAGGTCTTTATCTTTTAATGAATCAGCAAACAAGTAATGAACATTGAATATCAATTCTATTTGCTTGCATTCTGACACGAGCAGCAACATTTGTAGCAATTAGAAAAATCATGTGATTTTGGATTGTATTATTGTTTTTTTATTAGATTATGTTGTTATTTTAAACAACTATTAAAGTAGCCCGTCGAAATTTGATGGGAAATTAATTTACGTGACATAAAAGTAAAGAAAAAAATATACTCCCTCCGTCCCATTCTTCTTGTCCTGCTTTTCTTATTGGGCTGTCCCATTCTTCTTGTCCCATTTCCTTTTCTGGCAAAAATTTACACACAAAAAGCATGTGGACCCCATATGTATTATACTCTCTCACACTCATCAACTCCACTTTCTTAATCTCTGTGCCCAAAGAAAGGGGGTAAGAAGAATGAGACAGAGGGAGTATAAGTGAGGCAATTGTCTTCCTTTAAAAATGCAACTCCCACATGGGCTTGTGAAATTATTCGAAAAGAGCTTCAACATATGTTGGTCTTCCTTAGATAACACATTCCCTTAAACTGAGGAATTTGATTTACAGCTCTTCTGCGTTTAGTCATATTATTTGCGCAATTTTACACTAGACTTTGAGTATGAATGAAGGGAATGTGTGTATAGAGAGAGAGGGTCTTTGTCTTCACATGCATACTACACTATTATATTGTTATATTTGCATTGTAAAATAACACGGATGGTTATTTAACGACCTAAAAGGAAATGTAACATGGACTATCAATCACATAACGCAAAATGACGTCATTTTGTTTTACATAGCAAGAATTAACAATCACATTAGTCCGGTTCGGGTCGGATCCATTTTTTTGTAATTGTATCAAATATTATTTACCAATACATGTGGTACCATTTTTGATAAGGTAGAATATTATTTAATATCAATACCACCTAATATTATTTTGATGTGGTACCATTTAATATAAGGAGAGTACCATTTTATATCCAATAGAGTACCACTAATATTT
This sequence comes from Salvia sclarea, assembly GCA_036873715.1. NCBI lineage: Eukaryota > Viridiplantae > Streptophyta > Magnoliopsida > Lamiales > Lamiaceae > Salvia > Salvia sclarea. The sequence continues at coordinate 611,287 of JAYJMF010000030.1, forward strand.
GTGTGTAGTCAAATATTTGTGTTTAGTCAAATACAGATTATTAATTTAAAACTTATACTTATTGAGACGTAACAGTGTAAATATAATAACAAAACTAAAACACTAATAGTAATAAAATTAAATCATATGATATTACTCCCTCCTATAATAATATTTGCTTACAAATAATGAAGGAGCTACAAATTAATGTGAAACGGCATATGTTATTATTTTCATCTTTCTCTTGCCAATTTACATTTGACCCCTTGGAATTTGGAATTTTCATGTCAATTTGAAAAACTCTCAAATTCAGAATCGTGGTTGAATTTATGTGCCGTCGGTGGCGTCGAATTTTACTTCCACCGTATATACATATATAATAATATATTGGTGATTATTTATGTCTAATCATACTTAAATAATAAATACTGACAAGTTCATTGACTACAATCAGTCTACAATATAACATACAAACAAACCCCCTCCTCATGCATGTTAAAACAAACCAAAACAAACTTTTATAAGCTTAAAGTTAAAGGTACGTGTCTTTCTTTTTTACCTTTGCGTTTCATCTGGCTTTTAGAAAGATAAACAGAAAAAGGTTTAATTATTTTGAAATGATATATGCTCAATCATTGGTGGGGAGTTCGATGTGACGTAATAATTAGAGATGACAATTCGTGCGTGTACGTGTCGGTTTGTTATCAGTCAATAAGAACGACATGACACGATAAGAAGGTCAACACGAACACGGCTCCTTGAGAATATGTCCGACGCAATACAACACGAGATGCACAAATACGACACGACTCAATACGAATGTGAATGCAACACGAAAATTATTGTGTTACACGAACACGACACAAAATTATCGTACCCTTATTCTGTCGACATGATAAGGACACAAACGTGATAAAGAGTGTCATGTTTTCGTATCATGTCGAAAATTGTCACCCCTAGTCCTAACTTTGAGTAAACATGTGATTTTCTTAAAAAGTTGAGTTTAATTATACTTTTGTAAACATAGTAAAATATTTTAGATTTCACATTGACATAATTGAACACGAAATTAAACAAATCATAAAATTCGTGAGCTATCGAGAGATTAATTAAAAAAAAATCTTTAGCGGAGTTTCATTAAACAAACGAATCACAGACGATTTAAATTTGACGATGACGTTCGACCCATTAATTAGTTTGTGATTAAACAAGCTCGTAAAATACAATTTGGCACTTTCAATATATGTATATCTTAAAAAAAACAATGTTTATTTTTTATTTATATGTTCCTTATGATAACTATAGAAATATCTAAATTTATACTAAAAAAAGTCACGGTGATAAAATACATGATTGCCAAATATATCTATTATATATTTAATTTTAAGGATAATTATGTAAATTACAAATTATCTTTATATAAAAATTACCTATTAATATGAAAATATAATTACATATTTATCTATAAATTCATAAATCTATTTATATAAGAATTACAATTATCTATTTATCCATAAATCTATAAACTTAAACAACTCAAATCATATTAGTATATTATAGCTACTATTTCGGGATCAATTGATGGAGACCATCCGTAACAATCAAATTAAGCCAAAACTTTAATTAATTAATTAGTAGTAATTGATAAAAATTTATTTTGATTACGATTATTTAACCTATTAATTATTATTATAGGTGTTATGAATTGTGTGCAACGCGTACGTACACTCTCTGCTACTCTAACTAAAACACTTGTGTGCCATGAAAAAGCTATTGATTTTAATATATTGTATATTTTTTAGAAGATACTAGGATATATTAGGAAAATGCTTAAAATTATGAATACAAATAATATTAATTCTTTATTTTGTTAGCCTTATACAATTATAATGTCAGTTAATAGTCATAGTCACGGCTCGTTTACTACAGTGGATCTACAAATGATAATAATACTAATACTCATAATATCCTTCAACATCTCATTTGTTTTCTTTTCTTTGTAGTTATAGGGAGTTGGCATTTGACCTCCTCGCCGCAATTGAAACGCCTTGGCACAGTAGGAGCAACCAAAGTAGTTCACAATGTTGAAAAAATTTGGATGCTTAAACTCGATGTGCTCATCCAATGCTTTTTTTGTTACTTAACTTGTCACCACAGCAGAGACACTAGTAGGCTCCCATCTCAGCCTTCCTTGTCAAATTTTTTGCTTGTTGGGCCACATCCCTGATCTGTCTATTTCCTAACACGAAATAGTGTAGTGATAGGGCAATTCGAGTATCGTATCCACATGGACTGATATGGCGAAACAATTATCCTACTCGAAGATCTCCTATTATCTAAACGGGTTTTTATGAGTTTGGAAAGAGAACTAGGAAATAAATAACACAAATAAAAGAAAAGATTTTAACCAATTAATGAAAGATACGATTATAGGGTAGCAATTCCTACTCAATCCTATACTTGTTAATCTTATTAACCTATTTACCAATTTAATCCAACTATGATGGTATACTTTATCTAATGCAATCTAAGGACTTAGACAACGTTAGATAATAGGCTAGTCTATACTCTATCTCCTTGTAGGACTCTAAAAAATTAAACTAGTTACCAAAAGCTCCTAAGTATATTAATCCCCTATAATCTCAATTCCTAGGTAAGGTAATCGAAGATTATATCAAACTCCCTTAAATCCATTATGAGATAAAACCGATTAGTCTAAATCCCACAACTAGACACGCAATCCTAGTGGCCAGCTACGAAAGCATGGATTAAGTACAAAGGAGTGAATCATAGGAGTGAATCATAGGTTGGAAGGCAAAAGATTTAATAAAACAACTTATATATAGGATTAAGTAGTTCATACATACCCTAAGACCATGAGTAGTTTAACTACTCATGACACTAGGAACAAACATAAATAAATAATTGAAAGACATAAATAAAAGGAAAGGTAGGAAGGAACTCTTGATGAACGAAGAACTCTTAAATAAAACTTGATCTTGAATCCAATGTTGAACAACGAACAACGGAAGGTAAATTGCAAGAACTAAATTAGAAAATAACTTGAAAGAAAACTAAAAACTATTGAATGATGAGAGATATGATACAAAGGCTGATAAGAGGCCTATTTATAGCTGAGAATTCGTGCCTAGTATCCTCGTGGAAGAAGGAAACCGAATCAGACTCAAACTAGGTGGTTTGACTGCGTTTAGGAGACTTTCCGCGGCTCCCTGTCGGTCTGGCTGCCGACCGATAGGTGGGTCAATTTCAGACCTGTTTCAGGTGAAAAAATCGTCCACCCTGTCGGTCGACAGCCCGCCTGATAGCCATATCGGCAGTTGCGCGACGTTTTTGTTTTGGCTCGTTCTCCCTCGTTCGGACTCCAAATCACGCACGGTTTTCACCTACGGACTCCTATCGCGATGTACTTTAAGAATATGTATTCAAAACACCTCAAAGAAATCATTATATTTCTGCCATTTCTCAACTTCGGTCTTTGGGTCTTCACTCTCGTCTTCGGGTGCTCACTTTCGTACCAATGAACCTACAAAACACCGAAAACAACCCAAGTATAGCATAGCTCGATTAGAACATGAAACATTACTAAAAAAAGCTAAAAATTACTAAACTAAGGATTAATCATAACCAACTAGGCGTGCAAAACATACCAAAATAGGCACTTATCAATCCTCCTTCCACCCCTTCCTCATCTGCAACAGTGGTAGGCCCTCGTGACATGTATTAAGCATATATAACCCAATCTAGTCAAGAAAACACGCCAAACTTGAACGATTCTATCATAATACAGAGTATTAGTTTTGCATCAGTGATCGATACAGTGGATAATTATTTAATAAATTTTAAATTTTAAAGTAGACATTCTACTTAAATTTTAATGATAGTGAAATTAATTTCTTATACTCCCTCCGTCCACAAAGAGTGTTCCATTTTGTGAACGGCACGGGTTTTAATGAAAACTAAAAGAATTATGTGAGTGGGGAAATGGTCCCACCATGTGATTTAATAAAAAGTGAAAGATATTGTGTGAGTGGAGA
>JAYJMF010000030.1:615420-627417 GCA_036873715.1 Salvia sclarea
TATAACTAATGGGCGGTTAACCGGACCGTGCTCACCCCTAATTTAAATATATATATATATATATATATATATATGTATATATATATTTGTCTCCCTCCTAAACTGTGAATTATGAAGGAAAAATTCCATGCCTCCCGCAATCTCTCCCCAAAATTTCGTATCTGAAATGACCCTCACCTCACCATTCCTCCCCCTTTCTCTCATCTGCATCTCCTCTTCATTTCCCCTTTTTCTCATCTCATCTCTGCGCCTTCGCGTTTCGCTTTCTCAATCAATTATCATCACGTAGACGTAATCAATCATGGGTCAGCAGGAGTTGATCTACAGCTTCGTCGCCAGAGGCTCCACCATTTTGGCCGAGTACACTGAATTCAAAGGGAATTTCACCTCCGTCGCTTCCCAGTGTCTGCAGAAGCTTCCCGCTTCCAGTAACAAATTCACTTACAACTGCGACGGCCACACCTTCAATTACCACGTCGAAAATGGATTCAGTACGCTCCTTTTTTTTCAATTCATTCATTTCCCCCCATTTTCTCATGGTTTTCGGGTGCCATTTCCTATCTAATTCTTTGTTTAGGTGTTAATATGCGCATGCCGTTTTGTTTTGATGAGTTTTTTTTTTTTAATTAGAGAATGAAAAGGAGTCATCAAGTGTGATCCATATTGTATGGCAATTTGAATCGTGCTTGTGTTATTGATCAGAGGGCTCTGTTTACGTATTCTAATATGGTAAACGTCTATAGGTATAATCACACACTTAGCTAGGAGTATTGTGTGCAAATTGATCGATCATATACTGTAGTTCATGAGGTGTAGCATCTTCTATAAGGTTGCTGATCCTTCTGCGTTGTATTCACATGTTAAAACAGTACATGTTTTGAACGGGAAGATTTGCTCATTGTTGTTTCTTAGAATTTTGCTGTTAGTTTAAGCAAAACTTAATGACACACTGCAATAATGTATTGAAATATTGCTTTTATACATCAATAACATATCAAAGCTAATTAAATTTTATGAGTTCTATATGTAATTGACGTCTGGGAATTCACACAACTGTTTCACTCTCATTCTTCCAGTTTCAATTTATTTGGAAAAGGCACTTTTTCAAACAATTCACTCAATATAAGAATGGAATAGGCCAATTCTGGTGTTTCTTATTTGAAAAATAGTCTAATAATGTGAAGAAAAAATGTGCTGAATTTCTTGTTGTTTGTCTTTAATATAGATGCATATATTTGTGAATTTCCATTTTCTGAGTTTGAATCTTTTTTGTTTATGGGCTGTTTAATTGTCTTCTTCATGCCGCATTTGTAGCCTATTGTGTTGTTGCTGTGGAATCTACTGGTAGGCAACTTCCCATTGCGTTTCTTGAGCGCGTTAAGGAGGATTTCAACAAAAGATATGGAGGGGGTAAAGCTACAACTGCAGGAGCAAATAGCCTCAACAAGGAATTTGGGTAGGAGCTGTTTCTTATTTTTGTCAATACCTTATTTTTCCCACTTTTCATGCCATTGCCAAACACTTTATGGTATTGCAGCCCCAAACTGAAAGGGCATATGCAATATTGTGTTGATCACCCCGACGAAGTGAACCAACTCGCTAAGGTCCAGTCTCAGGTTTCCGAAGTTAAAGGTGTTATGATTGAAAATATTGAAAAGGTAAAGATGTGCTAACCGTATTATCTGGCCAGCTAGAGCTTTGTGTACTTATGGCTTATTCAATGCATCTTGATGCTATTTTCATAATTCTGTGCATCATTAGGTTCTCGACCGAGGTGAGAAGATCGAATTACTTGTTGACAAGACTGAGGATCTCAGGTCACAGGTTAGTTTGAAAGATCTTTGGTGAGACTGGGACATGTCATGGACTTTTGAAATGCTTACCTTTGGAATAAGTTCTGGAAAGATTAAAAATTTAAAAATTTAAATGAAATTACTAATGCGTGTACCGTGTTTGTCAATATCTGTGTGTAGAAACACATATATACAAAATGAAAGCACAAAAGGAAACATTAGGGAAAATCGTACTGAAAGGCATAACTTGATAAATGCCAAAACTTCTTGTTATCTTCCGCCATCATAACTTATAACATGCACTATGCTCACTTATGTATGAACTAAATTGATATGAGATTATTCTCACTTGAGGTTTTATGGAAATTATTGTACCATTATTGAAGTTGTATACTATATGTAATATAGCTCTTTAGTATAAACAATAATAAGTTTTCATTTCTCTCAGTTCATTTGATAAATCATGAATTTCAAATTTCCAAAACATGGTAATTTATCACGTATGTACAATTTTTGAGTTTTAGTTACTTTTCTTGTTTTGTTTTATTGCTTCTTTTTTTACTTAAGCAAATATAGTACTAGTAAGGTTTTTCTTTGTAAGAAACATTACGTAATGCTGATTGCTAATTATCAAGCTGAGCATGATGTTTGCTTGAATTCGTATGGTATGCGATGAATCAAATACTATATTTCTATTTGATATTATTATGTTTGTCAGTCAAATCATAACAATATCTACATCTTAATGGTTCTGTCACTCTTTACTGCCAAAACTATGTGAGCTAACTCTCCTGCTGCATGCAACACTTTTGTGGGGCAGTCGCATATTATATATGTTTCTACTTTGTGTGTTTGGGGTTTCAGGCCCAAGATTTCAAAGCAAAAGGTACCAAGCTGAAGAGGAAAATGTGGCTTGAGAATATGAAGATCAAGCTGATTGTGCTCGGCCTTTTGTTACTCATCATTCTCGTCATCTGGGTTTCCGTCTGCCACGGCTTCAAATGTTCATGAAAATATATATGCACTTGTTAGAAAAGTTCTTTTCTCTTGGCCTGCAACTTGAGATTTGCTCTGATCCAGAGATGAAATATAGGTGATTAGTAGCAGACAAATTTTTTGTTGATGATTACTTGTTTCCAGACAGTTTCTTGCTGTATTTAGGTTCTTGTTTAAATTTTCCTTTCATCTCTCTTGCCCTCTTTGTTTCCATGTCTCTATCTGGCCAGGAAGCGTTATGGATTTATTTTGTTGCAATATGATGCTATATCTTGTGTTTTATCTGCACCAATGATATAGTATATGAAGATGATGCGCACGTGCACGTGACACAAGTTTTTAGAAACCATCTATAATCTACTGCTACAAGCTTAATTGTAAAATGGGCGAATAAGCAATTTAGTCCCCAACGTTGACTTCGAAATGCAATTAACTCCCCGTCGTTTGGAAACTTGCGAACGCGTCCCCGACGTCCTGATTAATATGCAGATTAGTCCGAGTTTTGATGGAGAGGCAGACGGCCGTCTACTGATTTTTAATTTTCCCTTTTTTAATTTTTTTATTTGGTGGGTCCCATATGGGATGAGCCACCTCTAAGCAAAAAGTCTGCCGGAGTTGCCTTATTCTCTGGTGCGGTGGAGCTACTCTATACACGTCCACCACCCACCGCAGAAATCAGGGGACATCTATCATCTGGTAGCGCTCACTTCCTCCACATTGGGATCTCTCTCAAGCTCGATCCATTGCTCCAAAATCAAGCCGTCGCACTCGCCGGTGATGATCGGAATCAGAAATTGGAAGAGGCGTCGCATGGGATAATAAGCCCTCCGCCGGAGATGCAGAGAGTGAGAAGGTCTCATCGGTGAAAGAGGAATTCGCGATGGGGATGATTGAGGCCAAGACATGGTCCCACACGATCGATTGCAAAATCCCCAAAACAAAACCCATGACGCTGGTGAGGACGCCGCAGTGGGAGCCAGAGACGATCGATGCCTGGGAGATGATGGCCGGACTCGAGGACGCTAGAACCCTCCGCCCCGACCACCTCCGGAGCTTCTCATTCCACGTCGCCGGCAACGCCGCCGGAGACGACCACCCAACCCCCGCGGGTGAAGGACGCCGCCGCCGGCAGCGATTGCGATGGGGGCAAGACCGACACGAGTTTCAATTCGAACTCCAACGACACGACGGCCTCGTCGATAGTGTCAGAGTTCGACCCTGACGTGATCGCGACGTTCCGGCGGGCACTCGAGGACCTCTCGCCGGCGAACCCGTTCCACCTCCGGCTGACCGAGAAGCCGGCCGAATTCGACAAGTTGATCATCTATTTTACGAGCTTGCGCGGCGTGAGGAAGACGTGCGGGGATTGTTGCCACGTGCGCGTGATCCTCAAGGGGCTCGGGGTGAAGCTCGACGAGTGGGACGTGTCGAGCTACTACCGCTTGTTATGCCGATGGCCGAGGAGATTTCGGAGGCGGTGCAGTAGAAGGAGACGGTGCAACAGAAGTGTTTGATTGTTGGGGGAACCACCAAATAAAAAAAAAAAATCAGAATTTATCAAACGGTCGTTTGTCTCTCCGACAAAACTCGGACTAATCTGCATATTAATCGGGACGTCGGGGCAGCGTTCGCAAGTTTCCAAACGATCGGGAGTTAGTTGCATTTCGGAGTCAACGTTGGGACTAAATTGCTTATTCGCCCTTGTAAAATTGAGTTTGGCTATTATATCTATATTCTATACTTAATTTATATGGATATTATTTTTTATTGAATTAATGAGATTTGAGTATTCTAATACGTATTATACTTGTTATGCACTTATTTTATAGAAAAATAACATTGAATATTGAGGCACACTCCCTTACATCCAAATGAATAGTGGATCTGCTCTAATTGATAAGGATTAATAAATTCTTACTGATAATCAATTAAATCCTAATTACTTAAGTATTAATAAATTTTAATTGAATATATATTGAATTAATTAGGATTGAAGAGAGGAGGCCGATGTAAACAATTTTTTTCTTTATTACTTCCAAAACCTAGCGGATTGATAAACTCTAGGCTCATCTTAAGCTGTTTATTATGTCATGGTTTTATTTTTCTTGACTGCTAAGGATTAAATTCTTGTTATATATCTTCTGTTGAAATTTCCTCCTTAGTTGTGAGCTTTATACTATATCATAATTTATATTTCGATCCATCATATGCATAGCTGTTTGTAAATTTGAATATTCTGCTATACAGTCAACAACAGTGGCAGACCCAGGATTCTATAATTGAGGGTACGATAATCAAGGGTGTACGTAGCCAGACTTTTGGTTCAAGGAATCAAAAATATATGGGGATTCGGGTGTGGTAGCCCCCGAGCCAATTTTTTTGGGTCATATTCTGAAAAATATATTAAAAACCTAAGCTTTTGCATGATATTTTTAAAAATATATTAAAATTATGAGTTTTTGTATAAAAGTATTTTTACATGATTTATACAATCGATTTTATCATCTATAAAACTACAAAGTTGAAAGCAAATCATATCCCATACTCCCTCCGTTCCTCATGTGTTATGTCCCTTATGCAGGTCCGCCAGTGGTCAACAATATAATAAATAAGTAACTAGTTTTAGAACAGACGTGCGGATAAAATGTAGTTAGTACGTAAAGATGATTATCATTACTCAATTTCACAAATTCAAGAAATTCAAGCTCGTGAATGGCCTTAACGAATCTACAAGCAAACGTGAAATAAATATACTCGAACACATTAGAATAAGATTATGTTGCAGGAAATTAGATACTCAACAATGAATAGAAGATCTTCAGAATAGTTCAAATTTAAGAATTTATCCCTCTTGACTTGTATTTCGAAAATCAATTTTTGCTTGAAAACGTTATTTGATTTTCTTCTGCTCATAGATAAACGGTAAAGTTTATTGCAATTTGAATAGAGATAAGAATATCCATGCCCCATGGGGGCGTTTTGTTTTACTCGTACGATTTATTTTGAATTATTGGTTATGAATTGCTTATTTTAAACTTTTTTTACAATCTTACAATTCAATTACTGAATCATATGTTTTATCAATATGGCCTATCACTAGTTAAAGTAAACGTCCTGAATATACATATATTAATTACCAAAACCCTTTAAAAATTGAATAAGTAAAGATTAGTGGATATACATAAAAATTTATGAAATATACGCAATGCTATCATATACTAATACACTTCATATCCTAACTAGGGTTACACCAAAATAAGCCAATGGTAAAACAGATAAAGTTATAGACTATAGCTAGCTACCAACCGTTGGCAAAAATTATAGGAAATCAGAAGGTAGAGTTTGTCCCTGAAATGCAAGGCCTTCTTCACTTGATCACAAATCCTGAAAAATGACCATAGATAACAAATCAAAGTGTACGTACATATATAATTTTCACATATGTAATATATATGCACATCAAAATATCTATTTACTATCAAGGCACTTTACACTGAGTGCAAATCACACATTTTCTTCTTTCATTTTCGAAACGTGTTTAAACAAACACATTACAACAAAACACTTCACACAAATTAATTAATCTAATTACCATCACTCCAAAGTCCCTCCTTTCTCTATACAAAATTTTTCAGACATAAGACTATACAAACCAAACCTACGAAACTTGATGACATATATATCAGACCTGACTATTCCAAGATGAATAATCAAAACTTGAGATCCGTGGCGTCGGCCTCCATATTCCCGTCAGGAGGGCTGATGACGATCCACAGCAGGGAAACAGTGATGGAGATAAGGCCAGACCAGACATATATAATGGTGGGAAGCCTTCCTTTCCTCCCCATCAAACCCTTCATAAACGGATAATAGTGAGTGAGCACCCAAAAGCTAAAGAAAGCCCCTCCAAATAGCTTATTCCACTGAGGAATCACGCTGTAGATCGTCCTGGCGATCCCAATCACGAGCGCGATGATGTTGATGATGATGATGATGAGCGGCACGATGAACAGCCCCGTCCACTTCACCACGTACAGATCAGCATATATGTCGTCTTCGTCTTCCCCGGCGGCCTTGGAGGTGAGGGTGAAGGAGATCTCGATCCCCGCTATGACCTTGAGCAGGCCCTGCACGACGGCGATGAGGTGCGCGCTGCTGCCCCCGATCACCCAGAACTGCTCGTTGCGCCACCACTCCTCCAGCGCGATCCCCGACCACTTCACCTCCAGGAGGGAGATGAACACGAGGCAGAGTGTGATCACGAGGAGGTACGAGAGGAACGAGATGTCCAGCGATTTCACGATGAACTGCCCGCTGAAGAGGCAGAGCGCGGGGAGAATGCAGTAGACGACGAGGAAGATGGAGGTGAAGGGGTAAATGCCGACGTTCAGGTACGCGATCCGCTGCAGGAACTTGAGGCGCGACGTGGCGAGGATCGCGTTGTTTTTGGAGAAGAAGATCTCCACGGAGCCCGTCGCCCACCGGAGCACCTGGTGGAGCCGGTCGGTCAGGTTGATCGGCGCGGTGCCTCGGAAGGCATCGCGCTTCGTGATGCAATACACCGACCGCCACCCGCGGTTGTGCATCCGGTAGCCGGTCACGACGTCCTCGGTCACGGATCCGTAAATCCACCCAATTCTGTCTCCCCACTCTGTGTTATCCTCAAACCTGTGCAGAAACAAATTAGGGCTAGCTCAAATTACAAGTGTAAAAACCTAATTAGGGTTTTCAATTACCAGCATGAAATGACCGCGATGGCCTCGGCGGCGGTGGGGGCGTCGATGGCAGGGCGGGAGCCGATGAGGGCGCCGGGGGGCCTCCCGTTCTTGACGGAGAAGTGATCGGCGAGGGGGCGCCCTTGGAACTCGGCGACAGCTATAGATTCATTGAACATGGCCGAGTTTCCGAACTTCTTAGGCAGGTTAAGATCTGGATGGTCCGTGAGCGGCTGCTCGTCGTCGGAGGGAGGGTGGGGTGGCCTCGCTATGCTCTTTTTGTGCCCGAAAACTCCTTTATATTCGATTGCTCGCGGCGGAGGAAAGCCGTAGAGGGCGTAGCGCCGGAACATGCATCCGGTACCGACATAAACTGGACCCTGGAGACCATCCAGGGCTCTCATATTCCCTTCATATCAATTATCAAACATCAGATTTTAAAAAATGAACTGTACAAATGGATTAAAAGAAATGGAAAGAGTTGTTGTTACCATCGAAGAAGACGGTGTTGTGATTAGCATATCGATCGGAGGGGTCGATGCCCTCGAATCGCTGCGGAAACTGTATGTAGCAAATCCGATCACCGCCGCGATCCATCATGTAGCACATCCCTTCCCTGAAAGCCATACAGTTGTAGACATAGTGATCGCAATCCAAGTTGAGGATAAACGGCCCATTCGACAAGATCGCGGAAGCTCGAACCAGAGCGTTCATGGCTCCCGCCTTCTTGTTATGGTCATACGACTTTCGCTTCTCACGCGACACGTATGCAAACATCGGAAGCCTTATGTCGATCCCCGTGAAGTCGAGCGTCTTCTCGTCCGCCTCCCCCATCACTGGATCGTTCTCAGGCACCTTGCTCATTATCTGCGATAACAAATCAAAGCAACGATTGAAATGTGGTGTTAAAATAGCAAAACAGGGCCAATTGTGATAAAACCTGCAAGATTCCGGCGTGGTCGCCCTTGGCATGGTCGGGGGCGGTGCTGAACCAGGTCCCCGGCCAGTGAGTCCCGTCGGCCATCCAGGTGGCCTGCTGGACTTCAATCTTGTAGTCGGGGGGAATGATGCCGTTGTTCTTCTCTCTCACAAGGTTCTTCTCTTTGGCTGTCTCGGCTTTGTTGTATGAGTCGCAGCGTTTCTTGATGACGTCGGGTAGGCCGTTGATCCGCACCTTGAACTCGTCGTATTCCCGCTTGATCCAACGCCGGTCCTTGACGAAATCGGGCCGCTTCTTTCCCTTTGTCGGGTCTGTTTTCTGGCTGAAGTAGCTGTCCGGATTTCTTGGCTCGATGTTGTGCTTCCGGCAGAATGGTACCCACAGCTGTAGGATTATTTCATGTATCAGTATATTTGATATGATAATGAAGCTGCAAATTAATTTGAATATTTACTTCTCCAAATTTGACAGCTTCAGCCATGGCCTCAAATGTGAGGATGGCGCCACCATCATCTGAGATGTAGATGGAGAGCTTCTCAATGGGGTATTCGACGGCGAGAATGGATAAAATGGTGTTGGCTGTGACGAGAGGAGGCTCCTTCTCCGGATCAGCCGTGGATATGAAGACGTCGAGGCCGGGGAGATCAGATCGGCCGTCGGGATTGGCCGGGCTAGCTGTCTCGAATTTCTCTTTCAATGCAGACAAGTCTGCTGAGCGGTTTATCGGATTGAATTTAGGGAGAATGTCGAGCAGCCATGAAAATGCAAACCATATCTCACATATAATCGACAATGCCCACAGCCACAGCGCGTCGTAGTTAGGGTTTTCCACGCGCCATATCAGGAAAAGGAACAGTATTATCATCCTGATCACGATCAGAACTCTGTGCAAATTGGGGAATTGAAAATGGGTGAAAGCTGGTGCATTAATTGGTAAATAAAGGAAGTCAATTAAATAAATGAATTACCGGTAAGGGCTGATGACCTCGGGCGGCACATTAATCTTCCTAGTGAGAGGCTTCCATGGCTTGTCCATGAAATCCTGCATGCTCATCCCGGTCTCGTGGTCGAACGACTCGCCTTCCTCCCAGTAAGCGTTTCCGATGCCGTATTTGCCCTTGGTCTCGAAAAGCCAGTGGTTGTGGTCGAAATCCTGCGTCTGGCTCCGCAGGAACATGGATTTGTTGTTGTTGTTGTCCTTGAAAGCCGAGGAGACCCTCCGCTCCATCTTGCCGCCTCCGCCGCCGGAATCCCCCTCGGCGCCCTGGCGGCCGCGGCGCTGGGGGTCGGCACGGTACCTGGCGCCGGTGGCGGGGCCGTCGGGCTTGTCTGCGGCGGCGGGCATGTTGTCGGGGGTGGCGGGCATCATGACGGTGTACTTGTTGTTGTAGTCGTTGTGGGTGTCGGGGATGTCCATCTCCTCGTCGTGGGACATGCTCATCACGCGCCCGCTGTTCGTGCGACGCGCGAATTTCACCGACGACGAAGGCGGCCGCTCGGCTTCTCCCGCCATCCGTACTCTTTGATCTCTGCTAGAACTGTGTGTGTACCTCTCTCTCTACAATTTTTAGGTTGCTAGAAGAAGAGATGCATTGTTTGTGAGAAATGAGAAAAATGAGGATTTTGATGGTAAACGGATGTACGAAAAGCAAGAGAATGCCAAATATAGGGGAGATGATATATTGTCACGCTTGGTGTCTTCTTACTAAGTAAGGGGATGTAACTTTGTAACCTCTTTTTACGCCAAGCCCTTCGTAGTAAGTCGCGCGTCTGCATTTATATATCTCGCACAATTAGTTTTGTACTGTAATATGGAGCGGACTATTAAAATAATTATGTTCAAATAGTAAAAATAAAAATTATTTTTTAAAATAAAAAGAGATGAGAAAAATAGTCACTCTAATTGTAATTTTAGCCTAGTTGGATGAAAAATTGTAGTATAAAATAAGTAATTCATGAATTCACATTTGCTAACTCGTGAAATGTCATGTTTTTGCCTTAATTTCACGAATTCACTTAAACAAACTCGTGAAATTAAGGCAAAAACGTGCCATTTCACGAGTTTGCTGTTTGCGTATGCGAATTCGTGAAATTAAGGTATAAAACTTGTTATTTCACTAATCAAGGCATTTCACGAGATGGATCTTGTTGACTCGTGAAACGCCTTAATTATAACTCGCGAATTTTCACAGATTATATAGTAAAATAAGGTCAAATATATATGTAATTTAACACGTAAATGGCTTTATATATATATATGCATTTCCTTTATATATATGTATATTAACGGGTATTTTTTTTTATATGAAAAGACTAGGTATTTTGAACAAAACTTCGTGTTATATGTGTGCACCTTAATATTTAATAAAGTTAATTACATGTTGATATGTATAAAAAGTTATTTGATTGAATAAAGAACTGAAAAGTATAGATTTTGATAGTATAATTTCTGTGGACTATTATCTAGTATTGTATTCCTTTACATTTTACTAGTACTAGTATGGCAACATGGTGGTGGGGCCACTGGGCCTGGTGGCATGTCTTGAATGTGCTTTTACCCACACCCCAATTTATCTTCAAAACAGTATGCAAACAGTGGAGGGCCACAATCTCATCTCCGACTATCCAACAACCCATCCCCGCGACCTCTACTCGAACAGGTGAACAGAACCCGCCAAACTCGTCCGCTTCGAAAACGACGGATTTCGAGAGCTCTCCGCCGTCGATTACCCGCCGGCAAAGTGCGCCAAGAGCACCGCCACTGCGATGGATTACTACTCATCCCGGGCGAATTCGACGGCCCCACAAACAATTTCTTTTTATGGAATCCATCAAGCAAAGCGTACAGAGAGTTGGGTTACCCACATTCACACATTGACAGAAATTAATAGTTGCAAATTTGGGATTTTGAAGACGTTTCCTTTAATATTTTAATTACCTTTTCATCTCTTCAAAATTGCTGAATATCTCGTCAGGCAATTAATAGTTTGTTGGGAAAATTTTATATGAAGTTATTTTGTTTTGTTCCATAATCTGAGTGTCCTCCTGATGTAACCTAATTTGATTTGTTCAATTATTAGGGAGTGAGCTTTTTGTGTTTAAAGATTTCAGAGTGAAAGCAATTCGCAGAGTATATTGGGGATATACGTAGGAAGTAGGAAATATTTATCTCCAAACTTGTGGACGTAACTAATAAAATTTGATTTTCCTATTATTAAAAAATTGAAGAAAAATATATCAAATCAATTCTCGTGCAAGACCTTTCTTTTGCTGATGGGTATTCATATCTTTATTTTGCTCAAGTTCTAGAACTTCTTATTGCAATTCGTAAGTCTCTATTCATATTAATATATCTAATTTTATTTTTTTTGGTTCCTATTCCATTTAGGGATGGCAACGGGTCGGGTTTTCGAGGATATCCGCATTTGCCAAATCCTGATGGGTCGGGTTTGGGTAAGTATAAAATGGGTTTGGGACGGGTATGGGTTTGAAGACTAATACCCGTGACGGGTTTGGGTCGGGTTTGAGAAATTAGTTGTGGGTACCCGCTACC
>JAYJMF010000030.1:655744-671691 GCA_036873715.1 Salvia sclarea
TTTTGTCAACCGAGTCTTGAGTTTTATAGCAAAAGACCCAGGTCAGTTAAGTTATCATGTTGTGGATCTTTGGGATATTATTTCAGTATTGCGTACCGTATCCCATATGTAGTCTTATAAGTATTAAATGATCTTTTCAACAAGATTCAAAACAAATCAAGGCTGATAAAAAGCAAGTAAGGCTTATAATGGTACAAATGCCCAGTTTTCAGTTTCTACAGTCAGTTCTTTCTATTTCTCCAATTCAGTCAGAAAGATGTAACGTGTTATACTCCTGGCTTTGATGTAAAAGAAGTTTTTTAATTGACTTCTATATTATACATATATAAATAATGTGTTTCTGTGTGTATTTCATCTCTGTTGACCTCTCAATGATTCTTTTACCTTGTGTCTATATTTGGTAATTTATTTAAGTAGTTGGGCAACTTCCACAAAGTATTCATTAGGTCTATGAAGTTGCATGTCATCACAAAGCACAAACTCAATCAATTAGCTTTGCTTTTCCTTTTGATTTATTTGCAACGACTTGTCTGGGGTTTTCATGTCAGTCCAGCTCAATACTATCTGGTTACAAATATTTGGTAGAATTAATCCTTTTGTTGGACCCTGATAAATATAATTTGATGTTTCTTTGAAAGAGCTTTGTTGTAGCCAAGGAAATATTGTGAGCCAAAGAAGCTCATATATTGCATGATTTTGGAGTATGAAAGTAGATGTTCCCAAACAAAAACATTGTATCTTAGTATATTCTCGTTTATAAACTCAAGGAGTAAGATGCTTATAGGTCTATTTTAAATATAAGGGTTTTTTGTGTTCAATTTTAACAAGATGATTAATATTTGTTTCTTCGTCATTTTCAGCTTCAGGATATGGTTCTGTCATTCCGGATGCCCCGGGTGCAGATTCTCATACATTGACAAAAGCACTGGGAGACAAAGTTGGCAGTTATGTAGAACAATATATAGAAGCAATGGAGAAGGTAACCAATCTATGTGTTCTTACAGTAAAATTTATACCTCAAATTGCACCTTGGATTACCATGAGTAACTTTCCAAATGGCATTAAATGTAGGTGAAACTAAAGCAAGGTTTGAAGATTGCTATGAGTATATCTGGGGAAGGCAACGCTTATTTGCAAGTATGAATGCCTATAGTCCTTTTGCACCTCTTTCTGTTTCTCATTTTTGGTGTTTAATTTACCATGTACTTACTCTATAGCATGTTAGGATGTGTAATCAGAAAGAGAAGAATAAGTCTTGTTTCATATTTGAACATTTAGGAAAGCCAATTCTGGAAGCTTTACAAGGAGGATCGACCTTCTTGTTCCGTGGTCATGAAAACATCAACTGGACTAGTGTATCTTCTTGCATGCCTATTAGAACCTTTTATTCCCTCGTTCACCCTTGAGGTAATTTAAAACATTGAGTCCCACAACTTCTATTTCAAGGTATGATGCTACTAAGTAGCATCGTTATCTTATTTTTATTTGGTGACTAATTTATGCCCTTAGCAATGTAGGTACTTAAGCAGCTCAATATGCCACGCGAAGCACAAATTTCGTTTTCTGATGAAAAGGGTGATATTGAAAGGGCTAAAAGACCTTGGGAGATCATGCCCGCTCACCATAGAATTGGAACTCCGGCACCTTTGTTCAAAGAACTGGTATTTGTTTTCTATCAATTTCCAGGGCTGCTTAAAATGTTCCGTTTTTGGGTGACTGCTTATTTCTGGGCACCTAATGATATGCAGAAAGACGAGGATGTAGAAATCTACAGAAAAAAATTCGCTGGAAGTCAAGCTGATAGGAAAGCTGAAGCTGAAGCCAAAGAAAAGAAAATCAGTGAGAAACTTGCAGAAGCTAAAATATCAGGTTACTCTTCTCACTCTCTTGTCTCTGTGTGTGCATGTGTATGTTACTGTGCATTTATCTTTCGTCTATTCTTTTATAATCTCTGCCATGCTGAGGACTAGCATTGGCACTGTTTGGGCCTTATGGTGCATCTTGTGAGAGGGACATCTTAATAAGACAAATGGAACTGAATATTGTTGTCAATAATGTCACCAGACACAGATACTTGTATTGAGTGCTATTTGTTTGTTTTTGATGGGTGTTAAATTGTATGCTATGAGTATCATGACTTCTGTTTTAAAGAGTTTTGTGGAACAAGAGTATCTGGATGAATCCAAATTTAAGTTTCTTGTGTAATACTAACGATCTGCTCTAAGCCTTTGCTCCAACTTCTCTTTGTAGTTCTCCATTACTCGTATGAGATGATAGGATCCTCCATTTTTCTTTTATATTGATCAATTGAAAAGGAAAGGAGCTTCTTTGTGGATTAAATGACAGGATCCCTCCATTATTCTTCGTTGGGATGGGATGGGTGGGAGTTAGTTTGGTTCTCAATAAGCCTTGAATCTTTAACTTTTAATTTAGCATCATCATCCAAAAAGTACGGTTTTAACCCAAAAGTTGTAAAATATTCTTATTCGCTTGCGTCAGAGGAGCATGAACAAATCAAAGAATTTTGTGTGCGAGATTGTATCATGTCCAAAATAAACAGAAAATACATACGCTAAACTGAGAAGCCGTATATTCTCTGGAATGGAACTCAATATCTACTGCATCGGACACAAACTATTGATAAATTTTAGAGAGATATAAAGCCTTTGTTAAAGCATGTAGGCATTCTTGGTTTTTGAGATAGTATCTTTCAGGCCTTATCTTTTATTTTCTTGTAGATGGTAAAGCTGCAAAGAAGGATAAAGCCAAAAAATCTGCAGCAGCCAAACCCAAGGCCTCAGCTCCTGCTGATGCTGAAATTTCCATTAGTAGATTAGATATTCGAGTTGGTCTCATTACAAAGGCTCAGAAACATCCCGATGCTGATTCTTTATATGTCGAAGAGATCGACGTTGGTGAACCCCAGCCTCGCACGGTTGTTAGCGGCCTTGTCAAGTATATACCCCTTGAAGAAATGGAGGTACTCCCGACTTTTGCAGCTTCACGTGCATGTTTTTATATGATATGAGTACACTTCCAGTGGAAAGACACTTGCTCAACAATGTCTTCTGTAGCAGAATCGGAAAGTTTGCGTTCTCTGTAACCTGAAGCCAGCAGCCATGAGGGGCATAAAGTCTCAAGCAATGGTCCTTGCAGCTTCTAACAATGATCACACTAAGGTTATCTCCATATTTATTTTAAATTATTATCTGACCAAATTAAAATTGAAGAAACTATTTATTGCCACCTTAATATCACATTGAAATATGAGGATTTCTCTTTGCCAGGTTGAGTTGGTCGAACCTCCTCAAGGAGCTGTCGTTGGTGAAAGAGTGACGTTCCCAGGGACCGAAGGTCCGCCAGATGATGTCCTAAATCCGAAGAAGAAGGTGTGGGAAACACTCCAAGTGGATTTGCATACTGATAAGGAGTTGGTGGCTTGCTACAAAGATTTGCCACTTACAACCTCAGCAGGTGTCTGCAAGGTTGCATCAATCAGTGAAGGTTCGATCCGATAGATCAACGTTCCAGATCTTTTCTTTGACTTTCTGATATTTTGACCCATCGATACTGAAAAATGTTCCAAGTGCTGAAGAATGTGAAGAACAAAACAAATTGTTTGTTGTCTGATTAAAGTGAATAGGATCTTACAAATTTCTTTCTGTACGTGTTATATTATTTGGCTACCTATTTAACCTTGGGATTTTGCTAGATGAAAAGTTTTATACGAGTACGTATTTTGTTAACGATTGGTATGTATTATGTCAACGTGGACAATGGTTTCCCCCCAGTTTTGATTAGGTTAGGATACAATTTCAAAGAAGGAAGTGTATTTGGGAGTTGGGACAAGTTAAAAGTGGTGTGAAACTGAAATAAAACGTCACAGAATTTCTGTACTGCCTTGAACTATTCGGAGTGTATTAAGGACCCTTGGACTATTAAATCATTTAAATATACATTAACCGATGTTAATTAAACGTGGGACGGAGTTTCAAGCCCATGATGCGATCAATCAAAAGTGTATATTTCATACATTTCATATACTCTTTTAGTTCCATTAAAGTTGTCCAATTTTTTCTTTTGAATTGTTCCATTAAAGTTTTTCTATTTCTTTTTTGAGATATCTATTACTCTTACAATTTTAAATAGCATATATTTTTATGGGAAAAAGTTCAATTTCTCCCCTAAGGTATGTTTGAAAAAGCAATTACCCCCTTAACGTATGTTTTGTGCCAATTAAGTTCCTAACGTTTCTAATTGTGAGCAAATTGCACCCTTGCGACTAACATCGTTAACAATTCCGTTAATAGATAACGTTAAGGGATTTTTTGGACCTAACAAAAAATGTTAGCGAGGTATTGTTCTTTATATAAAAATTATAAAAAATATTAAATAAATAAATAAATTAATTTAAAAATATTAAATAAATAAATTTACTAAATATCATACATTATATTTGTGCCAATTATGAATTAATTTAAAAAATATTAAACGTTAATTTGATGTGAATATTCATATTTTGTTAGATTCGAGTTCTAGCTAAAACCTAACTTAATTAAATTTATATTTTCATTTAGAAAAATGAACTGAATAAAAAAAGGCCAAAAGTATTTTAAAAAATCCAAAACAAACCTTCCCAAACGCCGCTCATCGAAATATGCAGAATTCTCGGATAAGAACATTAATACTCAAGAATCTTAATATCTTTCGCCTTCAAAAAAAAGTTATTAGGTTAGGTTTTACAATACTTTTGGCCATTTTATTCAATTTTATTTTTTTAATGAAAACATAAATTTAATTAGGTTATGTTTTAGCTAAAACTCGAATCTAGCTAAATATGAATATTCACATCAATTAATGTTCAATATTTTTTAAATTAATTTGTAATTGACACAAACATAATGTTTGATAATTCAGTAAATTTATTTATTTAATAGTTTTTTTAAATATATTTATTATTTAATTTTTTTATAATTTTTATATAAAGAACAAATACCTCCCTAACGTTTTTTGTTAGGCCCAAGAAACCCCTTAACGTTAACGGAATTGTTAACGGTGTTAGTCGCAAGGGGCAATTTGCTCACATTTAAAAACGTTGGGGACTTAATTGACCCAAAACATACGTTAGGGGGGTAATTGCTTTTTCAAACATACCCGAACCTTTTCCCAAGTTATAAGAATTAGTGTATTTTGCGTATGAAATCTAATGCATTTTTTATTCTCTTCCAACCTACTTGAGGCATTGCCTTTAGGTATATATTTTTAAGAAATCAATTAAAAGTTAGTATAAAGTGATGATGAGAATACATAATATTTAAAATTATATGTGCAATAAAGGTGTCCTAGAAAAGAAAATATTCAAATAGGTTGGAACGGCCAAAAGAGGAATATGCCTCAAGTAGTTTGGGATTTAGAAAATGTAATATTGCACTACAATTATTTTGACGAACCGTTGTTTCATCAAAATTCAGTAATACATTGACTTCATGTATGAAACATAATAACATCATATGTAAAGTGCATTGATTGTTAGTTTTTTTATGAAAACTAGGTTCTTATTATGATCCAACTCTTCCTTTATATGTGCATGCAAGAGGTGGTCTCGCGTGATGTATTCACATGAGGACCCATGAAGACCACAATCAATTAAGAAATGAGATCACACTTAATTAAAAAAATTGTGGAAATCTTATTCAAATATTCAATTAAAATTCTACGATTAAGCATGGTCACCACGTATCCTCTCACATGAGACTTTGTCTATATATAATTAGTGGCCGATCTAGGCCATGGCAACCGCCAAAACAATTTTCTTTTTAATGTTTTATATTTATATTGTAGTTTATCTGTGTGATGTGAGAACTGAGAATATAGTATCGATTGTCTAAACTTGTTTTTAAATAGTACAAATTATGATTATGTCAATTCATTTGTAAAATCATAACTCCGTCCCCATATATATATATATATATATGTATATATATAATGCTCATTTTACACATAAGTACTATATCCTGTTGTCCATGTGAAATCAAATTATTGAAACAAATTTAACTCGTTCTCGCCCCCCTTAAATTTCTGCTGATCGAGATCGAATGAAGGTTCATGATACACGCGTCGTTTTCACCCCAAACATACAAAATAAGACCTCAAGAATAACAGTAGCAACACCAATTTCTTTTTTAAAATGAAAATGAAAAGAAGAGATATGTAGAAGAAAAAGACAGCAATTATTTGACTGGGTGGTCGCGAGCCACATAGAGGAGATTGTAATGACGAGAGAGCCCCTCAAACCCCTCAGAAAATTACGGATTTTGACCCTGGTCACGGGCCTTTGTCCCTAGCAAGAAATGTACAACGCTCACACTTCTCTCTATCACCACTTTATGCTGAGAATATTAATTATAATAACAATATAAATGGCAAATTGTTGGGAATAGAGTGAGTTGATCGTCACCCTTCGGAAACAAAATATAGATTTTTTTATTTTTTTTCACAAATCCAAAAAACATTTGCTGCATAAAACAAAACACACATTGCAATTCGCAAAGGCTAGAAACGCGTTTTTATCCAGTATTCAAATCAAAGGCTTGACATCCAGCCAATTGCCACTATCCTCGTGTCTATAACGCGTTTCATATCACTTTAGCCTTCGACTAGAACCTCTCAGCCTCACCTCATTTGCTTCCTCGTCTCATAAATGCTACACTATATCTTAATATAATTTTAATTTTATTAGATTATATGTGAGTTCAATTCTAACTACAGGTTCCCGTCTAGTGATATGGATAGTTTTATACATTCACTTCTAGACTCTCAATTTTAGGAGGTCCAAAACATTCTTGCAAAGGCCTAAACTTTAGTTTTTGAATTATTTAATTCGGCCTAAAAAAAGTCCCCTTATTTTAAGCAACAGGAATAACATTTGATGGACAAATTTGGGGGTGTTTGGCTAAGCTTATTTTGAAGAGCTTATAACCTCTAGTATCTTATAAGCTCTTTGTGGAGCGTATAAGATGCAACGTCTTAAAAGCTTATAAGTTGTCAAAGTGTTTGGATAATTAGCTTATAAGCTAAATTGATAATTGTAAATTTAGAGCGAAAAAATAATATATAGAAAAAGAAAATTGAAATAAATTAAATGAAAAAGGTAAATGATGAAAATAATAAATTATAATAAGATTACTTTGGTGAAAAGATGATAACTTATAAGATTATGAAAAAATAAGTTGGGGTTGAACAACTTATTTTTTGGGGAGCTTATAAGCTCTTGGAGCTTATTTTCACAGTTTATAAGCTGTTGAAAAGCTTATTTTGCCAAACATTCCGCACCAACTTATAAGCTTCTAAACAGCTTATAAGCTCAGCCAAACACCCTCTTGGTGCTAAAGGAGATCTAATGACATAACTTGAACCAAACAAGTGATTAAATGAGTTAATCCCAAGAGTTATCTATGGTCATATAGTCAAATCTGTCTAAGTCTTCAATCGGAAGCAAAAGTAAACAAATTGTCAATTTCGAGCCTATTTACGTGACAATTGGCTCAAGAAAAAGAATATTCTAAGGTTGCATTCTCTTTGATGGAAAATTATCATGTGAAAAAGAGGATAAAAAAATATTTTGCCTTTAAATTTTCCCTTCTTTTCCATCCCCTTATCTAAGAAAAAGAACTTTACTCTTTCTTCCTCCTTCTTTTCACTCCAATGGAAGGATAATACTTTCACACCTTGCAAATGAGATAATATTATCCTTCCATTTGAGTGAAAAAGAGGAGGAAGAAAGAGTAAAACTCATTTTTTTTAGAGAAGAGATGGAAAAGAAGGAAAAATTTAAAGGGCAAATGTTCTCTTTTCCCTCATTTTCCTATGATAATTTATCCATCAAAGAGAACGGAGACTGAAAAATGGTATATGACAAAACGATTCCACTGCCTTACGATGCAAATGAGTTGAAAATGTGGCCATCCATGTATAATGCTTAGATATATTGTGTTATGAAATAAACAATAAATGTGTAGTGATATCATGCCATGGTTGTGAAACTATGAATCTCAAAATGCAAGTAACTTGTTTTCAAGCTTCGTGTACCAGCTGGAAAAGGAATACATCTCAAATTTTGTGGGATATCGAGAGAGTAATATATTTTTAGATATCGAATAATAATTTAATTACTTTATTCACTAAACCATTTACTACTATACTCAAACAAACTTCAAACTCATGTAAAGTACTATTTAGTTCCTGTATGAAATAGATAGCTAGCCCGGGAGACGTAGTCATACAAGTTTATTAATATAAAGAAGCATATTGTTCATAACTTCAGCTTCCACTATTTTCTTGTTATTAAATATATTTAATCTAATTAATTATATGTAGAGAATTGTTAGTCATGTAACAAATGATTTTTTATGGGTAAACAAATTAAATAAATAATTTATAAAAAAAAATCTCATGAGAATTGAAGACAAGCTAGTAATTGGAATGGCATCATTTAAACCTTGTAAGTTAAGCTCTTATGGAAAAAATCTCACGAAGAAAAAAGAGCACCATAAAGACTCCCCAAGTCCCCATGGTAGGACAAGAAGATATTAAATTTAGACCTTATGATCCAACTCTACCAAATCATACTGTATTAGGATTAGGATCTAGCGAGAATTGAATATTTTTACGTGAGAATCGAGAATGATGAATAAGATCATAAAATCGATAAACAAACGCATAAAATCAATGATCAAGAGATGAGCGAATAAGATAATTTTTTCGCCCATTGTAGAATTCAAAGCCATGTGCTTATTGGCTGATTTCTTGTGCATTGAATTTACTGAGTTGTGCACGCGACATTTATCATTTTATCTAGATCTTAAATCTCAGATATCCAAAATTAACTTTGAAAAGATATAAAATCTTTATCACATTTTAGTGGTCCTTATCTTTTTATCTTATGATCTCAAAGGTGTAAAAAGTGAAAAATACCCTCACATCAATCTTCATGGTAATATTATTCATAATTGAAGTAAAAACTCTACTAGACTACAAGATCATTAGTGTTTGAGTTCGTCGAAGGTGATCCAAAACTTATATATAAAAGATAAGCATACTAGACATTGGGCAATAGACATGATGACTTCAACACGATTCTTCACGTGTAGATTGAAATATTCGTTGGACTTCCACACGTGAACAAAACAAGTTCTCTTAAACATAAGAGATCTGCTCTGGTACCATATTACAAATTGATCAATCACCCCATTAAAAAAGCATTATATGAGAAGAGCTATCCAAACTTATATAAAAATTACATAACCATTACCAAATCGATGTAGGTAATTAAACAAATGAAATGGCTTCAAACATTCAGTCAATTTTTGCAGAAGATAACATTAATATTTAACCATCTCGTATCCGGCAATGATACACAAACACAAGATCGTAACAAATTATTATTATGTGAAGTATGAAAATTTAAATGAAAATTAACAATTATAAAATCGAAAAATGTAGATATAATATTGAAACTATATGCTGAAAAGAAAGTTGAATTTCCTTCTGAGTCGTGAGTCATGAACTCAATCATACAACAATTTTATCCTCAAAAAAATATGGGAAAGAACCAAAAAGTTAGGGTCCGAATAACTATTTAGCGACTGATGATGGATACAAAATACATAAACTTTTAACATGCATCGGTATATGAATTATAGTTTAGTGGCTTATCTGATAGACTATTTATCAAATCCAGATTGATACAAACATATAAATATATTAGACTACAGAATATTTAAGTCTCACTTCCCCAACTAAAATAAATAAATAAACAAACCGAAATTATGGTTACCAGGCCTTGTTCGATGTCTGAATCCTCAATAATTATCATTGTCAACTGAACCCAAATAAAATAGTAATGGTTTCTATAATTAGCAACAAAAAAACAAAACAAAATACAATGTGTATACATATAGATTCTTCACTACAACCAAGAACACAATGAAAGGAATCAAGCTAATGCGCCAACTCACTAATCACATATCCAATCCACCAAATAAGATGTCGAGGTGAATACCAAATTTTCACAAAGATCTATTTATTATGCTCAATAATATCGCAGCACACCATCGAAATTCCCTTTTTTCTTCTTTTCCACTGATATGACATTTATAATAAAATATCGGGTTATTAATTAGCAATTTCGTGTTAGTCGATAAGATCAAGCCGAGAATATGTCAAAACCATGAAAATGAAAGGCAATAAAGAAAAATAATTATTATAGTATTGGGCATTAGAAAAGATATAAAATTAATGACACTAACCTGCTGCGGGTCAGCCTCGGAGCTAGGTTCGGACTTTGTTCATGTATGTATTTAGACTTCAAATTCAAAGGATAAGAACGATTTCCACCCCCCACCCCCCACCCCCACCCCCCCAATCCACACACACCGCCTCCACTTCAAAACTTTCCAGACTCCACTTTTCTTTTTTTCCTTCCCATATAGCAATAACTTTCCTCTAGAAAACGCACGCACACACACAAACACAAACACACCACCATTTTCGAAATATACGAATTTACTCAGCAAGAAGAAAAAGCTCATAGCATTTTAGCACATAACACACACACTTTCTCTCTAGAAAAGAAAGAAAAAATCATTAAAGCTGGCGATTGAAAACCAAGAAACCCCTGTTTTTGAAGTCAAGCCTAAAAACAAGAGAATCATGGTAAGCTATTATTCACTCCTAAATCAATAATTGTGGGCATTTTGTTTGTTTTTTTTTGGTATTTTTGTTGAATATTGTTTATTGTGTGTGCAGGGAGGCGATGAGGAGGAGAACCGTTGGCCGCCATGGCTGAAGCCTCTGCTGAAGGAGCAATTCTTCGTTCAATGCAAATTCCACGCGGATTCTCACAAGAGCGAATGCAATATGTATTGCTTGGACTGTATGAATGGCGCTCTCTGCTCCCTCTGTTTATCCCACCACCGCGAACACCGCGCTATTCAGGTGAAAACCTTTCTCGATTGAAAAAGAAATAGAAATCCCCTTTTCGATTTCTTCATCCAGTTTTAGCAGCGTTGACTTGGCATTCGCCATTGCTGACTTAGCACATTTGATTGAATTGATCGCAGATAAGGAGATCATCGTACCACGACGTCATCAGAGTGAATGAAATCCAGAAATATCTGGACATCGGCTCTGTTCAAACATACATCATCAACAGCGCCAAGGTCGTGTTCTTGAACGAACGGCCGCAGCCGCGCCCCGGAAAAGGCGTCACCAACACCTGCGAAGTATGCGATCGCAGCCTCCTCGACTCCTTCCGCTTCTGCTCCCTCGGCTGCAAGGTTAATTCATTAATTTTTCATTTAGTCAATTATTTTCAGTTGCATTAATTTAATTAGGGTTAATTGATTGGAGAGTTGACTTAATGCATTCTTGCTGATTGAAATTCTCAGATTGTGGGGACATCGAAGAACTTCCTCAAGATTCGGAGGCGGTCGTCGCCGGAGAAGAAGGCGATGGCGATGGCGATGGCAATGGCGGCGGCGTCGGAGTCGGAGGACTCCTACAGCAGCAGCTCCAGCCACGGCCGGAGCGCCGCCAGGTTCCCGAGCTTCACGCCGTCGACGCCGCCGCGGACGGCGGCGAATCTCCGCTCTGCCAAGCGGAGAAAGGGTATTCCACATAGATCGCCCATGGGAGGCCTCATGATAGAAATATAGTGCTAAATTACATTACATATAATATTAACTTAACCTTATGAAGAAAACACTTTGTTTGTGTTACTAGTTTTTATAAAGGGGTTTCTGCCACATTGTATATAGAAGCAACTATTGTATAGAAATGTGAAATATAGACTTAGAGAAGAAAGAAATAAGACAATGTGTAAAGTTTAGTGTGGGAGTTTTATGAAAATATATACTTTGTTGTATTTGCATTATATTTTGTGATTGATCCAATCCACATTTTTAGTTACTAAGCTTCAAAATCAGTGTTGAAGTACTGAAATATTACAGGAAAATGGATCTTTTTTTGTAGGGCAACATGTGTTTGCATAGGAATGGTATGAGGTGACTAGAGTGATTGCATAGAAATTCGAGACTAGATGTCTATCTATTCATATAACATGAATAAAGAATTATGTAGTATTGTTGTGGCCGTAATTTCTATTTAAAAGTTTGTTGATTTGCACTCCTGAACAGGAAAATACTAATTCATGTCGTCTCTCACATGTTATGCTCGAAATCTCATTGTCCATGTTTAGAGAGAGAATAAGGTACATATTGAAGTTTTTGGGTGAGGTTTTAGGTCAAATAGAATAGGTCTAATCTTTAGGGAATAACTTTGACTTATAGAAAATGAGGATTGGTTGGGTCATTGGTTGTGCTTGACCCACTTTCATGCTTACACATGCCAAAACTCATACCACTAAAATGATAACAAATATACACAATATTAAATAGGGCGTTCTTATCCTTGTTAAAAGATTTATTTAAAGAAAAGGGGCAAAATTAAAAGAGGGGATTGTTGATATATTGAAATGCTAAATTTGGAGTGATGTAAATAGGTTATGCAGGTCGGAAACGGGCCCCACGGTGGGAAGAAAAAGTTAAAAATAATGGGGTGCGTTATGTGTCGAGAGGTGATTGGTGGGCGGAAAGCCAGGTGTCTTGATTCGCGGAATGGAGAGTTAGGCTCACGCTGTCCTCGGTTATAATTTAGTTTTCTTGGTGGAGGGGTTTTCCAAGTTGCGATTGTGGTGGGCCCACACTCATTTATTGCCGTTGATTTTATCTAATAATGCAGCAGATTGGAAAATGGAAATGGTTGGTTTACTTTTCATCAGCATCTCAAATTTCCATATGATTGGGTTCTACTACTTTGGTTGAATGTGTATATATGAACACACGCGTAGGCCTTGATTCCAATCCAATTAGATTTGCTTTTCTATGCATCGTGCTCATCACCTTACAAATACTTCATTTTGTTTATAATCTAATATGGGATATGATCAATCAAAGTTGTTCGAAATTACAAGATTTAGTACCAGAAGCTCAATTATGAGCTATATACCACACTAGTGAAATAATACATATAAGAATAGTCAAATAATATATATAAGAATAGTCGCGAATGAAGCCATGTTAAGTTGATTCCGTCGCCACTTGAAAATTCTCATTCAATACGGATGTCGTAGCATAACGGTCCGACATAGCGCCAACAACCAAAACTGAATCTAGGTAAAGAATAATATGATAACCACAGTTTTAATACACCAAATCAATCCAAAAATGCGATGCTACAAGTTCTCCACCTAGTAGAGAGGATGGACGAGTAATTAGCTTTGCAAACAATTGTCAGCACCCTTCAAGATGAGTCTCGAATCACTGCTCCTGCCCTAAATAGATTTTTCTCCAAGTCATCAGCCACATCTGCATCTGTAATACCTCGATATTACGTTACTAGGATTTACGTCTTAAAAATCATTAAATAGGATTTTGCATCTTAAAATTTTCTCTAATCCAACAATTCTTTGTTAATTTAGCCTCTTTTCTCTTTCTTAATTACTTCTTCTCTTTCTTCTTGAATTTAGATGCATCCTCTTCTTTATAGAAGAAATTTAGTTGTCTACATATGTCGACCTAGCGATAGAGTAGTTAATGCTCAAGCCTAATTATACCACAGTGCTTGAACTAGATATATGCTTTCTTATTTGATAATGATATTACATTATTAAAGATCATGTAGTTCTCGATAGTATGATTTTGAATGTACAATGTACATGTAACTTCAACTTTTTTGTTTTTATTTTACAAACAATAATAAGTTCAAGTTATGGAAATTATATCTCGAAGCATGAAAATTAAGACACATTGTAAGTTTGAGTTAAAAGTTGCTTATTATCTATATTATTTTTTTCTTGTTATATAAATTTTTCTTATGAATATTTAGAATTGTGATTATTCGAAACCCTCATAACGAAAATGTATGACTCTGTCTTGAGTAGTTATATGATCCTATCTTTTTTTCATATTAACTACAGGACTCAACCTTAGTCTCAACTATTTTAGTTCCACATGTCCTAGGACACAATTAATTACGTAAAATGAAGCGAAAAAGATTTCTTCATTAAATTTGAAAGTCCACTGCCATGTTTTATCCAAATTCCACTCTTCTTTCAACCATCTACAAAAAGGGAAAATTTAAGGGTTTACTTTCAGCCGCTTTCTTGGAAAAGTTGAATCACGAAGGAAAAAATATTGTTTATGTGCTTTATTATACATAAGTGTTTGTCAATAGAGGTATCGCAAGAAATTATATGTAAGTTACATGTTGGAAAATAATGCTATGGGATATTTTATGAAATAATCTTATTTGTTATTGATATAGTCAGATGTAGCAGGAGACGAAGGACTGTTCGGAGTCCCTGTGGGTTCAGCATTGGGATCGGAACCCTTTAAGTAATGATGACTCATGATCTGGACTATCCACAAAATGACAATAAGTCAATAATTCGTTTCAATTCCTAATATCAAGTTCTCGACTACTACCCAAATTCTCAAACTAACAAATCTAGTTTAATAATTTGTTTCAATTCCTAATACCAAGTTCTCGACTACTACCCAAATTCCCAAACCAACAAATCTAGTACAATAATTTGTTTCAATTCCTAATATCAAGTTTTCGAATACTACCAAACTCCTAAACCAACAAATCAAGTTCAATATTTTGTTTCAGTTTCTAATACCAGGTTCTCGACTACTACCCAAATTCCCAAACCAACAAATCAAATTCAATATTTCGTTTCAATTCCTAATACCAATTTCTCGACCACTACCCATATTTCCCTTTCCACCAAACCAAGACATTAACAAAACACCAATTTACCCTCCAATTCAACAAAACAACAATTTACCACCAAATCAACACCTCAAGAAACCAACAATTTAAACAACAAATCAAATTCATATATCCACCTCTCCCCCATCGGTGTCACAATTTAAACAATTAACTACAATTAACATACAATTTAACTACAATTAACATACAATTTAAACAATTCTAACATACAATTAACTACAACTAACATACAATTAACAAAAATTATCTAAAATTAAGTACAATTAACTAAAATTAACATACCTCTTGAGGTGGACGACGTAGTCGGCGGCAGGCAGCAGGCGGTGGCAGGGAGAGGAGAGAGAGAGGGTAGAGAGGGGAGAGAGGAGGCGACGGCGGGCGGTGGGCGGCGGCGTCAGAGAGGGAAGAGAGAACAGAGAGGGTAGAGAGGAGAGAAAGACGGATAGAGAGGAGAGACGGCGGCAGCGGCGGCGGATTAGGGCTAGATTTGTGTCACGACCCGACTACTTAATTACATCCTTAACTAAGTAATCAAGTCGTGGCTAACTTAATTCTTGACAACGAACTTTTAATTAAGAAAATTTATGGAAATTTTGGGGAAATTATTTGAAAAGAATGATGGAAAGGTTATGTAGAAATATTTAATTGAATATTTTTCAAAAATGAGAAGAAAATTTATTGAAAAGTAAAATGATGAATATTTCATAAAAATGATTATTTATCAAATATTTTGAAAATGAATAGTAATTTTGATAAAAATTTCGCCAGAGTTTCGTTTAGAAAATGCATAACCCCGAAATCAAATTATCTTCAACGGCGCTTCACCGTATTCTCCAACAACCAAAATCAACCAACCAGCCACCAAATCCATCATCAAACCAATTCAAATCATCATACTATTCAAAATTTCTCAAGCAATGAAAACAATAATAATTTCATCTCTAAACCATGTCATATTTCAAAATAATTGAACTCGGATAATTAAAAGAAATTAAATAAAATGCAGCAACGGAAAGTGTGGTTGAGTTATATGTATGAAGACATATAACTCTGGGCTTCGGCTCAGCACTGCACTCCATCTCCATCACCAGCTC
>JAYJMF010000030.1:681999-711067 GCA_036873715.1 Salvia sclarea
CACAAGTTTATATAAATACTATTTGAACCCCTAATCAGATACATATAGTCATATATAGTTATGGATATTCGCTTTTTTCTATTGGTAGACAAAACTAATGATTAATAATGTCATTTACAATTTTGTGTTGTAAATAATATTTTTTCTTAAATCAAGAATTAAACTGCTTTAAAATTTCATTTTTCAAAATCACAAACCCCAATATATAACTAAAAACCATAATATTAATAATAAAGAAGCAAAATGATTACAATAGTTTTTTAAAAAAAAATTAAAGAATTGTGGCATTTTAATTAATTATTTATAATAAAATGATATTTTCATTATAAATTTTTAAAATAATTGAATTAGTATATAATTTTTATAAAAATAAATTCTACAAATATTTCCGTGCATAGCACGATTGCGAATAATATTGGTAGTTTAATGCTCCCTACATCACCGAATAAGTCCAATTATGAATGATATTTTGTCCAGATAAATGTACATTTCGAACTTCGATAGTAAACTATTACAAAACTCTTCAATTTACCCTCATCATTTCTTACTTTTTCAATTTTTGTATCAGGACTTAACTTACACATTTCCGTAATATATCTAATATTATGTGATTATATGTGAGAATTGCCTCCTTTTTTTTGGGCACAAGATTTTAGGTGAGTAGTAAAGTAGTGTAAAGTGGTATAAAGTGATGATATAAATATATGGAATATTATTTAAAGTTGTGTGAATAATAAAGTGTCCAGAAAAGGAAACGAGTCAACTCTCGTAGGACACTCCGAAATGGAATACGAGACAACTCTCATGGGACAAAATTAATGGAATACGAGCCAACTGTCATGGGACGGAGAGAGTATTATTTTTGCATAGCAAAATATGATACTACTATTTATTTGAAGGCGAAACTATTTTCTAAATATGACACTTATTAGATGATCAATATTGTTTTAAACTTTAAGACAATCTTTTTGATAAAGCAGCCATTCTTTTCTGTAAGTAATCAACATTTATCATAGCCTCTCTGTCTCTTTATCATGATGGTGCTGGAGACGAGAATGCTCTATCATAACTTTCAAAATAATGAAAAGCTCTTTTCACCTACTATTTCATAATCACGTACTTGTGTATAACAACTCAACATTATCTTCCTTTTAATCACTTGAACTTCTTGCCTTCTTTTCAATTGATGCAACGAGGGCAATAAAGTTGGCCAACCATACAGTATTTTTTGTTTATCGTCCATTAATTATAATTGAAGAGTTTTTGCCGCCATCTTGCATACATATATAGATTTTTTTTTTGAGAAAAGAAAAATAATATTATTCATCCTTCTCTGGGATAAAAATTTCCTTCAACCACAAAGGAAAATTCGACGTCCACACAACCGTGGAAGAAATATAGTAATTAATTAATTATCAATAAACTCCCCCCCCCCCCTCCCCCCCAAAAAAAACAAATTGTAAATTAATAATCGACTATAATTAAGACATATTAATGAATCATAGCATATCAATACACTTTTGAGCGTCTGATAAAAAATAAAAATAAAAGAACTTGTGAGCGATGTATTAAGAAAAAAGTCTTATAAATTGAGCTCCGCTGCGTCATCATTATTACTAGTGATAATTGAAAGTATAATAAATTTGACAAGAAACAGAGGGGGTTAAAGAAGTTTTATTGGGTTGTACTGCTTTAAGGTGTATATAGTCTTAAGTAAAGCAATACCTAATGTATAGATGCGATGATGACAGTATATATAGATGTATCAAGATTCTATCTTGACTAACTAATTATAGGAGTAATTAAATAGTTGTTGGTTGATCAACTTTGAAGCTAGCTAGTCTTGTAATAATTGAGTTGATGAAGAAGATACAATAAAGTAGTCACCAACTTTTCATCCATATATTTCTCAACAACTCCTTTACAGCTGATCACCTTCAGCTCGGAATAATAATCATATAAATTAAGGTACATACATCATCAATATCATATATAAGTGGATTATATATGCATGCACCAGTAGCATACCAAAACAAGCCCACAATTATATATTAGAAAGGAGAAAGGAGAAAGAAGAAAGATGAAGATGGGAAATGAAATAGTGTTGATGATGTTGATAACAATGATAAGTAGTGGAGGAGTTTCAGGTGCAGTTTATACAGTTGGGGATTCGTCTGGTTGGTCTATGGGATCTGACTACTCCTCTTGGGCTACCGACAAGACCTTCAAACTCGGCGACACCCTTCGTATGTTCTTTTCAATTTGCCTCGAGAGATATATATATGCTTTAGTTTTCATATTAAACTATTTTCCATATATCTAATGTTGCCAACTTCACAACAAAATTCGCTTTTTAAGTCCATCACATTGTGATAAAAACAATATTTTGTTATTTTTTATGTGATATTGTAAAAATACTCATAGCATTGCCATTACGTACTTAATACTCCTAGTTAATAATGTTAGCATTTCAAATGGACATATTTTTTATTAAGGGAAAAGAGTACACAAAATTTGACAAATAGATGCTTAACCCTCTAGAATAGGACGGCATATAAAGCCAGAGCTAAAACTGTTGGTTGGCGATAAATTCAGATATTTCAAAATTGATTGATTATTAAAGTATAGTATCCCCTCTGTTTCCATTATCAATATATCTTGGTTCTTTGGCCCTGTGACAATGGTGTGGCCTACATAAAATCCATAACCTATGTACTTTCTGTGTACCATTTTTTACCAAAAAGAAAAACATGACATTATCGATGGAACTAATGAAAATGGAAAGCATGATAGTAATGAGACGAGTGATATATTGAAATGGATACTCATATATAGAAAAATATTAAAATTATTAAATTAATTATACATACTTTAATCCGTGAATAAAAATTTAGAATAGCACTCCCTCCGCCCTATTAGTAATGACACCTTACTTTTGGGCATGGAGAATAAGAAAGTAGTATTTTTGTACATAAAGTGGTGAAGCCCACTAAATTAACTAACTTTTTAAGGAAAATTTATTAAAGTACCTTTTATGGCATGTGTCATTACTAATGAGATGGTCTAAAATGACAATAATGTCATTACTAATGGGACGGGAGGAGTAATTTTTATTTTACTCATATGACATTGTTACATTTCCAAACTCATATCTATATTTGAAACTGATTTACCCAAAAAAGTGTAGATTTAAAACTTCGTAGTAGTGTAATCAAGTGTGGTTTCAAGTGAGATTTTTTTTTTAGTTACAAACAAGCACCTTTTATTATGAGAATTATTTACAAAATTTATAAGTTATTGTACTACGTAACATATATCAATGTGCATCCGTATTAAGAATTGAGACATTTGTTGAGTAATATCGATTGTGAATTCGCGATATACAATGTGAAGTTAATTTATTGCACCAAATGTATGTGAAGTTAATTCTGTATAGAAAAATAATAATCACTTGTATTATTATTACGATTTACTAGTAGTAGTGTGGAGAAATTGAGACATTGGGTTGTGCAGTATTCAAGTATGGATCTGGGCACACTCTTGATGAAGTGAGCGAAAATGACTACAAAACTTGTACCACCGGCAACTCTATTACCTCTGACAGCAGCGGCGCCACCTCCGTCACTCTCAAGACCCCCGGCACCCATTACTACATTTGCGGCATTCCCGGCCATTGCGGCGGCGGAATGAAGCTCGCCGTCACCGTAGCCGCCGCCTCAGCCTCGCCAACTGGAGGCAGCAAAGCATCCCCATCGGGAACTACAACTACTTCTCCACCATCCACCACCACCACCACCACCACTCCTGATTCCCCCACCGTCGACACCACTACTCCCACCGCCACTCAGCAGCCTTCCTCCTCCGCCGCGTTTGCTCCATCTGCGGCCGCCTTTTTCGCCTTTCTCTTTGCACTTCTCTAATCTTATTACTCTCTAGCCAGGATAGAGGCAGTGCTTATTATTTCTCTTCATTTCTACTCTTTATTTTCATTTGTATAATGTGGTGTGCTGCTGTTATCATTGCTACTATATATCATTTCTTTCTATTTAATTCTAATACATTTCACTTGTCATCCTTTCACGTTTTATATACAGTACCATTTCACATTTTATTAGTGTTTCCTAGCTACTCCATTTCTGTGTGAGAAAATTAATACTTATGAGAATAAATTAGAAAGGTACTTTGATATAACAAACGATTAAATTTACAAAGCAATACGCCTGAAATATAAGAATGCGGAGATAATCCAAGAATCAAAGAATCCGTAAATATATAATCAAATCAATCCCCCAAATGTAGAAATAAATCCATAAATAAATCAACAAAGATCTAAAGCCAAAAGGCAGCAGAGAACAAGACGAGGGCGGCAGATCCGGCGGCGGCGGCACGGGTAGCTGCACTGGGCGCCGGAGCAGAAACACCAGGGGCGGTGGCGATGGATGGAGGTGAAGCGGGAGATCCAGCTGGCACTTCGGTTGGAGGAGCAGGAGGAGAAGCGGTTGGAGACACAGACGAAGGCGGAGTTGCAACTTGCATCGGTGGAGCAGCCAATGGTGCGGCGGTAGGCGCAGCCTTGGGTGCCGCGGATGGGGACTCACCCAAACTGGATCTGCCCACCAATGCCAAAACTAGAACCACCATAACTATGGAGCACTTGCCCATTTTTTACTCAGTGGCAAAATCTAGAGAGAGTTAGAGAGGTAGATACTGATTTTGAAATTGAAATGAGGATGTGCTATATATACACAGATGGAGTATTACCTACAAAAACAGTGACAGATTTTTTTTTTTATGATTTTGTTGATTTCTTACATTTCGACTATTTCAAATTTAATGTGTTATCAACATTTTGAATTCAAAATTTTCGGGCGATTTCAGTAATAATTTAAATGCAATGATGGTTTCCTCTAAAGTTAAAGTGGCCATATAAATAAAAATTACTGTGGGGAGTGGGGGGAAACAAAAAAAAAATTGCAAATTTTTGGTGAACAAAAATTGTGGATAAATTGAAATTAGTGTGACTACAAATATAAAAAATTAGAATTTGATAGTATTTGAGACTACAAACAAATCCATGTGCAGTTGAAATGAAATGATTGAATGAGATGCCAATGCCATGCCATTGCCAGCTGCAGAATTTAGGGTTTTGTTTTTGGGTGGCAAAAGATGGAAGCGGCAGGGTATTTCATCCGACGGTTGAGATTGCGGCAGGTAGTGAGATTCTGTGAACGTTACAACATTATGAAATTGAAGGTTTACCGTTATGACTTATGACCAGGTTGGTGAGGGACACCACAGCCTCATGCTAGATTCCCACTCTGCTTAAATTTGCAATTTAAATAAATGAGCCGTTCAGATCATCACACGTGTAAAGTAGCTTAGCAATTTTGAATTTTTTTTTAAATTACGTTTTATCTATTTAATCTTTTTACTACTATTATTTTACTAACCATGCTTTTTTTTTTTAAAAGTAAAATGAGTACAAGGCTGTGGTGTCCCTCATTTTACTAACCATGCTTTCCACTATCCGTAGCAGCTAGCTCCATCTGGAGCTCTCTGCCACTTTTTGAAGTTCTGCAAGCTTCTGTTACTTTTTTCCTACAGCAGTAAGCTTCATCTGTGGAGCTCTTTGATTTTATTTTTTTAGATGTAATTCACAATATTTAAAATATTTTAATTTTATTTCATAATATTAAAATACTACTACATTTATTGAATACAATAATACTAAAAACTACATTAACCCCGAAACAAGCCCATATTTCTTCGATCAAATCGTCTTGGAGCTTTCCGTGAGCTCTTTGATTTCGAAGATCCACCTTCCTCTGCAAATACTCTTGGAAGGTCAGAGAGGCTCCTCCACTCGTACTCTCCTCGACTGTAGTGGACGATCCTTCCTCCGGACTCCAATTGGTTATAGAGTCGCCTTCGACCTGAACTATCATGTTATGCAAGATAATACAAGCATACATGATGTTCGATAACGACTCTTTGAACCAGGTCGCGCTGGCCTGCTGAGAATAGCCCAACGAGCTTTGAGGACGCCGAAGGCTCTTTCCACGTCCTTGCGTGCCGCTTCCTGTCTCGTCGCGAACAGAGCTCTCTTCGGGTCAGTCGGGCACGGGAGAGTCTTGACAAAGGTGGACCAAGATGGATAAATCCCATCGGCGAGATAATAGCGCATCTTTTATCGAGAGCCGTTGGCGTAAAACGTCACCACCGGGCTTTTCCCGTTAAGAAGCTCGTCGAACACATCCGACTGGTTGAGTACGTTGATGTCGTTGTTTGAGCCGGCAACATCGAAGAACGCGTGCCAAATCGACAGATCTTGATAAGCGACGGCTTCAAGGACAACCGTTGGGTGCCACTTCTTCTGGTTTGTGAACGCGGCTCTCCACACATTCGGGAAATTCTTCCATGGCCAATGCATGCAGTTGATGCTACCGACCATTCATGCATATGTAGAAGGCGGGCGCAGTCGGACATCATTGGCGTCCGTAAGAACTCCGGACCATATGCAGATATGAGAGCTCTGCAAAAGGTCTCCAGAGCAAGGCGACCCGTACTCTCGCCCATCCGGAGGTACTCGTCGAAGTGGTCGGCGCAGCCACCCGTTGCAAGTTGCCGCAACGCCATCGTGCACTTTTGCATCGCGGTGAACCCCAATCTTCCCGTGGCATCCGGGCGCTGCTGAAAGTACGGTTCCCGAGCCTCCAGCGTCTGCACGATGTTGTTGAATAGCCCTATCGTCATACAAAAGCGGCAGCGGAAGATGTCGTCTCCCCACATTGGCGCTTCGGCGAAGTAATCCTGGTGAAGACGCGCTTCACCAGTAAGGTGGTCACGATGTACGACCTCCTTTTTCTTCTTCTTCAGAGCGCCCTCGTCCGCCTCCGCCATCCGACGGTACATATGGCATCATGTAGAGAGCTGCCGTCTCGATGACTTGCCCGAACAAGGTGGTGGTGGTTTGGAATAAAAAATCGCTCGATTCTTTGAGCCTCTTTTGAAACTCGTCGTCACCCGACATATTTTTGATTGATTTGGAAGAAATGCAAGAGAAAAGGGGTGTGAAATGCAAGAGAAAAGAAATAAAAGAAGTGTAGAAAGTGGTGTGGAAAATGGGTAAAATAGGAGGTATTTATAAATTTAAAAATATGAAAATTAAAATTTCTCTAAAATTTGTGATTTTACAACCAATTTGTTCGGGAAGGAATTTATAAATTTAGCTTTTTTCAATAATGAAAACAAAATTCCGATTATCAACTGTTATAAAAACAATAATTCTGATTGCGGGCGATTAAACGGGTGGGAATGTAGGTCTTACAAATCCCCAAATATACCTAACCATACACAATTATTCCCACCATTACTGCGTGATACTACTATTTCACCCCCGCTTGAAATCCCCACGTGTTAAGCATGTGAATGTCACATGTACTCGCTGGCGGGTCCCACGTTTGAAACAAAAGATAAGTAATTACAAAAAGTCCATATTTATATTTTAATTATATTTACTCCCCAGAGAAAGGGTCAACTTCGTGTCGGGCGGTGGTGACGATTTGGACCCACCGGGTCGGGCCCAACCCGTTTTAGTTAGCTATGTAAAAATTCGAGTTTAATTCCTATATTATCGAATTTTTAAAATTTACCGATTATTAAAATACATTTGAAATCCGAATAAAATGGAATATTACAATTTTTTAATAAGAAAGTGTAGCGCAAATACCTCGAAAACATTGAAACTTTATACGTCTAATGTTTTATTTTGGGAATCCCAACATTGATATATTATATATTTGTTAATTTTATTATATTTATTTCATCAATGATATAGTATTCAAATGAGTTGACTCATAACAGTGTCACCATGAGTGTTCAAATTCATCATTCTTATAAAGATTTTATGAGTGGTTGCTTAAAAATCACACTCCTTGAATTTTCACTTGTTAAAATTTATGTTTGATTAATTAATCACTATATTTGCTACATGTTAGTATAGTTGCAAGTCGCCGGCTAATTCATGAGTCGAGAATAAATTTTGGAGTTAAACACATTAGAAGTGAAGTCAATTCACAATAGAGCTAAACAAAATTAAAAAAAATTTACATATATTTGGGATAAATCTCCAAATATTGTGGATCATCTTCTTACTACTCCATACATTTGTGACTAACAAAAGTTAACAAAATCGCCAATTATTAATACATATTTGTGCTCAAAATTTTAGTAATGACATCACTAATCATAAATATAACTTGTGTTGAACATGATTAATTATCAATACCCATTGATATGAGCAAAATTAACAAGGAAATTAATATATAATCAACACTTTTTACAGCTCATATGAAGCACAAGTTTGACCAGTAAAACACTGCAACAGTCAAAAGCAGATTAATTTTGCTCTTTCAAAATTTTACTAAAATTTACCCCATAAAAATATTTAAAAAAACCCTCTTTTTTGACTTTCACCACTCTTAAACATTTCTTTATTTCCACACAATTCACACATACATGAAAATTATTCCCTCATATTAATTGCAATTTTTTTTCTTATTCTTTTTTCCGTTTCTTTAACTTTTTTCCATCTCTTTCTTTACCTTTTCTCTTGAACAATCAAGATTTTCCTCGATTTGTTGATCTGCTTTCGCCTCAAAACTCGTTCTTTGCTGATCTCTACTCTCGGAAATATTGGGGGTGTGATGAGCTGCTTATGCCCGAAATTCTCTACCGAAACTTTTCAAGAATCGAATTTTGATGAGATGGGCTGCTCTGAATGGATAGGAATTCGCCTCTGACGGTCGAAATTCGCGTATATTGAGATATATATATAGGGTAGCTAGAGAATTTAGGTGGGTTTCTTTTTTCTCTCTTTTTCTTTTTGTTTGGGAGCGAGTTGAAAAATGGGGTGTTTTTCCTGCTGCGGATCATCGAAGGAGGAAGTAAATAATAGTGGCAATGGAGTGAAGGAAGTGTCAAAGAAGGATTCTGGTAAAGAGGGTTCAGCTGCTCAGTCCAATTCCAATGTAAATAGAGTGAATTCAGGTAACTCAATTTGCGCCATTGCTGTGTATGCTTTCTTGTTTGTGGTTCAAATTTTCAGTTGTGTGACGGTTGTTTCTATTTGTTTGAGAAAAAGGGGATTTTGGGTTTCTTGATCTGTGGGTTGTGGAGTTCTTGGTGATCTGGGTTGAGAATTGTGGCCTTGAAGCATAAGATAGTATTCATGGGTTCTAATCTTGCAATTCCGAGTTTGGTATTCCTGAATTTTGATTATTGTCGCTTTGTTTTGTTAGTGTGTGTCTGCTTTGAGAGAGATTGTGAGGAATTTTCCTATTTTTTCACTTTCGTTAGTGGCATTTTGTGACAGCTTAACTCGAATGCTTTACAAGAATGTATCTCTAATTGCATAAAGGGTAGAAGGTATATGAGTAGTCTAGATTAACTATTCATTGGAATCTTGGGCTTAGCTATGGGCAGTAATTGGTTTCTAAAGCTATGGGATAAGGCTGTGGATATATGATAAATTGCATTTTCTTGCTATTTTACAGTCGTATCAGGTGCATTGATTATTGAGTACTTTCATATTTGGCAGATAAGTCAAGGTCTCGGGCTGGTAATGATTCTAAGAAGGAAATGACGATTCCGAAGGAGCCAAATATAGCTGCACAGACATTCACATTTCGTGAGCTTGCTGCAGCGACAAAGAATTTCAGACCAGAGTCCTTGCTTGGTGAAGGTGGGTTTGGACGTGTTTACAGAGGTCGACTAGAAAGCACAGGACAGGTTGGCTACCTTAGTTGCATATATAATCCTAAACTCGACATATATCTTGCTTTGGGGTCTATGATAAATGTTGGTTTTTTCCCATGTTTTCACTCTTTGGTGAGTAATTATGATATAGTTATGACATATAGTTATCTTGTGCAGGACGTCGCTGTTAAACAGCTTGATAGGAATGGCCTTCAAGGAAATCGAGAGTTTCTGGTGGAGGTTCTCATGCTTAGCCTCTTGCACCATCCAAATCTTGTCAACTTGATTGGTTATTGTGCTGACGGTGACCAGCGTCTTCTAGTATATGAGTATATGCCACTGGGATCGCTAGAAGACCATTTACATGGTTAGTAATTCTGGAGAAACTGTGTTAGTTATCTGCAAAAGTTATCTTAAGATTTGGCATTAGTTTAGTCCATAAGTTTGATATCCTTTATTAGTTTTAACCATGTGTTTTAGTTGGACAATTGTTACTGCAAACAAAGAGAACTATCAAATTTTCATTGACTGTCTGTCTGTCTAGTTTCTCGTAAATAGCAGTATCATTAGTTATATTTGTAGGCAAACAGTACTGATATATAGGGCATGGTGCTGACTAGGCTGTTTCTTATTTTAACTTATGAGTGTTCATTTATTTGTAGTAAGTTACTAAGTCTGATATCCCACATTAACCGGCACCAGCCAAATAGAGTAGCAAGTAAGTAGAAATGACTCATCTAGCAACTTCGACGATTTTAGAAAAGTGAGGTTAAGTGTGAAGTTATTGCTTAATGAGAAATTGCATTAAGAGCTTTGCCCCTTTGCCCCTTCAATGGGTGTGATAAATTAGTCTACAGATTAGTTCTGTCCAAATCAAATTCAACTTTGGTTCATAATATTATTTATTTAGGACTGAAGATTTTGTTCACCTTTAGGTCTGATATCCAATAATGCTCCAATATAATATACATATTGATCTTGGCAAATACTGTAGGAATTGTCCTATTGAAACTGGTAAAACATATGCTTCGACCATGAAGTTTGCTATAAGCACGTGGTTCATTCTTGATTACCCTTATATATATATATATAAATTCAAATCTTTAATATTTAGTATGGATTTGAAACTATCTCCCAATCTTTCAGCCCAATACAACTTCGCATCCTGGTTCAAATCTGATGGCATCAACATGAGATATGACTTCAGATATTCTTGTTCCGATTCAGTATCTTTGTGTTTGGCAACATAGTTATTTGCATGACTTGTGAAATCGTACCATTTATATCCACTATTATTTGGAAATCTCAGTTCATGCATAGATATCTAACTAGTTTTGTATTAAGAAAAGGTCAGAAGTTAGCTGGTGGCCTAAGATACTGCATTGTAGGTCCTCTATCATTGTAGGAAAAAGTCAGAAGTTAGGTGGCCTAAGATATCTTAGTGTCGGCCTCATGTAAACACTAAGTGTTCACATATGAATTACATCTATAACTGCCACTTACTTTCAAATACCTTAGTACACAAAGGAATTTGTAGTTTGGTTCATTAATGTTTCACACAATTGATAGGCTAGGGAGGTATATGAAGAGACGGTGATAATTTTTCCCCATTAGAGATTTTACCCTGATAACCAGATTTTAGGTAGTTCGACTTTCACATGAACTGGGATCTTAGGTA
Organism: Salvia sclarea; assembly: GCA_036873715.1. Classification (NCBI taxonomy): domain Eukaryota; kingdom Viridiplantae; phylum Streptophyta; class Magnoliopsida; order Lamiales; family Lamiaceae; genus Salvia; species Salvia sclarea. The sequence continues at coordinate 693,434 of JAYJMF010000030.1, forward strand.
ATTTGACAATAGTAGTTTAATTTGTGATTGATCGTCACACCACCAATGACTGTTTATCCTCTGTTGTTAGCAAATATTCTTTTGCTATGCCTTTCACAGACCTACAAACATCAATAGAACTTGCGGAGTTAAAATCAATACGATTACAAATCATTAGCCAGTTTCTTGAACTTGCTTGTTCATAGAATTGCTCTATATTGTGCACTGTTTTTAGCTTATGAGTCCATGATGTAATTTGTCCTAATATATGCTAGTTTATTTGCCAATAAGCATATATATATATATATATATATATTTTTTTTGTATTTTAATGTGTTAAAAATAAGATTTGATCTGTTAAAAATTTGGAGGGGAAGATCTTTGCTATTCATAGTAGTCTATCCTGAGTTAAATCAACATCATGGAACATATACTTAAAATATATTTGAGTTAGTTAGCATTTGGACCTCACAGATACATAGATTCTAGCAACTTCATTACTTTTTTGTTATACTTGTCTAATCTAATCATAGATTATAATTGAAGTGGCAGAACAATTATTATGTTACTAACAAATTTTCAATCAGAACCAAGAATTAAATGTTATCCAACTCTGCATTACTTCCATGAGCCCCTTATCTTGTTATCCAGAATTTTTCCTCATAGCTGAATGTTGAAGTTTATGCTGCTCCCGACTTTTGTACCTATTATAACCACCTCAAATACACACATCAAAGATAATAACAATAAATAACCGTAGAGTAGAAATATAGTAAATTGTAAATAGGAACTACACCGAGGTATGCAGGTATTCTGTTAAAAAATTTATGCAGCTTCTGACTTTTGTGTCTCGTTTCTTACATTAGTTATCAAAACCTTTATTTATTTACTAACCTGGTTAGTATAATATTTCTATGTAGATCTTCCACCAGATAAAGAGCCGTTGGACTGGAATACAAGGATGAAGATTGCTGCCGGTGCAGCAAAGGGGTTAGAATACTTGCATGACAAAGCGAATCCACCGGTCATATACAGAGACTTGAAATCTTCTAACATTCTTCTTGATGACGGATACTTCCCTAAGTTGTCTGATTTCGGGCTTGCCAAACTAGGCCCTGTCGGCGACAAAACTCACGTCTCTACGAGGGTGATGGGGACGTACGGTTATTGTGCCCCAGAATATGCTATGACCGGTCAGCTCACCCTAAAATCAGACGTCTACAGCTTCGGAGTCGTCTTTCTCGAAATCATCACGGGGCGAAAGGCTATCGACAACATGAGGAGTGCCGGGGAGCATAATCTCGTGGCATGGGTACGTGATTTCAAATGTCATTTTTTTTCTGCAATATACTCGATTCTCATTGTGAAATGGAAACCGCAGGCAAGGCCACTTTTCAAGGACCGGAGAAAGTTCCCGAAAATGGCTGATCCTCTCCTGCAAGGGCGCTACCCGATGCGCGGGCTCTATCAGGCGCTAGCGGTGGCGGCCATGTGCTTGCAAGAGCAAGCTGCGACGAGGCCTCTAATCGGCGACGTCGTCACTGCTCTGACATATCTGGCGTCGCAGAGTTACGACCCTAACGCGCCCGCGTCGCAGAGCAGAGGAGGCTCGTCTACGCCGAGGCACAACCGGAGGAACATATCCGACGCGGACAGCCTGGACTCACCTTCCGCGCACAAGAACTCCCCTGATTTCAGGAAGAGGGACTCGGTCGGAGACTTCAACGCTGGATCAGATTTGCGAGGGATCGAGACGGGGGCAGGGTCAGGCCGGAGATGGGGAGCGGACGAGGGGGACCGCCCGGACTCGCAACGGGGGAGCCCTGCCAGCGCAGGGAGAAAGAACCGGGACCTAGACAGAGAGCGGGCTGTTGCTGCTGCCAAAGTGTGGGGGGAGAACTGGAGGGAGAAGAAGCGGACGAACGCCCCGGGCGACGACACGTGTGAATAGACCAGGTATGAGTGGCATCTCTTTGACTGAAAATGATTTCGTGGCGGTGGGCGTTTGGCCGAGTATTGTCGGGAACGCGATAGGGCGAGTTTATAGTTGGATGGAAGGCTACAATATATTGATGAGCCTTTGTGGGTTTTTTCGTGTATGAGATGGGAATGGAATTGGAATTGGAATTGTAGTATGGTTGTATGAAAAAATGTTGGTTGATTCGATTATGTTTAGCTATAGGGAGAAGAAGAATGTTTGTTGTCTAAATCGTTTTTTTGCTCTCATGATTTGGTCTGTGTTGCATCAAGGTTAAAAATGTCCAATCTTGTCTTGTCCACAATATGTCAATGTGAGTTGAGTCGCGCTTTTCGGCTTATGGAAAGATTTGTGTTCATCATTTCATAATGTCTTTTTCGAATTGACATTTCTGCCCCTCATTGCCCTCTCACATTTCAGTTGCTTTAACTTGGTAATTGGTAAATACATTAACTATGCATCTCTCACGGCTCAATTGATAATAAATATACAATTGTCATCATCATGATATCAATATTACATTTAAAAAAGATGTATTACATTGTTTGATAGGAGATACTATAATGTTCTTAATTAAATTTTCTATTCATTAAGAACAAATTGTTATGCACAAAATACCACCAAACGTTATAAGAGAATGTGTCATTGTGTATTGAAACAAACAAAATATTAGAACACCACAAGTATATAGTATATTGTTATCATGTATAGCAAACAAGCCCTTGATACAACATAAAATCTCCATCATAATTTGAGAAATTTTCTTTAGCTAATAATAATACATAATAATAGCAGTTAGTGGGTTGACGAGGCTCCATTTTGACACAGTTAATGGATCATCACCTCGTATACATGTAATTCTGAATTTGTACAACTAATGCCATCTATCATTAAGGAATACAACATTCCGCCAAAAACTAAGGCAAAAAAACATAGCTGTTTTTCCCATCCCCCTTTTGATCTATCATTTCCTCTTCTTTCCCTAGCAAAAGTTCGGAGAAAATGAGTCATCGACGTGTAATAATTATAATATTCAGCAATGGTCAGAATATATCGTAATAAACATACCGAGCCCACATAGTCGTCCATCAAGGATTGCTTTCGCTTTTTCATGGTCGATGGAGGGCTCTCTGCTGCCTGTCTAGCAGCAGAACGCTTGGATGGTGTCGCGTTTTGCTGAGATTAAAGAAGAGAATTGCAGATATAATGAGACAAAATTGAAAAGTTGTTTCTAATGGTTTTGTTTCTCCAAGATTGAAGAAGTGCAGCAGGTGTACCTTGGCTAGTTTCTTCTCTTTACGCGCCTGCCTCTCTCTTTCATCATATTCCTGGTTTTCCCTCTCCACCAGTCTAATTAGTGTATCGCATCTCCTTGCGAGTTCTTGCGTGGTGCGAGACTTTATAAACCAGTCGAAGCGAAACAATGGTGAAGTACGGAAGGCTGCCTTTAGCTCATCCCAGTTACCATATCCAAGCTTATGAACCATGCATATCTGATAAGAAGAATAATTCACCAGTTATTAAGGAAATAATTCACAAGAGATTCAACTTATTCAAAGAGTCGAGATGATTATTCATAGTCTAACCATGAAACGATCGCATTCTTCATTGTACAACTTCCCCTTGTTCTGTCCATACTGGATCTTCAGTTCCAGCCAAGGGTTTTTGTAGCGATCTAGTTTCTTCCCGATGGCTTTCATGATCTCATCTTTCCGTGATATCCTGGCCTCTCCTCTTTCAATGCTTTTAATGATCCTATCATAATCTGAAGAAACATATCCACAATTTATTATTATGCATTTATGCTTTCACATGCAGCAAAAGAACTATATAAAAGTGACATGAGATATATATACAAGCTCTGATGAGAACCTAACCAGTCATTGCATTTATGAAACCGATCTAAGATATAGACTAACAAAAGCTGAAACCTCAATGCTTACCATTCAATTCCTTATATCTATCCTTGAAAACTTTAGCATATCTTTCAACTTCTTCCTCTGTTTTTCCTTCCATTTCAGAAGCAATACCCCTGATATCGTTTCGACCATACTTCTCACAGGCCCTGATGAAAGTGTTAAAGTCTCTTCTGCTCCAGGTTGAAAATCCCTAAATACCAAACCAAAATAAATTAATAAAAGAAACAGGTAAAGGTCAAGCAAAATTAAGTTAAAAACTCACTTCTTCCAGCAATCGCTCCTTCTCTTCCTGCTCCTCAGCAGTCAGTGGGTCTCCCACATCTACGTAGAAGAAATATAATCAACGCCTAATTCAGGTTAAGCAATATCATGGCATTCTCAAGAAAGAACATACCTTCTTGTTCGTCCACATCTATGGTATCTTTAACTTGATTCCGTTGATGTGTTTGCTGAATTTAAAAGACAAAGTAAGACAGTGATCACAAGCATATAGGTATCAAGGAGTCTCGAGAGTAAGCTGGACACGCACCATAAGATAACGCACTTCTTTCTCGTACAGCTCACTAAGACGCTGTGTGTTGAAGAACTGGAAATCGTGCCTGACAAAAAGTGACATGAGTAAACGTGCCTAAATTTTAAAAGTAATTAACAGGTAGAACAAATGAAATCACTTACAATTGTGGCATGCGAGGAATTCGAGGCTCCTTAGGCCTAGCAGGACCACTTTGACGCATTGTCTGCTTGAAGTACTCGGATTCTGAGTAACTTCAGATAAAAAAAAATTACCTACATCAGTCTAACTGACAATAAATTGACACTTGAGTATGTAGATTGTAGAGATTGAAGAAACATACTTCCGTTTCCTCTCTCTTTTTGGGGGTTCAATCCAATTATCGCTGACAAGTTTCTTGAAATCAAACTTACTTTCATCCTTCACCAAGATAAAAAAAAATACAAATGAGTTGGAGGCGAGAAAAACATAAGAGTGTAAAAGCAGCAATAAGCACAGCATCCATACCTTTTCATCATCGAAATCATACAAATCAGCAGCTGGAGAAAGTCCATAGCCAATGTTAGTCAATCAAACAATAAAAGGAACAAACTCATAAGAGGTCAAGAATAAGAAACATACTGTCATCCATTTTGAATTTGATGGCATCTTCAGTAAATTTTTTCATCTTGGCATCGAGTTCAGCTGTAGCTTCTTCTCCCTTGGCAATGATTCGATCTATATCCTCATCTGTGATCGTGCTATCTTTGGAGCTGAAAACCATTTCAGCACCAAACCTTACCATTTGCAACAGCTCATCCTTATTAACAGCTGCATAACAGAAAATTAAATTAAATAAGTAAATCACACCAAATCAATAATGCCAGCAAAGAAGCAATGTTAATGGACTCAAATGACTCACTCTTTTGTTCTGCTAGTCTGCCTTGCTGGATAACCAATGCATCAAGAGCAAGCTTCTTATATGCCCTTTCAATAACTTTTTCCTCGATTGTGTACTACATAATATCAAATGATAAGTCATAAAAACACTGTACTGAGCACTTGATATAACTTTCAACAGTTATGACAAGACAAACCTCAGTGCAAAACCGGAATACTTGAACCTCTTTCTTCTGTCCTATCCTATGAGCTCGATCCTGAGCTTGTAAATCAACCTGTGGGTTCCTGCAAACCATGGGAGACTAGAATTGAAATTTGAAATACCAACTGAATAGCCTTCAGAAAATAAAAGAAGTGGAAAAGCAAACTCTTACCAATCACTATCATAAAGAATGACAACATCTGCAGTCGCAAGATTGATACCAAGACCTCCAGCTCTAGTTGACAGCAGAAAGACAAATTTCTCACTTCCTGGTTTGTTAAAGCCTTCAATCGACGCGTCTCGATCTTCTCCACCGGTGTTTCCATCAATTCGGCAATAGAGGTACCCACGAAACATCAAGTAATCCTCAAGAATGTCTAGCAGCCTTGTCATCTGATGTATGGAATAAAAAGTTTAATGCACTGTAGGGAATCCAAAAGGAAAAGGGGACACTGAAAGTAGTCAGTAATCATTCCAACCTGGGAAAATATCAAAACTCTAGAATCACGCTCCTTTAATTTTGGGAGCAACTTATCGAGAAGAACCATCTTGCCTGCAATCACAACGAAAAGAAAACTGTAAAACTAAACAAAGGTGAGAAAGGAGAACCCAAAATAGAACATATAATGCTTTTTTTTCTCATTGATCTTCTAGGAGCCTTACCCGCATTTTCAATGAGATGTTCTCCTGTGGTATAAGGTGGGCCAGGCTCGGCACCTTGAAACAAATATGGATGATTACAACATTTTCGGAGCTGCATGGCTATATTAAGAAGGCGTTTGCGTTCTCCACCAGAATTTACCACCTCAAAATCTTTCTGTAGCAATGCCTTGTAGTATTGCTTTTGCATTTGGGACATACCAACTTTAAGAATAGTTTCCTTCTTGGGAGGTAAACCTTTCTCAACATCAGATTTCAACCTTCTAAGAAGGAAGGGACGGAGAACCTGGTGTATCACCAAAAGGACAAAAATGGCAGATTCAGTCATATGAATAAAATAATCTCACAAGTGCCTATCAAGAACTTTAATGGAATCTAATTTTAAGATCTTCTGTACCCAAGGAAACAGCCAATAGCATAAATATTTTCACTATACAAGTAAAAATAGAAGTTGCATAACTGCTTCATGATGTAATACAACAATTTATAATGTTTGTATTTAAGAGTATCCAATGTATAGATCTGAAATGCTTATGTGAACTGATCAGCTTATGACTGTCATGCACTTTTTAATTTCTTATCAAAAAAAGAATATCATTTTTTGTCATAAAGAAATTATCTTTGCAATAATAGAACAATTCTATACCTTGTGAAGTTGTTGGACAACTTCATGTTCATCATTTTCACCAGAAATTTGGAACCACTCATCAAACGTCTCTGCAGAGCTAAATATTTCTGGAAGCAAAAAGTTGAGGAGAGCCCAGAGTTCATGAAGATTATTCTGCATAAATGTGAAAGCATTAGACAAACATAAAAGTAATATAATAGTATTATTCACATCTCATATGACATACTTACAGAGCCAATAAAAATCCCAAACAAAAATACTTTCATAGGACCAAATTCAAGAGTTATAAGTTCCTCACAGGTACCCTCAAACTAATTGGATATCAAATTACATCTCCCAAAAGATAACATGATAATATAACTCACTTAAAATTTTGAACTCTACTAGTGAACTAGTTATTGTAGAGTTCATAACAAATGTCACAGAGAACTTCGAAATAACTGCAACACAAAAAATTATTACCTGAAGTGGTGTCCCAGTAATAAGAAGTCGATAGTTAGTATTGTAGAGCCTCATTGTTTTTGAGAGAAGGGAATTCTCATTCTTGATTCTGTGAGCTTCATCAATAATGATATAGCGCCAACTAAATCTTCGCAATGATGTCTTCTCTTTGATGGCCATCTCAAAACTTGTAACACAAACATCAAACTTGCCAGCAACAAGCAACTCTTCCCGAATATACCTCTAGAAAATGTCAAAATAGGATTTTTAAAATCAAAACCAGTAGAAATACAGATCTTGGAAAACAGTATCTAAAATTGGTATGCAGGCTTACCCTTTCCTCAGGATTACCAAGAAACTTTACAGCACGCAACACTGGGCAAAACCTTTTGATTTCATTCATCCAATTTCCAAGTGTGGATTTTGGAGCAACAACCATGTGAGGGCCTGTAATTCCTCTGAACTCGTGCAAGTAACCCATCAAGGAAATTGTTTGCAAAGTTTTACCAAGACCCTAAATTTAATACAACAAACTAACGTGAATACAAGAAACCAAATTATCAATAAGAGGGGAAAAGATGCACAAATATGTTGGAAATACAACTACACCCCATACATACCATTTCATCAGCAAGTATCCCATTAATGCCATTCTCATACAACCGAATCAGCCAATTTAAACCAGCTAGCTGGTAATCCCTCATCTTTCCCTGAATACCTGTAAATAAAGGTATAAAATTTATATAGGACATTATACCAGTTGTGTAAAAACATTAAAAGGGACCAATACAAGTACATACTTGTTGCCAAATAAAAAATTAATGGAGTAGATAATAAACATAGGATCATGAAATTTTACATATCAGTGAACCATTCTAGAAGCCAACATTGTAACTAATATTATGGTAGAACCACTCCATAACAAAGAAAAGAGGAAGACAAAAGAAAATCTTACAAGAGGGCTGCACCAATAATCTAGTGTTTCCAGTCCCAATAAGAGCATCCTCTTCCTCTTTGAGACACTCTTCATCTTCTTCCTCTTCAGTTATCTTCGATGCATGGCGGCCCCTAAAAGATGCAATTGGAGAGCACAAGAAACATAAGATTTACTTTAGACCCGCAACTAGCTTGCTACAGATGATGAGTGCTTTAACAACATGAATATCCCGTTCCAGTTCATCTGCTACTGACCTCTGCCCCCATGCAAAAATAAATCACACGACAACTTTTTGAAAGACTTCCAGAAAGCCCAATCCCCTTTACCTTCCTAGTGCCTACCAGCTAGGTGTAATGACTAATGCAAAATAAATTATCAAAAGAAGAAGAGATGGTTTTCTACTGAAAACTCATAGCACCATCAGAACCCATCTCAACTCTAGGCTGATCAACAATGTGAAAGCATGTAAGCAATATACAGAACATGTGGATCTATCAAGAGCTTAGAAAAACTCGATCATTTTGAAGAGTTATGCACCCGAACTAAATTGTGCAACAAACTTTTTTGCAAGAAATCCTCATTATTATTGGCAACGACAGAACACATTGAGATGCTTGCACCTCCAAAGAAAATGGTGATACAAAAGTATCAACCTATGCAGCCATATGGAAAGGTAACCAAGTCAAAATGGCACTACCCACCTCCCTTTTCCCTTCTTCTGAGGAACAGACTGATCACCCTTGGCAAAATGAGCAAATAACTCTGTTTGCTGTAAGAGATAGTTCAAACGACCCTTTCCTTTGTTGTTCTGCCAAGGTAGACAAAAAAAATCATATATCTATCCAAGAAGATAGCACAATGTATACGTCAAGTATCAATTCATATTCAGAAACACACCATGTCAGCCTCAATAGCAGCATTCTGGACATCAAGTATTTCTTGTATTTTCTGCTTTTTTACCCGCTGCATTTCTTTCAGCCTCGCTCTTTCACGCTTTGAAATTTCATTCGCAACAACATCCTCTTCCTGAAACCACAAACAAGACAATATCTTCAGCCAAGCCTAATTGATCGCTCTAAATAGCATCATAGACAGCATACAACATAAAATTACAGTGTAGCTCCTAAAACCAAAACTTAACTATATCTTAATAGAAGAAACACAATTATACTGTTTAAGATACTAATTATCTATTTTTTTAGTGTTTCGAAAAATTCCCCAAATTCAAACAAATTGTAAGAAGAACAAATCAAACTGATTGCTATAACTACTAAACTCTTCCCCACCCCGTTTCCACGTTCTTAATAACTAAACAATTCACTGTCCCAACTCATAAAATCATAAAATAACTGAACACTGGCAACTCACCAAATCAAAGAGAAAACAATCTTATCCAACTCAAACCCACAAAAAATGAAGGAAAAAAAAAACCACAAATCAACTACAAACCGGACACAGATCCGTCGAGCTACGCCGAGCAGCAGCAAAACAACAACCGATTGTACAAAATTAAGTAGCTCAAATTCAAATTAACTAAAACCTCAATGTCGTCGTCGTCCTCAGCAGCGGCGTTGGGCGCATCCTCGTCGTCGGAGTCCTGGGCGGCGGTGCGAGCCACCGCCTCGAGCTCGTCGTCGTCGACGTCCTCCTCGTCGTTGACCTGGTCCTTGACCACCTCCTCCTCCGCCGAGGAGCTAGTCATGGAGTCGTCGGAGGAGTCCTTCGCGCGCGAGGGTTTCGCCATTTTTTCGAGGGTTTCCTTTCTGCAATTCACCTCCGCTTCGAACAGTAGTAGAGCTTTGCGGTTTGGGGGAAAAAGCGGAGACAATATTAAATTCGAGAAAGAAAAAAATTGAAATGGAAGCCGACCAATTGGGGTTAGCGGATTGGGTTTTTATAGCCCCGCCCCAAAATGGTTTGGATTTTTATTTTGTTGGATATTTCCCGCCATTTGTTGGAGCGGTGAAAAAATAGATAATGCCAAGTTCCCGCCACTGGGTTGGGCTAGTGGGCTTTGGAATTTTTATTTGAGTTTTACATATACAATAAGAAGTTCCTTAGCAATCAGTTTCTTTTTTTATTTTCTTTTTGCTTATCATTTAAACCACGGTCGGAAAAAAATTGATAGACAGATAATTTAGAAGAAAACTGATTTTTGAAAAAATTACATGTGGGATTAAAAATGGTTGGGGTGTTAAAGTTATGGTTATATTGATTTAAAAGTTCTGAATGGATTTGAACCTATGCAAATAATATATATAGAACAATTGATATGTGTAGGTTCATCTCATATAAAAAATGATATTCAAATTATGGATTTTTTTTTCACTCAATACCTCTTTTATAGTGCTCCAATGCTATCGATTTATTAGTTTGTATGTGTATGATTTTCGGAAGGAATTTTCAATAATCAATCCGTTTGATTTGAATGAATGGTTGAGAGTTGCAACCTCTCAAATGTTGAATTGTTGAGATAGTTGTATGCTTGAATTTTTCATATAAAAAATATTATAATCGACCTAGAATCAAGTCAAGTCAATTCATACATGTACCCATTTTTTGAAATACTCCAAAAAATATTTATGGAATGATTGAACTAAAACAATCAGAAAAATAGCAACAACAACTCAAAAGAAAAAAGGAAAAAAAAATAATGGAAAAAAAAGTTGTAATTGCAAACGCCAATCTTTTCAATTGGGCTTTGCTCTTTCTACAAAAGCCCAAATTAAGAGCCCAAAAACACCCGTCACCGCATCACGTGTCGTGCACGCGTAAAATATTGCGTGATTCATCATTTTTTCCGTAGTCATTAAAGTCCTATCCAGACAAAATATGTCGTTTTCAAGCAACATGCCAATTTTACGGTTTCACCCCCCACAAAACATCAAAGTCCCTCGCACTCTCCGGGGCAATTTCGGCAAAGCAACTAATATTTTGTATTTTTCAAAGGGGGCCCACCTTTTGCATTCAACTTGCACGAAATCATCAAATATATCCACAAGCCCTAAATCAATTGCATCAAAACCCCTTTTCGACGTCGTTTCGCGCCCTCCCAGCTCCACTTTGCACCCTTCCACCGGCGCTGGAAAACGACTTTCCCCTTTCCCAATTGGGGCGCGCAATTCGATTTTGGGAACTTTTAATTAGGTCGATTGCTTGCAGATTTTGTTTTACTTCAATTATTATTGAAGTCAAATTTAACTTTTTGAATTTAATCTGAGTTTAATTTTTTTTTTCATTTATTGGTTACTTGTGCAGGGCATGGAAAGAAGAAAATGGTTGATTATTGCAATTCTCGTTTGCTCGATGACCGTCTCATCATGTAGAGGTACTCCTTTATTTAGTTTTAGCTGTGAATTCGTAAATAGAATGGCAATTTACTAATTTTTTGGTAATTGTGGAAGTAGATTAGCTTCGTTGCAAGAATTCTTTTTGAATGGACTTTGGAGTGTTAGTAGAGAGATTTTGAAATTATTTTGTCGTTTTATATATGATCTTGGCAATATCTTTGGGTTCTTGCTTGCAAAAATAGAATAATTTTGCTGAGTTTTTGTTGACCAAGTAGTTAAGATTTTAGGATGAGTAGTTGAATGAATTTATTACTTGAAGCCAATGGTTTTGGGTTGATTTATATATCTTGATCTTGAATATGGAGATTTACCTTTTGTTGTGTTTTCTCATTGTATGTTTGATTGCAGAACTCAAGGTGACAGTCAAGCATAAGCATAGGCATATAGGGGACGTGCCAAAGTACAATCATACTCTAGCAACAATTTTGGTGCAATATGCTTCTGCTGTAAGATATAGCTGGAAATGTGTTATCTAGTTGGTTAGATTGACAATTTGTCGTTTTCGGACCAAATTATTCAGATGAAAGTAGTGTGTTAGACTGCTTCTGTCAGTGATTTATAAGGAGGATTGTTTGAAACAATTTTCAGGAGTTAATATATTTGGGTTCAATTGTGATATCTAAACTCTTTAGAGATCAATTAATAACTAATACACTTGCAGGTATATATGTCGGACTTGACTGAGTTGTTTACATGGACTTGCTCGAGATGTAATGGTGTAACCGAGGTAGCATCGCTAGTTGAATAAGCCCTTTTATTAGCTCACTTTACCTGATAATGAATGTTGATTCACTTATTCTTGGATCCAGGGCTTTGAAATTATTGAGCTGATTGTTGATGTGAAATGGTGCCTTCAGGTTTGTATATGAGTCCTCTTACTTGCTTAATTTTCTTTATCTAATTCTCTTGAGTCTGTAAAAAGCTTTTTGTCTCTGTTTTGATCAATTTTATTCAAAGAAGCTCTCTAATACGGCATTGTTTATTTATGTGACAGGGATTTGTTGGTTTTGCAGCTAATCTCAATTCCGTTGTGATTGCATTCAGGGGAACCCAGGAAACTAGGTTTGCTCTTTCTTCTTTAGCCTTTAGCTTTGTTGTGTTCCATCACCTTCATGACTTCTTATTCTACCTCTGTATGCTGTTGAAATTAGTTGGAGCTACTTAAAAATGATGGAAATTATCACGCATCTGTGACTTTCCTTTATCTGAATTATCAAACTGATCTTAAGAACCGCACAAAATTGTTTTACTACCGTTGCAGTATTCAGAATTGGGTGGAAGATTTGTTCTGGAAGCAACTCGATATCAATTACCCTGGAGTAGATGGTGCAATGGTGTGTTCCATCGACTCTTGTCGTTTCTGTTTTCTTTATGAAATATTTTTTATGCTTCTAGAATTTGACTCATCTTCCGTTGCTTCAGGTTCATCATGGTTTTTATAATGCTTATAATGACTCTTCAATACGCCCTGGAGTTCTAACTGCTGTTCAAATGGCAAAGGAGCTATATGGAGACACTGACATCATGGTAACTGGGCACTCAATGGGAGGAGCAATGGCTGCTTTATGCGGACTTGATCTCCGGGTAATACTCCAAAAAACCTTGATTGTCTTTCATGATTAGCATGTATTTGGCTTTTGGCTTTTACATTAAGGCTGCTATTTTTATTTTCTTCTCCTATGGGAATTATGCTCTGAAATTCTTTGTCCTTTGTTCAGCTTACTCTTGGAGAGAAGCAGAAAGTCAAGGTGATAACGTTTGGGCAACCTAGGATTGGAAATGCTGTTTTTGCTTCCTACTATAACCAAATTGTGCCGGATACCTTTCGTATCACTCATGGAAATGATATGGTGCCTCATTTGCCCCCCTACTACTATTATTTCCCGCAAAAGACGTACCATCACTTCCCAAGAGAGGTAATGGTTTTACAACATTATTACATTGGCATATGCATATACCGATACACACACGAAGTCTTGTTGACTTGCTTTAAATAAATGTTCATGTGGAAAATCACCGAGTTTTACACAGTCAATCTCTCATGGACTATATTTGAGTATCTTGTTTCTTTTATATATAAATCCCCTATAGATTGCATACCATGTTATTGCTCTTTTTGCAAAACATATCATCCTTGGTGTTTGTCCAACTAATCTTTTGTTGAGTTATATATGGTCCTCATGTTCTAGGTCTGGCTCCAAGATCTTGCATTTGGAAGCTTTGTTTATACATCCGAGAAGGTTTGTGATGGCTCTGGGGAAGACCCGAATTGTAGCAGGCAAGTAATCATTGTCCACTAAACTCCAAGAATTCTTGCTACTTCTGTGACACAATTTTCGAATTTGCCATCGATATTTGAATTTGAATTTTTTTAGCCATGGCCATTTGTGATTTGGAAATAAAGTGGATGTATATCTGAGAACTGTCGAACCTTGTGCAGGTCGGTGAGGGGCAACAGCATCGCAGATCACTTGTCATACTTTGGCGTTGAAATGGGATGCAATGAGTCGACAAGGGCGTGCAGAATTGTGATGGACCTGGGCCTTGCTCCCTATGGCACCACGGATGTTGATGGAAATTTCGTCGTGTTGAGGGATCCATCAAAGCCGGTCTTGAAACTAAATACGGACAGCGGCAATCAAGGCACCTCGGTTTAGATATGCTGATTCAGGCCAAACCACACAAATTTTCTCAGAGGTGGATTCATTAATCAGCTCATATTCATTCAGAAAAAATAAAAAAACTGTACATACTTCTTGTTCCAATGTATCATTATTCATGTCCCTTTGTATATAACAATTCCAACTGCATATATGTATTAGTATAATTAGCAATTTGTAAATGAAGTCCCCAGTTTCATATCTATGGTGGATTTTTCACTTTTGTTGCTTGATCGATGTCAGAGTTATTCGAGTTAATTTAGGTTGCTCGTTACATGTTACACCGGATGAAATATATTCGACACAATTTATGTTTACCCGTTTCCACATTAAAGGCATCAAGAAAACACAGAAATTTTCCATTAATGCTACAGACCAGAAAAAAAACACACTTGATAACTCTCAAGATTCTGTATCAAAGCAACTGAGATTTTTCTCCTCACCAAGAAATAAAATAGTCTGAAAATTTTGATATAGGAGGTGTGACAAATTCACCATTATGAATAATCAAATACATGAATACAAGTCTCGAGATGATTAATCTCCTATAGATGTCTTCTTCAATTGCTCTTCACATCAGTCGTTGGTCCTGCAGCGTCGCCCTCGGCCTGCAAAATCATCGACAACGAACAATTTTATTGTAAGCTCATTATTTGACGAAACAAATCCAAGAAAAGAACAATATACTCATACATTTTGATCAGCAGGTTTCTTCTCTTCTACAGAAGGCTCTGTTTCTTGATCCAACTCTTTGCTCTCCTCCACCTTAAGGCCCTCTTCTGCAAAGCCAAAAATCATCAAAATACATAAACAATACCACACAAACCAATCAAAGAACACAGTCAAAATCATGCATCATCCACAAACCTTTTCCTTCTTTCCCTTCATCTGCAACTGCAACCTTGTCTTCACCCTTAACGACGTCGGAGATATTCTCGTTAATACTAGAAGAATCATTCTCTGCCTCACGAGAAACCACAACCTCTTCTTTCTCTTCTTGATCAGCCTTCACCTCATCTTTCTTCTCCTCCTTCAATTCCTCATTCTTGATTTCTTCTTCTTCTTTCTCCTCTATCTTCTGCACAACCTCAACATTAGCTTTGATCTCATCTTTTTTCTCTTCCTTCAATTCCTCATTCTTGATTTCTTCTTCTTTCTCTTCTATCTTCTGCACAACCTCAGCCTTGACCTCATCTTTTTTCTCTTCCTTCAATTCCTCATTCTTGATTTCTTCTTCTTTTTCTTCAATCTCCTGCACAACCTCAACAACAGCAGCAGCTGCAGCAGCCTCTTCTTTCTTCTCTTCCTCGGCCTTGACTTCGGCTTCTATTTTCTTGGCAATCTCAGCTGCTTGGATTGATTCATTTTTCTTGTCTGAATCCTTAACAGAATTTGCAGTCACCTTTCCACCATTCTTGGGAATCTCTGCAGATTCAATGGGAGCTTTCTGTTCTTGATTCTTGACGCTCCTGCTCTTGCTCTTGCTCTTGGTGATGGTGCTTTGTGTTGCAACAGCATGCTTTGATTCTCCACAACCCATTCTTTTGGTGTGATGTGTGTTTTTGATGGGAATGAGAAAAAAAAAAGGATGAATTCTTGAATTGTGGAAAGGAAGAGAAATAGAGGAAAATGGTGGAATTATTTTTCCTCTGATTTCTCTTGTGAGCCTCTTTCCTACAAATGTGTTCTGGTTTAAAAGGGTGAAGGCACCGGTTTTTCCGTTGGTATTTTGAAGGTTGAAATGTTTTTATGGGGAATTGAATGGTCAAGCTTTTAAGAATAAAATGGAGTTATAATAAAAAGTAGCTTTTGAGAATATATAAGAAAAATAGTTTTAATTATAGAATATATGTATGTACGTAGTAGTATATGAATAGGTAAAATTTATGAATTTAAATAGTATATAGTTTTATTTCTATACTGAAGAAGTTTAAATACAAGAGATTAATATTTAATATATATTATATATAGATTAAATCTATGTTTACATTAAGTTACTCAACTAGGTTTAGAGATTAGAATAAGTAGGGGTTGGTTATATATGTCTAAATACAAAAATGTCCTTATCAAGTGCGTGGATTAAAGAGCTTTACTTCATGCATGTATTTTTTGTTAAGTGTTATTTGCTAGTTAGATTTTATTCAAGTTTCAATCTAGATATAGTAGTTGTTGAATTTATATTTTTAGTCAACATTAAAGAGATATTTAATGGTTGTATCTTCTTTCAATGATGAGATATCTACCATTGTTATTTGTGGGTTGTGAGTTAATTATACAGAGATAAATGTCATGAAATTTGACTAGAGAAATCTGTAAACATTCACTTGAGAAAAAATAATACAAATGAAATTATTTTAATTGGATAGACATAAACATTTTTTATTTTTTTTGGGGAAGGGGGGAAGAGAAAGTGACTCCCTAGAAATTGGGGCTTTTGATTATTGGGAATTTTGTTTGTCATTTTGGTTCAGTGCATTTGGATGGTATTGCCCATAATATTGTTCTTTTATCTTATTTACATTTCATTCCATTACTGGAAAATAAATTTTTATTTTTTAGTATTTAATAAATTTGGGCTAGGGCCTAGGATTGCATTTCGTGACAAGAAAATTCACAACTTCATGATTAATCACTTATTCCCCAGCAATTAATCACAAATTTATATACTATTGATTCCAAAAAGTATTTCGCATTATTAATTTACTTTGTAGGCCAATAAATACTTGTTCATATAATATAAACCAGACTTTCATATTATTGTCGCATAAAACGAGTATTAAAAAATAGGGAAAACTGCAAATTAAATCATGAACTTTAATCCAATTTGCAATTACAACATAATTTTTGGATCTTTGCAATTAAATACACAAACTTTCAATTTTTTGCAATCCTAAGCCCTAGCCCAAATCTATTCCCCCCAATTGTTTTGCATATTTATTGGAAACTATATATGAAATCAAACGAAAGGAACCCTATAATAAATGATAATTAAGGATTTATCATGAATTAGATATTGTATTTTTAATATTTAATTTGTCTGTAAATGTTGCAGGCCCGTAAAGCATAAGACAAGGATAAAAATGGAGAATATAACTTTGCGTTGTGTTGTCTCCAACCATTTGGCTACTAAAATAAACAAAGTGTCAAAAATAATAAACAAAAAAAATAGTAAAATAATTTAGTTGATTTGCAGGCCGTGAGACAATTGATGGTGTGTGGATGATACCGAAGTTTATGGCTTTTCTCCCATTAAACTAATTAATTTTTCATGCTGAATTCAAAGTGTTTAGCTTATTTCGTAGTTTACAACTTCTTCTCCATATATAATATTTTAATAATTATTTAGGATTTGTGTATATGGCTTTCTCCAATGTATGTATATATATATATATATATATAATCCCTATATAGGAATTGGATCAAATACATCACCCTATTAAAATAAGAAATAAGAACTAATCTGATTCGTTTAATTTTCAAAATCAATGGC